>CM053581.1:485568939-485662026 GCA_028627135.1 Pseudochirops cupreus
GCCACGAGCAATTGATGTTTTTCCATTTAGTTAGATCTGATTTTATTTGTGTGAAAAGTATTTTGTAGTTGTGTTTATAAAGGTACTGGGTTTGTTTTGGCAGGTAGATTCCCAAATGTTTTATAATGTCCACAGTAACTTTAAATGTAGTTCCTATCTTATTTTAATGTGTTGATGTATTCATTTTTTAAAAGTAAATATATAAATGTGTGGTTTTCTAAGTTAATATGTGGCCTTCATGGATACTTATGTACAGTTTAGCAGCTCCTATTTCTATTTGAATTTGACACCACTGTTCTCCAGTATCTCTCATATATGTTCCCTTCTCTTCACTCTTCACTCATATAACCACTGCCCTAGTTCAGGAATTCATTACTTCTCAACTGGATTATTTTAGGAGCCTTCAAATTGTACTCCCAGTCTCTTCCTACTCCAGTGTATTCTATACTTAGCTGACAAAGCAATTTTTGTAAAGCACAGGTATGACCATGTCATACCCTTGCTCAGTAAACTCCAGTGGCTTCCTATTAACTTTAGGATCAAATATAAAACCCTTTGTTTGGCATTTAAAGCTCTTTACAACCTGGCCCCTCCTACCATTCGAATCTTACATTCTATTCTTTTCCACATATTCTGTGACCCAGTCATACTGTCCTACTTCTTCCTTCTATACGATACTCCATCTCCATTTCCCTGCTGCTGTACTGGTTGCTCCCCATGAATGGGAAACTCTGCCACTTGACCTCTTGGAATTCCCAGCCTTTTCTGAGACTCAGCTGAAGTACTACCTCTTCCAGCAGGCCTTTTCCAGTCTCCCCAGCAGCTAGTGCCATTCCCACTTGTGTTACTTTCCCTTTTCTCTATCCTGATTTAAATGTTGCCTGTGCCATTAGAACGTAAGCTCCTACCTACCCTTTGACCCAGCAATACCACTACTAGCTCTACATTCTAAAGAGATCAAAAGAAAAGGACCTATATGTACAAAAATATTTATAGCAGCTCGTTTTGTGTTGGCAAAGAACTGGAAATTGAGAGGATGCCCATTAATGGGGGAATGGCTGAACAAGTTGTGGCATATGATTGTGATGAAGTACGATTGTGATATCTTAAGAAATTATGAAGGGGATGGTTTCAGAAAAATAGGGCAGACCTATATGAACTGATGCAAAATGAAGTAAGAATAACCAGCATAATAACAGTAACAGCAATGTTGTAATGATGAGCAACTGTGAAAGATACGGCTACTTTGACCAATACACTGATCTGAGACAGTTCCAAAGGATTCATGATGAAAAAATGCCATACACTTCCATAGAGACAACTGAAGAACTCTGAGGGCAAACTTAAGTGTAATTTCCTACTTTTCTCTATTGTTTTTGCTTTTAAAATTGGCTATTATGGAAATATGTTTTATAGGATTTACATGTATAACTGAAATCTTACAGCTTGCCTTCTCAGTGGGGAGGGGAGGGAGCAGGAGGGAAGGAGAGAATTTGGAACTCAAAATTTAGAAAGAAAAAAAACTTCAAAAAATAAATAATAAATTTAAATGTTAAAAAAAGAAACTGCACATCTTGAAAAAGTCCTAGCCGTGATAGGACTGATTCATCACTTCTTGAAGCCTTACCTGGACGACAGGAACGGATATTAATACAGTTAAGGTGTACATGCGTAACAGCTAGTTAGTGGTTCTGAATAAATCTGTTATGGGCAGAGAAAACTTAAAAAAAAAATGAGTTCCTTCAGGGTAGAAGTTGGTTTGGTTTGGTTTGGTTTGGTTTGGTTTTGCTTTTTTTTGTATCCTCATTGGGTAGCACAGTGCCTGACACAAAATGAGTAATAAACGTCTGTTGATTGATAGATACCTAACTCTTGTGCCTCCAAAAAGAATGAAAAAAAGAGCAGGGACTGCTGTCCTTGGTCAAGCCAACCTGCAGAGAATGTGCCATATGTTAACAGATGGTGAAGAAGTGGTTGCTAGATACCACAACAATAAAAATAAAATAATCTATTTCAACCTGTATTTGCTGGCAATGAAGAAGTCTTATATGTAGGGACTGCTCAATCTCTTAAATATTAGCAATCTAACACCCAATTTACTCCTGTGATACCAGTTTATGTTCATATCGTGATTTAGGGTTATAAAGTATTGTTCATATATTGATATACATTTATCGTACTGATTGAATATATGGGAGACTGAAGATAAGTAATTAACTTTAGCTTTATAAGCCTCAAAATAAAAGTGGTTCAATGACAGAAAAGTGGAAATTTTATAGTCATTTGAGAAAAAAATTTAGATGAGAAAAATATAATCATAGGATTATTAGATATAGAGAAATTATTAATTTAGGATTATTAACTTAGATTTTTAGATTTATTTAATAGGATTATTAACTTAGAAATAGAAATTAGAAGTTTCCCCCTCTCCTACCCCCATTGTACAGATGAGGCATTTGAAGCCCATGGGAATAAAAGGTCTACCTATGGTCACATAGATTTTAAGTAGCAAAGTAAGAATTTGAATGTTATGCCTCTAACTCCAAATCCTACATTCTTTCTACTATAACTTTTTTTCTATTGTAAAAGTGCTAACTACTAAATTCTCATAGTACAAGTTACAAAGGTGAACATATGTGTTTCTTCTTCACATTATTTCAAACAATTACCACTTCCCTTCTATGTAAAATCAGTACTTTTCTAGTCCCTCAGAATTACTCTGAAGAGCTGTTAGCTTTTTACTTCTTATTTTCAGCCCAGTTGTAGTAAGGAATTCATAGACAGTGAGGAATGCAGATGATATATAAGAATTAATCAGAATTAGCTTGTGACTTGTCAGGCACCAAGAAGGTTGCAGATAATTATTTCTTTCAGATGTTATGGGACAGTCCATTCTAGTGAGTCATATTAATTAAATAATTCATTTTTGTCCCTATTTAAACCCAATTCTAGTCTGCTATAGAATGTTCTGAGAGTTAACAGTGACTCCCTGGGTTCATGATATTATATATGTGATACGGTATAAAAATTTTAATCATTTTATTCTGTGGCAGCTTGTGGTAGAATGGAAAGGAAGATTTCTACTCATTGCTAATCATTGTTTATCTTTATCTTTCTGGGCTTGAGTTTGGACTCAAGTAGTTCTTAACCTGGAATCCATGAACTTGTGCTTTTAAAAATATATATATATTTTGATCACTGAATTTCAAAATAATTGGTTTCCTTTATAATCATATATGTTTTATTTTACTCATTTAAAAACCTTATTCTAAAAAAGGGTCCCCAGACTTCACTGGACTTAACAAAACTGTTAAGCACCCTGTATAGAAGAACTCCTGTAATTCCTTGACGGAAGCCAAATAAAGACCCAATGAGATCAGGGCAAGTGGGATATGAAAGATGCAGAGTTCCATCTCCCTCCCCTTTTCCCAACTCTGAATCTACCGTCTTAAAGATCAGCAGTGGTTGTTTCATTTCTCTCTGGAATCTCTTACCCACGGAATCCCGGGCCTTTGCCAGTCTTTGTATGTCTTGACACTGGACTTCAATGGCTCTGGATGGAGAGAGTAAGACTGACAACTTTGTGCAGCTCTGCCTTATTTACATTCAAGCATAAGTAAGACATCATTCTCATAATGTTGTTGGTCCTCTTCAAAAATGAAAGATGAATAACAAGCAACTCCCTAGAATTTGGCATCTAGCCTGGTTTGGCTGCTTTGAGGCCAAGGTCCACAATGCAGCATTTGATGCATTTCTAGATCTGTTGCTTAAAGCCTTAACAGGAAAGGTCATAGGGCCATAGAGCTAGAGCTGGAAGCTCCTCATTTCACTCATGAGGCGGGGTTAGGTTCAGTGACTTGCTTAAGATCATATGGGTAATAAGTGGCAACATGGGGTTTTAATTCATGTCCTATGACTCAGTTTTATCACTCCTTACACTTCACCTTCCTGATAACTTATCTGGGACTGTGAGCAGAATGAAGTTATTCTTTCTTGTCCCATCAGAAATTTTCTCTTTTCTTCCTCCAATAGCATGGCTTTAAAGACCTGATGGGATATTGTTGAAGCCACTGGGGGGGATTACCCAAAAGATTTATAAGAATCTCTTCTCCCTAGTTTTATCTCAAAAGCTTTCTTTTCTCCTTCAGACCTTAGAAGCCAACTGTTTTGTTCTTGTATCAAAGAGATTTTGCATGCAGCTTCTTTCTTGTCTGGTAGGATAGTCTTAAAGATGGAGAGTGAGTTCATTAACCAGATTTAAATGATAAATTATTCAGGAAATTTTACCTGAAGCTATGCCCTCCTTTTATACTTCAAATAGGCTTTGTTATTTCTTTTGTCTCCTTGCCTTGAAGATCTGTTATCATCTTTTATCCAAGAGATTTCCCAAAGGTTCTTTCCTCCTCATGAGCCCAGGTTTAAAGATTATGAGTATCTGCCTTAAAGAGAATTTTATACATACATACATACATACATACATACATACATACACATGTGTGAAACCCCTTTTCAGTTTTTCATTTAAATGTTCTCTCTTCTCTATCCAATTGCATGGCCTCAAAAAATAAAAGTTCTTTTTCTTCTAAGACCCTGTTGACACAATCAGCAAAAGAATAATTTCTTTTAATCCAGTTTTGTAATTGCATATACATCCTGACCTTTTTTCATTTACTGTAATTTACTTTTACTGGCAAAATTCTGGAGTTGGGCCAAATGAACCTAAAATTTTTTCCAGTTCCTATATCCTATGGTGTTTTGAACAACTAGTATGTGTAAAGCATTGTTCTAGAAAATTTGTGTGTGTATATATATATATATATACATATATACATATGTAATTGACTTATAAATGAAAATGTACATTAACTTTTACAGAGGAAAATTAATAGAAGCCATATAATATTATATGCATACACACTGAAAATCATTAAATATCAAATTTATCCAAAGTCTGAATTAATCAAACAGACTGCTTTGCTTTGCTTTAAAATGCCCCTTCTTATGTCCGCAACTTGAAACACCAAATAACATTAGAAATAGGTATTCCTCCCCCCTACTTGTGACAGGATGCTTGGAAATTCAGAAATTCTCTTGAGGATACATTCCAGATAGAAAATACAGAGACATCCTGACAATGTAGATCTACACTATCTTGTCTTTTGCCCTGTATTCACGTGGATGTCATAAATCTGAGGGACACAAACATCTTGGGATTGTGTAAAATCATATAAAATCTTTGTTAAATCTTGTATCAGGGGTGGCTAGGTGGTACAGTGAATAAGGCACCGGCCCTGGAGTCAGGAGGACCTGAGTTCTAATCTAACCTCAGATACTTAACATTTACTAGCCGTGTGACCTTGGGCAAGTCACTTAACCCCAATTGCCTTGCCTTCCCCCCTCCAAAAAGCAAAAAAAAAAAAAATAATCTTGTATCAGGCAATCAGAACTTAGCTTTTGACTCCTTGTACATACAAATAAGCTTTGTCTAGCTTAAGGGAAAAAATGGAATAAATACTGAGATGTATATCACCTAGACTGTCTCCTTTAACCAAACTTTTCAGGTTAACAACACATATGTATGTTTTTGTCACTAAAACTTAATTCATCCACTTCTGGGCAAAAACTAAGAATGATCTGGCAGCTTCTCACAAAGAGGCATCGAAAGGGTCAGCACTGAACTCGGGTCTACTTTGAGGTGGTTGGATTCCTGACTGAATTACCCTTGTGACTTACTAATGTTTCATCCTGAAAACTACTTTATAAATAGTTTATATATAAATAAATATAATGAATAAATGAAAACCTAATATAACAATTTCTAGAAAATAGCCAAAGCAAGGATAAGTCTTCTCAATTACCTTCAACCCTAAAATGTCTTAAGTTCCTAATCTTTAAGTTCTCTAGAGAACAACTCATTCATAAAAATGAATAGAATTTAGTTTTAAATGGGGTCTCCTTAAAATTGGGGCAGCTAGGTGGCACCATAGTGCAGTGTGCCGGGTCCGGTATTAGGAAGATTAATCTTTCCTGAGTTCACATCTGTCCTCAGACACTATGACCCTGGACAAGTCTCTTAACCCTGTTTGCCTCAGTTTCCACATCTGTAAAATGAGCTGGAGAAGGAAATGGCAAATCATTGCAGTATCTCGGCCAAGAAAGCAACAACTTAAAATTGGGAGAAGTTTCTAGTTTCATGATTTCATTGGCATTAGTGAACACCTCTGTTGAGGAAACTCCTATCATAGTAGCATACCTTCTTTGCAACTTACAGAGAGTTGCCTAGAGAACTGAAAAGGTAAGTGATTTGTCTAGTTGATGGTGTGCTGGGGTGCCTTTGTAACATTCGGGGTGCCTTTGTTTGTAACATTGTTGTAACTTCAGTCTGTAAAATCACACTTGTGTTCAGGTACCTATGTTTGTAAAAGCCTGTGCAATTAAGTTGTAAAATCACACTTCCTCCAGCCATAAACCATTAACTCTGCCTCTCCCCTGAGCAAGCACTCTGCCTAGCTGCAATTAACAAGCTATACCTAATGAATCCTTCACAAAAGCATTTCATAAACAAACCCTTAGTTTAGAGAAATGTATACCTCTTTTGTTCTAGTGGCCAGCTGCAAACTATGAATAGTTCAATGCACTATCAGTAAGATAACTCCTCACAATCAGACACATACTGAATCTCCAATTAGCCTAGTTACCCAACATTTATCTTGTCAAACAGGACTTTGAAGGGTGACAGACTGGACACCTCTCGGTCGACCCTGACCAAAAATTGACCTAGTGGCGGTTTGGGGCAAAAGCCACACCTCCTGGTAGCCCCCCCATGGGCTTTCTCCCAGTGAATTATGGGCAATACGCCTGCGCAGTTGATATAAAAAGTGCATGTCCCTTTAAGCACTGAGAACTCCTTAACTCCTCCCAAATCCCTCCCTTACTCACCTAGTTAGCATAATTGACATCAGAATTATGGTTTTTTCACTATATAAACTGCATCTCTAATTCCTGCACTTTTGCAGGTTCCCTTACTCCCCTGCCCGCGCAAAGCCAGCGTAACAATAAACTTTTACAATCCTGCCAAGATTGCTTGAGTCTGGGGAATTCATTTCAGACTAGAACCCTTAAAGGATTTCTTAGAAATCCCAGAAACCTCTCACCCTACCTCTCTCTCTCATCACAGTCACATAGCCAGTCTTGAGTCCGATGTGGGACTTCTTGGATTTGAGGCCTGCACTCTCTCTATTAGGCATATTGCTTCTCACACTCAAAATAATCAGCATTTAAAATATTTTTTTAGCAGAAGCACTAGTATAAAAATGGCACATCAGCTTTCCCCACTTCCTAATGAAGATGAATAGGAGAGGTGCCAAAGAGTGAAGTTCTTACAGGAACATTTTCTACCTCATACTATAGTCAAAGATACATCTTGGATATAACTTTCAAGAGGGAGTTTAAAGTTAAGTCATTTAACATCTGTCTATCTCTAAAACAAGAGATAATAAAAGCATCTACCTCCTAGGGTTGTTATGAGGATCAAATGAGATAATACAGGTAAACTGCCTGGTACAAAGTGAGTGCTATAAAAATGCTCATTCCCTTTCCCTATTCTTTCCTCCCAATCTACTGATCTGAGAAAGGGTCATCCAGAAACTGTCACACATATAATGCATAATGATGGGATGAAAATTTAAAAAAATTATTATTCAAAATTTCAAAGTGCAAAAAAATTTAAATACTTTTACTTTCAAATTATTTTTGTAGGCTTATAACATTTATAATACTGAAGTTATTATAGCCTAAAACTGCACTAAGATTTTTGGGGGGGTACCCTATTTATAGTTAGGAATGAGAGGCAGATACAGTGTATACAGAGCTGACCTCAGAGGCAGGAAGACCTAGGTTCAAGTTATTAATCTGAGACATATTGGCTTTGAGACCCTGGGCAAGTTACTTAACTTCTCATACTCCAGGAAACTTTCTTAAAACTAATTTGCAAGGCATATGTTGATTTTCATTAATAAAAGGAGTTTCTCACTGGGATCTTCTCCCTTTGAAATCACAGGTCTGGTTTAAAAAGAAATACTGTGTAAAGGGATGGCCACTATCCTTTTTAAAAACTTTGGAAAGGTTCAGTTAACAGATAGTCTTAACTGATAAGCTGAATTTTAAAAAACAACCCAACTACCATTCCTATGAAATACACTCTAGGAAATTTCCTTTCATGTGCTATATTTGTCCAGATTCAGGTCTTGCAGCTAAAGCCAAGACATTGCACATACTAATTAGCCAGGTTTTTCCATACTGCTCTGCAGAATAGGAAATCTTTATCGACTAATCATTTAGAATGACTTTGAAGTCATAGCATTTTAGAGTTGGAAGAGACTTCAGCAGCCATCCAGTTCAATCCATTCTGGAAAAATGATTCCATTACAGCTTATCTGCCAAGTGTCTCGGCTCTGCTGGAAGACATCAGATGAGAGGGAGGCAACTGCTTCCTAATGCAGTCAGTCCATTTTACTTTGGGATCCTCTAAGTGTTAGAGATCTTTTGTGTATGCCAAGCCTAAAGTTGTCTCTGCATGTTCTACCCTTTGTTCCTATTTCTGCCTTCTGTCTGTTTCTTCCTCCATATGACATCCCTTCAGTTACATGACACTGTCATGCCCCACTATATCTTCTCTTCCTCAGGTTAAGTCATTAGCTGAGAGTAACTAATAGTTGACACTTTTATAGCATTTTAAGATTTGCAAAGTGTTTTACATATACGATCCTTATAACTGCAGCTTCGAGTTTGGTACCATGGGCAATATGATCCCCATTTTACGGATCAAGAAAGCAAGGCTCAGTGAGGCTCAGTGGCTTATCTGGGGTCACATAGCTAATAAGTTTCTGAGCTGAGCTTCAAAATGTAGGTCTGACTCTAAGTGACTGCTCTGACATAGTGTCAAGGGTAGGATTCAAGACTAGGTTATGACTGACCCCAAGACTGGAATTTTTCCAATGTGACAAACTGACTAGAGTATGTAGGGCAGGTAACAAAAACACCACCACCAATAATAGTATCTATATAGTGCTTTATATAAGGCATAAAGGAAAGTGGAGCTGATTGTTGCATTAGCAGAGTTGTTGTGCAATCATTTTTCAGTCATGTCCAACTCTTCATGACCCTTTTTGGGGTTTTCTTGGCAAAGATACTGGAATAGTTTGCCATTTCCTTCTCCAGCTCATTTTATAGATTTTATAGATGAGAAAACCAGGGTTAAGTGACTTGCCCATGGTGACACATCTAGTAAGCATCTGAGGCTGGATTTGAACTCAGGTCTTCCTGACTCTAGGTCCAGGGATCTATCAGCTGTGCCACCTAGCTACTCTGCATTAGCAAAGAGAATGCTGCAAAACTCACATCCTATGCTGATCATATATATTGTTTGCAAAGCACTTTATAAATCTCATCTTACTTGAACTTCACAACAGCTCTGAGTGAGTGGTAGGTGCTATTATTGTCTTTGTTTAAAGATGAGAAAAGTGAAACAGACAGAGGTTTAAGTGACTTGATGAAGATCACATAGATAGCAAGTGTCTGAGGCAGGGCAGAATCGAGTGGAGGAATCAGTATAGACCTGATAGCACCCAGCTATCGGTCAGGATGCAAATGGGCCTCAAAAACCATTGCATATGAGAATCAGTTGTAGGAATTTAGGATATTTAACCTGGAAAATACGAGACATAGAACGAAAGATAAGATAGCTGTCTTCAGGTAGAAGAGGATGTAGACCTGTTCTACATAGCCCCAGAAAGCAAAATTAAGAGCAATATATGGATACCACAAAGGAAAGGAAAATGGAAACCCCTCCAGTATCTTCGCCAAATAGGGTTATGAAGAGTCAGAAATGCCTGAAATAACTGTACGACAACTCAGATGACTGGAAGATCATCAGATAAGAAGCTGCCAGCTCCCTAAATTCTTTAGGGAAGCGAAAGCCTTTCAGTTAGAGGATGATCACCTTTTAACTCCTATTAAAGTCAGGGGGCTTTCAAGCTGGCAAGCAAGAAAGTATCAGTGTAAGACTTCTGTCATATACTTATGAGAAGTTAAAATTATCCCAAATGAAAAGGGATGCTTCCAAGAAGTTCCGAGTTCTCTCTCCCTAAAAGACTTCAAACAAAGGCTGGGTGATCACTTGTCAAGGACGTTATTGGGGGAATGCATGTTCAGGTGGAGTCCTTTCCAACTCTGAGATTCTGGGGTTCAGTAATTCTGAGGTTGCTCTACAGAGCTAAACCCTGGCTGAAGGACAGTACAGGACATGAAAAGTTTGGTCTGCTTTTGCCACCTAGTGGTAGCACTGGGCAATGATTTCACTATCTACCTGAATGAGAGGGGCCTCTAAAGACAAGTACAGATAAATTGTTCTGGCTTTATGTAAATTCACATTATGCACATTCAACTTTACTTAAAGAATTCTGAAAGAAACAGGAATGAGGATTTTGAATGAGGATCTGATTGAACTGCTAGTTGCAAAGACTGCAGAAAAAGAAAGGGAAACTTCAGAATCTGAGGTTAAACCACAAGGTTCACAATGAAACAGTTGTCAGAAGCATTTCATCATTTGAGTAAATTTTTTTCTTGTATTGAAAATATGGATCCAAATACTTCAAGATTTTCAAAAATTCAAAGACTAGTTGAGAATAATATTGCTTGCTGGCATCAGACATATGGAGGGTGAGGAGGGAAGAGCCACTGTCCAAACATCTCTTGTTAGCTTCATTAAAAAATTGTGCTGCCAACCATCAGTGATATAGGCTGGGTGCAGTGGGTGAGGAAGGGGCAACAGACTGTACACTTACATTAACTTTACTGTACAATGATTGCACACTTTATCATTAACTTTACCTTTCATTTCATAATTCTGTTTATTATCATGGCACAGTATTTAATAGTGTTTGCATTTTAGTACATTTTACAACTTGTGTAACAGTATTCTTTTGCATATGCCTTTGTTATATAGGCTAAGTGAAGTGGGTGGGTAGGGGCAAATTCTTATTACATAAAAAAAATACAAATCACTTTATGTAGAGGTTTCTGGAACAGTCTACTCAAGTAAAGTGAAAACCATCTGAATAGGTAAAATAGCATAGTAACACAATAATGGGCATGGCAGAAGTCTTACACTGATACTTTCTTGCTGGCCAGCTTGAAAGCCCCGACTTTAATAGGAGTTAAAAGGTGATCATCCTCTTAACTGTGAAAAATTCTTCCTTAAAGAATTTAGGGAGTGGCTGCTTCTGATCTGATGATCTTCCAGTCATCTGAGTTGTTGCTGTACAGTTATTTCAGGTGTTTCTGACTCTTCATAACCCCATTTGGCAAAGATGGTTTCCATTTTCTTCTCCAGCTCATTTTATAGATGAGGAAACTGAGGCAAAAAGAGTTAAGTGACTTGGCCAGAGTCATATAGCTAGTGTGTCTGAGGCTGGATTTGAACTCAGGTCTTCTCCAGAAGCAGCACTGTACCACCTAGCTAGCCCCGTCATCTCAGAGGGGTGTGTGTGTGCGTGTGCATGTGTATATATGTGTATACATACATGTTTATACACACACACACATACACACATATAATATACACAGATAACCACAGGACATAGATTCTAGAATGATTATACCCTTGATAGCACAAGATAAAAGAAAATGGAGGTGATGTAGCATTTGTAAAGAGAATGCTGCAAAACTCAGATCACATATTGATCTGACCCTCTGTGGGTTGGAGCCATCCATCACTGGACTGATTCAATTTTCCATTATTTTGTTCTCTACACAGAACTACCTGCAGGAATTTTGCACTTGTGGGACCCATCAATGTTACTGGTACATTAAGCTGTCAATCAGCATCTGGTCAGCCAGCAACAGTTTTATTTAGTCATTATGTTGTCATTGTCTGGTCTGATATTTATTGGCAGCTCACTCAGCTGGGGATAAAGGCAGCTTAGACATAAAAAGGAGAAAAACTTTGTCCATCTCACTCTTGGGCAAGGAGGGAATGAGTTGGCTGCTTCTGTAAGAAGCAGTCTAAAAGACATTTGGCATGCATAGGGATAGCCCTTAAATTGGGTCCTCTTTGAGACATATGGACAGGAATTCTACAGGAATTTGAAGGCATTGCCCAGCACAGGGTAGAGGAAGAGTGATTTTTTTTTTCTCCCTGTGAAAATGTATATTAATATAGTTGTAAAGCACCTTCACCCATTCAGTTGATGATGTCTATACTGTGAACAGGACTTCCATCCTTTTGGAGAAAGAAAGGAAAGAAGGAAGGAAAGGAGGGAGAAAGGGAAGGAGATATTATCCCAATTTTCAGCTACACAGCCAGTGGAAAGAAGCTGTTCCCTCCCATGTTATAGGGGAACACAGAATGTCTTCTGGTTATGCTTGCTCCATTATGCATCAATTCATAGAAGTCTCCCTTGATCTCCCCAAAACCATCTCTTCATTTCTTATAGCACAATAGTATTCTATCACATTAATATGCCATAGTTTATTCAGTCATTCCCCAATTGATGAGCAGCCTCTTGGTTTCCAGTTCTTTGCTGCCACAAAATGAATGCTATAAATATTTTTGCACATATAGGACCTTTTGTTCTTTCTTTGATCTCTCTGGGGTATAGGCCTAATAGTATCACTTGTCTCTTCTTAAAGTAATGCTTTAAATACAATGATCCAGACAATTCCAAAAGCCTTATAATGGACAAATCCAGAGGAAAAACTGATGGAGTCTGAATGCAGATTGAAAAAATATTATTTTCACTTTACTTTTTATGTTTTTTCCCTTTTGTTCTGTTTCTTTTTTCACATCGTGACTAATATGGAAATATGTTTTACATGACTGCACATAATTAACCTATATCAAATTACTTATGATCTTAGAGAGGAGGGAGGGAAAGAAGCGAGGGAGAAAATTTGAAACTCAAAACTTCATTTAAAAATAAATGGTTAAAATTGTCTTTACATGTAACTGGAAAACATACTATTTAAAAGAAAAAGTAGTGCTTTATAATTTATGTAATATCTAAGGCTGCAAAGAATTCAAAATGTACTATTGGATAACTATGTAGGAGTGCAATACAGACTCTCTTTAATTCCCTTTTCACTAGGTGGTGCTAGCAGATGTGCATAAATCGGGTGGGGCAACAGCCATGTCAGAACTGACCTCAGTTTGGTATTGATCTTAGTTTAATGGAAATCCAGTGAATGATCACAAGTCTATGGTTGCACTGGCAGATTTTCTCCAGCTCTTGGATAAATTGTATATACAGAGTGTTATACCTGACAATATGTCTGTAAACAATGCTTGGAGGTACTATGGCTTGTTATGTAGTTCATGGGCTTTGAAGGTTCTTAATCATTATTGATAAGTCTTACAAACACTTTCAAACTTTTCAAACCTAGAAAATATTAGCTGTGCACATAATTAGCAAATGATATTAACATATTACTATAGGAATATATCTCCATTATCCTAGGAATAAAATATAATTACGGTATGAGAAAAGCAGAGTCATGTTTAAAAATATGTAATGCTTTAATTGCAAGAGTAAAGATGAGAAGGGTGTAAGATCTTGCCTAATTTAAGTCCTGATATATGTATCCTAAATGGATCTGTGATCACAGTGATGAGGTTTCTCTCCAATGACATAGCTCATAATCTACCCAAGCCTGCTTACGTGTGCTGCATCCTGTTGTCCATGTTCTCCTAAACATTCTCTACATGGGATCCACCTAGTGTTCTGGAGGTGTTTTTTGCTTTCTTCAGACCTGAAGAAGGTGTCAGTAAGTGGAGCACTCTGGCTGTCCATCCATCATACTTGGGCCATGTCACCGGTCCATCTTCTCTTCCTGTCATGCAATTACTTGAGGACATCCCTGATTCTTGTTCTTTGGAGGTTCTTGTTGGTTATTTGTGGCCCAATTTGTGGCCAAATGCTCCCATCCACCATTGCCTTCTATATAATACTCCTCACACATATATATGTATACATATATATATACACATGGGTATACATTATATATTAATACATACACATATATATCCCTAGGTAGATTTTGAGTAAACAAAGACATGTTCACATTAGGTAACATATACACACACATACATATCTGTATTGAATACTTTTCCTTGCTGGTTAAATCTTTAAACATATATATATAATCATTTATATGTACATACATATATTCATTAATGTATATTATTAAAATATTTTTGTTTGCCTGTTGCATTTGTAAGTTTTATGAGGGACCTTATTGAATAAAGTTACCTGCAAGGTCCTGTAGTTGGAGCCCCACATGTGCGAATTGTATGAGAAGTCTGCAGGGCCAACCATTAACTGAGCCATCATGGCTCTTTTTATCCCCTTAATAAGTTGCAGTACTCAAAGACCCCAAAGCATAGATTTACCAAGTAAAACTCTGCAAAATCTAAAGCACATATCCTGAAGTGAAGATTCAGATATAGCAACCCTCAAAAGCAAGTCTCTTAAAATATATAGGGAAACAGACTGAGCAATTCGGAGAATTGATTTTGTTCACAGACCCCCATATTTTATATTCGTGTGGGGTTTCACAGTTCCAGAGAAAGCATTGGGAGAGTAAAAATGTACATTCAGAGTGTGTGGGGCTAAATAGTAATGCCTTAACCTAACTGAGGTCTTGCCACTGTGAGGATATATCCTAGATGTGCTATTTAATTAAAGTTACCCAAGGATATATAGGTGTATGTGTTGCCTTACTCCCTACTAAATGGGAACAGCACTTTTCACTGAGCTACAGAATTCAGAGGTGGGAAGTTGTCCGAGCTCTCATCCACCCTTATTCACCTTCTCAAAGACTGAGCTGAA
Organism: Pseudochirops cupreus; assembly: GCA_028627135.1. NCBI lineage: Eukaryota > Metazoa > Chordata > Mammalia > Diprotodontia > Pseudocheiridae > Pseudochirops > Pseudochirops cupreus. The sequence goes on from CM053581.1 coordinate 485,583,825, forward strand.
TATCATTTTACCATCCCCGATAGCCATTCTGGAATACAGGTGTACTTTAAAAAAAACAAACACATTTTAATCAAACTCAGGTGAAATGGGGGCCAATAATCTGCACACAGAGATCACTGGCGTGCTGACAGCTTTTGAATGTTAGGTCATCTATGTTTATTGAGTTTTTATCTATTTTGTTAACTATTTCTCAATTACATTTTAATTGGTTCATTCCTCACTTGGGATTTTGGGGGCTGTGTGCTGCTCAGCAGCTGTGTGTTTGACACCTCTGCTTTAAGCAATAGGTCAGCAGATGCATTTTATAATTTATTTTATTTATTTAAATTTGTTTTATCATTTTTTGAAAATTTTGCATCTATTTCTATTTATTTCTCCCCACCCCTCTCCCTGCCAGAATTGAACTCTTCCTTGTAACCAAAAAAAAAACAAAACAGCTCAGCAATTAAGCAAAGCAACTCTGTCTCAGACTCTCATCCCAGTGGGGAAGGGAACACTCCCAGAAAACTCATGCTCTGGAGTGAGGCAGAATTGGATTGAGGCTGGAACATTTCTTACTGGTCTCCCACCAGTACCTTAGCTATACTTAAATGGTTCTTGACAACTGGGCCTGAATTTTCCCCTACTGGTATGGGAGCCCTCCTCACTGCCTGCTATCCCACACTGCCTCCACAGCCTCTTAGTTCCATCCCTCGCCCATCATCCTCTACTCAGTTCTGGTAACCTGCCTCGGGAGCTGTCATACAAAGCTGCTGGAGCAACTGTTTGTTTCCACAGCTTCTTGTTCTTTAGGAGGGAAAGGGAGTAAGGAGAGAAGTGTTACTGCTTTTCTGGAAGAAACCGCCTTACCAACATGCCTCAAGGATATCAACACAATTTCTTTTGTTAAAAATGTCTCCCCACACCTGACTGGCACACAAAAGATCACATTGACTGTTGAGACCTTTTTACTCAGGCTCCATCCACAGAAAGGTTCCCAGTCCTCACTCTGGTTTAAGGCAGGTAAACTCCTTTAACCTTTTCCCGGTTGTCCGAAACTTTTATTGAACCTATTTGAGGCTGGGGATTAGCACATGTACCACTTTAAATTTGCCCTTTTAACTCCTGCCAGGCTCCTGAGCAATTGGAACCTGTTCCAAGCAAGTTGTTTTGAAGTTTTGATAAGTCTCAAAGAATCATTTAGTAATACGGGGAAAGAATAACTAGCAGGCTTTGCCCTACATTCTTCATGTTAAAACAAAAAGTCCCTCTCCTCCTTATAACCTCTTCCCAGTAAATGAGAGAGGAGAGAAGGTAAAAAGAGAAGGAGAAAGAGGAAAGAAAAAAGAGATAAGAAAGAGAGAAAAGAGAGGGAGGGAGCAAAGAGAAGGGGGAAAAGAAAGACGAGAGAGAGGAAAGGGACAGAGAGAAAAAGAGGAGAGAAAGAGAGAGCCCTGCAGATCACAAGTGCATGGGTGCAAACCTTCAATTTTCTTATGGAACAATAACAGGCAATTTATTCCTAATTCTTCACAATTCTTATGTACGTACATTGCCATCTCAGGCCAGTAGAATTTGTTCCTTGTCATCTTTGGCAAGTGTTACCACCCATTCCTAGCTAGCAGTTTCCATCTTAATGCTTTTCAGAACGTCAGTGTTTCATTAGTCCTCAATACTTGCCACTTGGCTCTGTTCACATACTCTTGGAACAGATTATGTAACTCAGTAACAGCCTAATTCAAGGCCAAGAGCTCCAATTCTTGATAGTTTTGTTACCCTGAACAACATATCAAGGCACTGACTTTTCAGAGAGGGATCATAGCTGTTATCAAAGCAACAGCTTCTTCTAGGCCCTAGCTCCAACAATTATATTACTATCATGTGTCATCTTTTTTTTCCTTTCCACTGACACATTCCTATCCATATACACATGTGATCATGTATCACTGATCCCAGGGAAAAAAAAATCAAAGATTCCTAGAATCATAGAGTTGAAGGGGCCTTAGAGTTCCCCTAACCTAACCAATATATAAAAAGGAATCCAAATTCCAGTGTAAATTCAAGTCTAAATTCTTCCCACTTAATTTTGTGCCCAACTCATTTTATTCAGTATTTGACTAAGTTACATATATTTCAGTGAGTTGCTTATCTAGCTCTATATTATAGTCTGAGTGAATATGTATTTTTCATCCACTTTGTTTTTTCAGTGTGGATGTTAAACTAATCTGTTTTGAATTACTGTGAATTTCACTGGAGAGGCTTTGTAGAATGCCTAGGCACAATATAATGTCATTTGCAAAAATGAGTACCTGGAGGAACTCATCAACTATAAGGAATCCTTCTGACTTGTACTCCATTCTAGGTCTCCTCCATGGGAGTGTTGGATACCTTTAGCAAATATACACAGTCCCATACATATGCCTTACATGATAAAATAATCAGATGGCTGTCAAACAGTGATATATTTGTAATATATTTTAAGGAATCTTGAATAATTTTGCATAGGCACAGAAGATTCCATACCAGAATATGGATTGTGAGCCTTGTTCTTCTGAATCAAATAACAGTTTTATAGTTAGCAAACAAGTACAGTGAAATCTTGCATTCCCTACATTTTTTATTTAAACATATGACAGTAAAGATGTGTATTACTATAGAATATCACTTGTGAAACTGTTCCATGATCATCAAGAATATCCTTGATCTGTGTGAATATCAGTTTCATAAAAATTTTTATAAAGATGGGAAGGTGGGCATGTGGGCCAGGAGTTGTTATTTTCTTGGTTTCCTTTTGTTGTTGTTGTTACAGCAAGGTCTGTGTGTGTGTGTGTGTGTGTGTGTGTGTGTATTTTCCACACCATTGGTATCTTCCTCTCCTTCAAATACTTTGAGAATTGGTCCCTTAATTCTCTCAAACTTGGGTCATCTCAAACACAGATCTCCTCTGTGTACTTGGTCTGGTCCAGCTGTATTTTCCATTTTATTGATGTGGATACTCTATCTAATACAGAGTGTAGCTCATCTACGCTTTCTCGTCCTCTGCAGATTCTTGTCCTCAATCCCATATATCCTCCATAGTGGGTATACTTAGCATTCCAGAAGAATTGCTCTAGGTTGCTGAACATTTCATAAGTAGGGGCAGCACATGAGCTGTCCATTTCTTATCTTCCACTATTGTTATATTATTAGCTCATGTTTTTTCTCAATCATATATATTTACCGGACACTATTTTTATGCCACTTATTGTAACTGAGTCATCCTTGGTAATAGGCTGTAGTCTACTTATATCTACTATGAGTCTTTTCTGGGCCATATGCAATTTTGATTCATCAAAGACTATATTCCTGCATGGTTTGTAACCGTACAATATCACCAGTAGAATATTGGTATGAAGGTGGTTTGTATGTGTGTGTGTGTCAAGAAGCAGTTCTGAAGTGTTAAAAGCACTACATGATTTCCCAAATGCAATTCAGTCTATTCTCCTTCTACTAAATTCTGTCATTGTTCATCCCCAATTCCTATCCAAGATATGCAGAATACTTATAAACCAACTCAATGGATTGTCCAACCAATGGTCTGGGCCAGAGGTGTGTGACCATGCAGCTGGCAGCCCTTTCAAATGTGGCCAAACCAGATTAAAATGAATTGGGAAATATTTAATAAAGTAAATAAAAACACAACAGAACATAGATAATGCATCATTTGGTGACTCCTCCCCTCATTTCTATTTGAATCTGACATCCTTAGTCTGGGCAATTGACATTCTTCATCTGTTTATTTTTTCCTATGCAAATTGTTAAACTAGACTCCTTGACAAATTTCTCTGAGGAAGCCCTGTATTCTGGGTTTTGATGTAATCAGCATGATGCCCATCTTTGTGGTGAACTCACTATAAAATGAGAAAATAATAGTACCTACCTTTGTGAGATTCAAATGAGATAATATTTGTAAAGTGCTTAGCACAGTGCCTGGCACATAGTAGTTACTATATAAAAGCTAGTCATCATCATCACCACCATCCAAGTCTGAGCCCTTATTACTACCCACCGAGATGTTTATGATAGCCTTCTATGCAATCTCCCCCCCTCCTCTCTTTTCCCATAATGCTTTCTTCTCACTAATGTGAGATTAACCCTCCTTATTGCACAGAAATGATAATGTAGTTCCCATTCTCAAAACTCTTCAATGACTAGGATTCAGGGATTTTGCCTCCTTGTTGCTTGCTCCATAAGGTACTAAAGTTCCTAAGTCAAAGAATATCCTATTGGGCACACAGCATCAACTTGTCCATAAATCCAAAGAAATACACCCAGTAGGACACACCCTTCCTATTTCTTTATAGAAGGCATACTAATAGAAGGCCCAAAGATAGACACCTTTGAATTAGACACTATCAGTGCCATACTTGCTCACTGAAAAGATTTTCTCGCCTTATTCCTTTTTTCTTGTTCACTCTGTACCAGTAGAACTATGAGGGCTTCTATAAAGGGAAACAACCACAACATGCCATTACTCCTCACCCCTTATGTTCACTGGCTAATGGTTACCCCCACTGGTGGTTAAGTAATTGTGTATTTCCTGGAACAACAGCTGCTACTGCTTCCTTAGAGCCCTGCCCTTGTGGGTTATCAATGCTGCTTGCCTTGGCTATGCAAGACTTTTCCAGTTTTACCTCACATGCACCCCCTTCTTATACTCACTTTCAGATGAAGCTCTGGGTATCCCAAGAAGCAGCCTGATGAACTAGGAAAATAATTGGGCTTGGAAGTCCAGAGAGGATTGGATTTTAACACCTGACTTCAACATTTTTAATCTGTGTAACTAGATTAAGTCACCCAGAGCCACTGAGGTTTAGTCTTTATCTGTAAAATAGGGATAATAAAACCGGTGGTACCTTCCTCAGAGGAATATTGTGAGAATCAAATGAGATAACATATATAAAGTACTTTGTAAATTCAAAGTATTTACGTGAATGTCAACTATCGTACCTATTCTCCCACCTCTGAATCTTTGCTCATGATGTTTTCCATACACTTTTTATTCTTACCCATCATACAAAACTTGGGACCAGTGCTCCCTCTTCCATGAAGACTTTACCAATTCTCATGTGCCATAACTTTTGTTCTGTCCCTCTCACATGTTTATCTTTTTCTGTTTGGATTACATCTATTTGTGGATGTATTTTCATTGCCCTCGTCTCCCCCTCAAGTAAAAGCTCTACATGATCAGGCCCCATGTCCTATTTCTCTTTTAATTTCCCGAAGCCCAGCACAGTGCTATCTACCTGGTAAACATTTAGTAAATATTTTTTAATTTGAAATATCTGATGATGATGAAGGAAAGAGCCTTTAAAGTATGAAAGAACTACGTTTAGGACACGTAATAAGTACTATTTAAAATAGCAGGCAATAGGCTTTTAGCACTTGTTTTCTCTAGTACAGGTTGAAAAGAAATAGCTCTGAAAAGGTTCAGCTGTATTCATGGATGACAGATCCATAATAGGTTAATAAAGGAAAGTAGAAATGTTTTGAGATACATCCCTTGCCTTTGAGGTTGACATCAAGAACAATAATGATACCCTCAGTGTCACTCAGGAGACAGAACACTAGGACTGGATGACACATGGGTCCATCCCAATATGACAATTTCTTCTATTGGTCTTCAGACAAAATAGACTTTCTCTTGTCAGAGCACTCTAGAAATCATGGAAGTGAACTAAAAGAGTCAGGCAACTTCAAGATTCAAGTCTTCCAACTGTACATCCTACATAGCTCCTATCAGCTGCATCTTGCTGCTAGGCTTTATTTTTAATGCTACTTCACAGTTCCAACATTACTTAATAATGGAGTGTGAGGATGCCCTTGCTCTGTCGGCATCAGAAGGCTAAGTCATTATTAAAGTTCAGCCTTTCTAAGCTGGATATGTCACTAAAATGGAGGATCCCTTCCCTCATACTTAAATAGTTGCTGTGTGATAAACTGAAGCCAGGTGGGCAGAAAAGACACTTTGAACACTGTAAGTGTTCAAAGGTACACCCTTTGGGATTTTTTTACAAGGGTGACAACTAGTGAGAAGGAAAAAAACGTAATAATCATATCATACAAAGTAGTTATCATAGCTTATTAGATAGATGACAGATCAATAGATACGTAGATGATCATAGAGCTAGTAAGTGTTAAAGGTGGAATTAGAATCAAGAGTTCTCCTGTCTCCAAGTCCAGTAGTTTTGCCACTACACAGCTGCTTTATGGGGGAAAAAAAAGATTATTGCAGAGTCACAGGGGCAGGCACTGCCCAGTAAGACCCTACAGAACTTGGAGGCCTATGAAGTGAGGCCATTTAGCCACAGCTGGGAAAGATTTTTCTGGGAGCTATGAGCTTAAAGAAAGACTCTTTGCCAATTTTTTCATGCAGTCATAATTTAAATGTGTCACTGTCGTAGGTCCCACTGTCTTTAGGCTTAGGCCTACTTTTTCAAAGTTAGGGTAAGAGCAAAATAATCCAAATTCCATCTCTATTCATGTCTGATCTGTGATACAATATTAGTAAAACACTTTGCAAATGTTAAAGCACTAGATAAACTCTAGCTATTTACTACTATCAGGGTGGCTAGGTGGTGCATTGGATAGAGTGCCAGGCCTGGAGTCAGGAATTGTGAGTTCAAATCTGGCCTCAGATATTTACTAGGTGTGTGACCCTGGGCAAGTCACTTAACCCTGTTTGCCTTAGTTTCCTCATCTGTAAAATGAGCTGGAGAAGGAAATGGAAAACCATTCCAGTATCTTGGCCAAGAAAACCCCAAATAAGGTCATGAAGAGTCAGATACAACTGAAACAAATGAACAATAACAACAAAAAATTACCATTACTATTTTTATGTAGCACTCTCACTCACTGGAAGTCTCAGCAAGTAACATTATCCTCATAGGAATTTTCTACCAATGTTCTGACTCTAGAAACAGTATGGGAATACTTAGGACTTGAGCACTTTGCTTCTTCATTTGTAATAAATAGAAACATTGTATGTAAATTGAGAAAATCAATTTAGTTCCGCAAACATTTATTAAGCCTCTGTTATGTTCAAGGCATTCTGCTAGGCTTGGCAATACAATGACAAAATCAAAACTGTCCCAGCCCTCAAGCATTTTATTTTGACAGGGGAAGGAACCCTTCTAACCCTTCATACTCCCCTGTCCCTACTTACACAAAATGTATACAGATATAAAATCCACAATTTCCTGAGTCAATCTAGATGGATAACTGGATTAAGAAAAGTCTCTGATTTGATACTGATCCTCAAATGAATTTTCATAATTATTGTGGTAGTAGGGTTTTTATTGTTTTAGTATTTATTCCTCTCTCTCTCTCTCTCTCTTTTATTTTTTTGGCTTTTTTGGAGGGGGAAGGCAGGGCAGTTGGGGTTAAGTGACTTACCCAAGGTCACACAGCTAGTAAAGTGTTAAGTGTTTGAAGGCAGATTTGAACTCAGGTCCTCCTGACTCCAGAGCGGGTGCTCTATTCACTGCACCACCTAGCCGCCCCTATCTATTCCTTTCTCATTTTATGTCTACAGCCCACTTTCCTAGAATTTACGTCTTCAATTCCTTTCCCTGAAGATTCTTGAACAGATCAACTATTACTGACCATTACATAATGTCTGGCTCTACCTAGTCACATTGGAAGTTGTTGAATCCTCACCAGACAAAACTGAGTCACCAACTTTCATTGAATTCAGAAAATAACAAACCTAGTACTACAATTGAGACTCGACATGATATTTAAAACATGTTGAAGAGTCGGTTTTGTGACATAATATGACAAAAATGAGTCTGAGTTTTGTGTCATTAAGATAAGCACTTAATCAGAAATGAGACCCACAAGGCCATTCTGTGTACCTTCATACTGTAATACAAAGCTATTTAAACGACTGCATCTTGTTCCTTCAGTTTGGCACAGCCGTCACAGCTCAGCTGGCAGCTCATTTGTTTTGTCACCGATAGCTGTTTGAACCAATCAGGACCCAAATAATCTTTTTCTACCACAGCAGTCTCATGTTCCTTTTGATGAGATTCTAGAGAAGTCATGGGTAATACTTTCCTCTAGGCTGGACCCTGCTTATGTTTCAGTTGTGCAAGGTCAGGTCTTAATTTAACCACCAACTGGATACTTAAATTTAGATACATGAAGGGACACATTGGCTCATGGAACACTGTTTCTTTTGGTTAGGTCCCTGTATACGAATGACAAGATGATGATTCCAAAAGGTGAGAATATGACGTACTTGATCTGCACCTTGTAAACTAGCTTAATGGGGAAGTAGTTTTGAATTGGAAATGTACTCTTAACAAATCATGTACAGACTCAGGTGGCTCTTCCTGAATCTCTGGGTGGATCAACCTTAAGGCTTGAATGCCTAGGATCTATTCAGTTATAGAGTAATGCCAGAACTTGTATGTTTGTTTTTAAAACACCAACGTAGAGGAGCACTTTTCATACATATAATTAAGTATGGCCCAGAGATATTTAAGGGTAACAAATCTATGACTGATACAATTTTTAATCAGGAGGGTTTTTTTCTTCCTAGTGATCTGTGGTTATTTTAGATTTTGGATGATATTAACAACATTTGGAGGCAAATATATATATATATATGTGTGTGTGTGTGTATATATGCACATATGTAATATATACACATATATACATACATATATACATATATATGTATGTATGTGTATATATATATATATGAAAGAAAAAGGTTTTAATCAGTGTTAAAAATTTCAGAATGTGTGTCGTTGAACTCCATAGCCAATCCTGAGGGAGAAATTAGTGTTCAATAAATGATATAGATAAACCTTACTATAAATTTTCTGTTTACACAGGACTTTTTAATCCAGTTGAAATGATTTGTTGCCAAGTTTCAAATCAAATAGAAGTTTCATATTCAATTTGCAAATTCTCCTATATGTTAAAAATAAGAGCTAGCCTTTATATAGTGCTTTAAGGATTACCAAGTACTTTACCCATGCATCTCATTTGATCCTTGAAACAATAATAGTAGGGACTATTATTATCATTCCTATTTTGCAGATGAGCTGGTTAAGTGATTTATCCAGAATCACAGGTAGTAAGCACTCTGAAGCAGGATTTGAACTCAGATCTTCCTGACACTTAAATCCTTAAACACTTCACCTTACCACTCAGCTCTCTCTGGCAAGCTAGTGTTACATGAATGTTTTTCCTGAGTCATTTCCTAAGTCCATATTTCCTAGAGCCTGAATTCCTAGAGCAATTATTTCCTGAGTCCTTTGCAGAAAGGAGTAGATACAGGTCATTGAATATTCAATTTCTTTAATGTTCCAGTTGGATTTTCAGAAATATTGGCAGTTATTTATATTTTAAATGGGAATTTGCTTAAAATCTTTCTTTTTCCATTGTAGTATTTGGATAGTCATATTATTCATTAGGCTATGTTACCATATTAAGCACCATTTCTAATGCCCATCAGTTTATATGATACAAAATAAGCCTTCATTAATCTGGAACTCACCATTCCAACTGCATTCTGTCACTGTAATTGAGGATAACAAACCTTTCCTAAGACTTTGGGGTCAGAGAACTAATAGCAAGACATTCTTGGGAAGGGTTCATGATTCCTTCCTTAATGACTCTGAATTACTTAAGCAGCAGAGCTGGAAGTACCTACAGCCCACTTTATGCAAACCTGATAAATGAAACTTTTCACAAAAGAGGAATGATAAATTAGGTATTTTCTTTAGAGAGAGATTTACAATATAATATCTGTAAATATCCAGTTCTCCTAGTATATTTTTAACATACATAGCTTCTCAGGAGCAAAGAAAGATGGTACAGAACCATAGAGCAGAAGCATTTTCTCTTGCCCCTGTTGCCAATGTCCTTGTAGCCAAATTGTGGACATGTAGGCATTTGGCCAAGAATGGACCAAGAAATAAAAGGTTTATACCTTCTCTTCTTTAGTACTAGGACAGGTGTGCCTGGCTATATGCTATCTTTGCACTCCTGACACGTTCTAGCGATGTAAATTAATACTTGTCAATCAAATCATGTTTTTTAAAATACACTCACTGTTTAAGAAAATCTTTTAGGACATCTTTTCATTAAGTTGTCTACATAAAATTGTTGTCTTCATAAAATTGCTCTATACTATAAATTCAGGTTTTTTAGGTATGAGTTTTCTTAAAGTGGGCACTGCCCTATGTGTTCTAATTTGTTCTCCTCTGTCTGCCCTTCCCTCTTAGCCTGTCTAGACTCCCCCAGGGAATCAGAGTGCATGTGAGGATAAGACTGCTTCTGGTTATGCACACCCAGCAGTCATCTTATTTTTCTCCCATAATCCCATTTGGCTTTGGCATCCAAAAGAGTACACAAAATTCCACTGTCTGAAAGTAGGAATTAGGATTAACCTAACCCAATATGAGTATATACCTGTTTAGTTCTTTTTCACTTAAGATTTAGAGAAGATTGCAGTACAAGACATGAAAATGAGTTTTATAGAAGCCATATGAATGACCTGGAGAGCACCAATGTTGATCTGTTCTTTTATAGGACCACATGAGTGTTCAGGACACATCTCAAAAGACATTAAAGAATGGCTTGTCCCATACCCTTTTTTTTTGCTTTAGCCTAAAAGTACAATATTTTCTCCCTCTGAATCTCTGCAAAGGCGCTAGTACTTTTTAGGAAGGAACAGATCTGTTCAATGACATTGCCTTCTTATTGGAGAAACTAGACAGCCCTAGAAGGGAAAATGTTATTGAAATTGTCTGAAAGTATCTGGAGCAAGATTGGAATTCAGGTCTTACTGACCGTGAGCCTAGCAATCTAAACACTTATCACCTGGTTTCCATGGAGTCAAGAAGTCCTGGTCTCAAATCCTGCCTTTCAGACATTCTGTCTGTGAGACTACAGTCAAATTACTACACCTCTCTAAGTGGTTTAGTGCTCCCAGAAAACTCTCTAAGACAACTTATGAACAAGTCGCTGATCTTCACTGATGGAAGAATATTCCCCATTGGGAGTTTTGTACTTGGATGAAATCAAAGGTCCTAGTTTTTAGAAAAACTAACACATAAATGGGAAAAATTATATATTAAATTTTTTCCTATTTTAAGAATGGAAACAAAAATTATTAATACTCATAATCAATCCTTTGATCTTTATCCTTCAGCGTCCTCCATCTGACTTCCAGGAACTTGACCAAATCACAAGCCATATCATCTTGAAGGTAAAAACTATTCATCCCAAGTTTCAAGGGTCACATCAGAATTTAACCTGGCTAGCTAGTCCTCTACAGACTTCTGCACTTTGTTATTCAGAGATTCAGGAATAGATTCAGTTTTGTGAAAAATTGTGACACTTGTTGTCATTCATTTTATGCTTCATCTCCTCAAGTTAAAATCAACTAGTCCCATTCCTACCCCATGTGTATTCTATCAGGGCCTTATTGAGCACTAGCTATCAGTTAAAAAGATTTCACATTTCCTAAGAGAATCTGCATTTTAATCAAGACTCTTAATGATTAGAAAAGCCTTCAAGACCCAAAGGAAAGGCTTATTACTGGTGGAATTTCATCTACTTGACAAGTAGGATTAAAGAGAGAGATTTTAAGGCCTTTGCTTGCTAGCTATAATTTCTTAAGACCAGCCTTGCCCAAAACTGTTCCAGTTTTGGTACTCTTGATAGAGAGGGGTAAACAGTAAACCAATTTAGACACACTCAAAATTGTTAAGAAGTAGCTAACCAATTTAAGTGAATAAAGGATATAATAGATGTTATGCAGATTTAATCAGGAAAGATATGGGTTTTGCCCTATAAGAGATGACATGTTTAAAACATTTTACTGTGAAGAGTTTTATAACTTTTTCACCTTTCTCAGTGGCAAGGAGATATTAAGACAGGTTTAAAGCCACTTATGGAGTCTGATGAACAGAAATGTTATGTACTCTTCACCACTCATGCATAATGCCTTGGAACACAGTCTACCTCCTCCTGGCCACTTCAGTCAGGCACCAGCTGGAATGCAGATCCTTTTTTTGGACAGTTATGTTGAGGCTTTGCTCGGAGACACAAAAGGAAGGGTTGAAGGCTACACTAGGACAACCCCGGAACACCCTAAGCAACACAAAGCCTATTACACAAAGCCAAAAGGGAAGATTTATGTGTCCCCGGAAGATATTTTTTATTTTTGGAAGTTATTGCTGACAAGAGCTGGCTGTTAAAAGCAAGAGCTATGTATGTTTTCCTTTAAAGGCAACAGACTGTAGGGTGTTTTCCTGAGATTTTTGGATTAGAATTTAAAAACAAAGGTGTTCTCTGCTTCATCCACACTCTAAAGAACACCATTGGATGCTAAATTACAACCTAGAGCCCTGGGTGAACTTAGTAATTTTGCATGAATATCTTCACTACCTGAGCTGCCTAGCTCTTATATAAATGCAGAAATCTGTCTTTAGCTAAAAGATTCTCATTTCCTGCTGTTGACTTTTCTTTTTTTAAATATGTCAACTCAAGAGTGCTAGTTACCTTCTTGGTAAAATGACATAAAGGAACAAATACTGCTACTAAGTAATGAGCTCTGGCACTGAGAACTCCTTAGATGAAAGTAATCACTGGCACTTAAATAATGCTTGAAAGTTTTTGAATGTTTATCTTATCACTGGAGCACCACAATAGCCTGTGAGGTAGGCAATACGGTTCTTGTTACTGTTGTTATTATTTCTGTGGTTCAGTTGTTTCAGTTGTGTCTGACTCTTTTGGGGTTTTCCTTGGCAAAAATACTGGGGTGGTGTGCCATTTCCTTCTCTAGATCATTTTACAGATGAGGAAACTGAGGCAAACAGGGCTAAGTGACTTGCCCAAGGTCACACAGCTAAGTGTCTGAGAGCAGGTGTGAACTCAAGAAAATGAGTCTGATTTAGTCCAGGCCTGGTACTCTATCCATGAGCCACCTAGCTGCCCATATAATTATTATTACTGTCCCCATTTTACAGAAGAAAATTAGACTCAGAGGTAAATGTCACATAGCTAGTGATTGTTAATGGTGGGATTCAAATCTAGGTTTTCCTTATAGCACTAACTATAGCACTCCATCCAAATGTCCCTTTGTGTCTCAAAACTACTAAGGACCAAAAATGATTACTCTTTTCTTTTTTTGCTTTCTGGAGGTGGGGGGGAAGACTGGACAGTTGGGGTTAAGTGACTTGCCCAAGGTCACATGGCTAGTTTTTGTGTTAAGTGTCTGAGGCCAGATTTGAACTTAGGTCCTCCTGACTCCAGGGCCAGTGCTCTGTTCACTGCACCACCTAGCCACCCCCAAAGATGATTACTCCAATTTTATGGTGAGCCAACTCATCATAAATCCATTAACAAAAGAATAGAAATCATCTCTCATGTGAAGGTAGTGGGATGGTCTAGAACACAGGTATCACATAATGGACCACACACACTCCCAAATGCAAGCCAATCCAGATTAAAATGTAGTCCCTATCTGATTTTAGTGTGTTGATGTATTAACTTTTTAAAAAGAAATATATGAACACGTGGTTTTCTAAGTCAGTATGTGGCCTGCAAAGATCCTTATGTATGGTTTAGCGGCCCCTATTTCTGTTTGAGTTTGACACAACTGCTCTAAAGCACCACAAAATGCTAAATTACAACTTGAAGTCTGGATGGATTCATTCCTTTTGTATGAATCAGTTTTCTATCCAAGCAGTTTGAGGACTATTAGGAATGAGTTTGACACTGGAACCCTGATAATCAGGTTCCATGGTGGGTCAAAATGAGGCACTTGTAAGTTAACAAAAGGAGGTGTACTTTGTCCTACCATAGCAAGAATTTGTAACAAGGGAATAGTAGCACTTAGCATCTGTTGCTGAGACTTCCCTTATCTTCCTATGAAACACTTGTGTTCAGCAGTGTTCACTGTGGTGACACTGTGGTCTTCAGACAGTAGGCTGAAAGACCCCTACCCCATTTGAGCAGGATCATTTATGCCCCTTAGGTGACGAGGAAGTTATATTAACACAACCACAGGACACCAGGAAGCTGTGTCGAGAGAGGCACAACTTGGGTCTTCCTTCATCACCAGACCAATCAAGTTATGGTTTTGTTGCTTCTTCCTAACCCATGTGGGGACAGGGGGAACCCTGATAGATACTGGTCCTATCACAGGTACCTCAGACTCAAAGAATTGGAAGAGCCTCAAAAAGTTGTATGGTCCATTCTAAGGCAAGGGCAAGACTTAAGTCAACTCAACTGACTGTCTCCATGTAGGATATAGACTTAATAATTATCATTATTTCATCTCATCATTGCTTTCATCCTGTTGTGTCCAAATGTGTGTCTCATATGTTTTGTGGCTGGTTAACTCAGTATACACTAGGCACATGACTTCCTATCAAATTCAGGATCCCTCCAGAAACAATGAAGGTGGCTTGTAGAGGATGTGGGGATTCATTTAATTTAACAATCAGCTTTACCCTGTGTTATCTACCAGTTTGGAGATACAAATAACATGCTAGCCATTAGTATAAACAACATTTTTGAGGTTTCCCACAGTCCAACCCTATTCTCCAGTGAGATTCCATCCTCAGAAAGCTCATCTAGCGAGAACCTGAAGTCTACTCAGCACTAGATTTAAACCTGTGATTTAAATTGGTGAAAGGCCCTGTATCCCATTACTAATCCCCTGGGCCATCCAATCCCCCTATCACCACAGCAGTATTAGTTATAATGGCAACATGCAATGCCACAGGTTTATGTTCATCAGCTGATTGTGCCACCTGAAAACACTGGTGCCTGTCAGTCAGTCGGTCCTGATGTCAGACAGTCTTGGTGTCCCTTGTGTGAATAGCCATTTACTAGGTGCTTTGGAGATGAGGGAGGAAGCAGGATAAGCGATATTAAAAAAAAAAAAAGACTACATGGGCCTAGTCTTCTCGGAACAAATCTTGGGGTGGGGAGGTAGTGAGGGCTACAAAACATATACACATGAACACACCTCTGTGCAAGTCCAAATACAGTGGAGAGAGCACAGGACGTAAATGCAGAGGGGACTCACAGTAAATGAGCAATCAGGGAGCAGCAGGGAAAATCAGGGAAGATTTCAAAGGGGAGGTAGGTTCTGTTTTATTTTGAATAACTTTTACTGATAGCTTTCGTTTTTATGCTACCTTCATTTCTAAATATATTTTACTCCCCTTGCCTACCCTCAGAACAACTCCTGCTAATAAAGCACAAAAGGAGACCGGTGGAGATGGGGGAGGGGGTGGGGAAGCAGTTAGTTTAGTTAAAATTAGCCAACACATAAACCAAATCTGGCAGTGTGGGCAATATCCCCACAACCCCCTGCCTCTGCCCAAAACGGAGGGAGAGAGACTGTCTTATCTCGGGGGCCAAGTTTGGTCATTATAATTACACGTCATCTGGTGTCAGATTTGTTGTTGCTTTTTCCATTCTGTTACAGTAATTGTGTTGTTTTTCTGATTCTGTTTACTTATTCTATGTCAGTTGATTTGTTTTCTTTGGTTATAATTTCTTATTGTACAGTAATATTCCATTACATTCATGTATCAAGTTTTATAGCCAATGGGATATATTTGTTAAAAAAGGTTTGGAAGTAAACAATGGTTCTTCATATGTGGGAGTAAACGATGGAGGGCAACCATGAATTGGGGGTGGCAAACACATATGGTTAGAATGGAAAGTCCAAGTTGGGTTGAAACAACATATCCTAAAAATAAATCATGTCTGAGTTATGTTCGGGAATATACTTTCTAGTGCCTAGAATAGTGCTTGGCATATGATAGATGCTGAATAAATGCTTGCTTGGCTGAATATAATTAGCACTATCTAAGGCAGAGAGATCACCCTATCTCTATAGGTAAAAGCTCATTTAGGGCAGTGGTAGTAATGCTTCCTAGTTGAATGTCTGCGAAACAGTACCATTGGATTGCACTTCAGAACCCAATGTTGTCCTACCTGGGTATAGGACTGAGTGTGACTAAAAAGATAACCTGTGGTCCCACTGAAATTTTGTGCTGTCTACCTTCTGGAAACTGGCAATGGTGGGTCAGAATCCATACCTCTTTTCTCATGACAGCTTTTCTCAAACACAGCCAGACCAACTCTGCTTTGCTAAGTGCTAAATTAGTCCATCAACTACTATATTCCCATGGCTATGTCTTGTCACTTAGATCTGTCCTTCATGTTGTTATCGTTTGGTTATGTCCAATTCCTCATGACCCTGTGGACCACAGCACACCAGTGCTGTCCATGGGGTTTTCTAGGTAAAGATACAAGAGTGGTTGACAATTTCCTTCTCCTGTGGATTAAAGCAAACAGAGGTTAAGTAACTTGCTGCAAGTCACAATAAGTATCTGATGCCAAATCTGACCCCAGATATTCTTGACTCCATACCCAGTGCTCTATCCACTTTGTCTCCAAAGCAAACAGAGGTTAAGTGACTTGCCCAGGATCAAACAGCTAGAAGTGTCTGAGGCCAGATCAGAACTCAGGTCTCTTTTACTTCAGACCTGAAGCTCTATCTGTGAGCCATCTAGCTGTCTCTGTTCTTCGTGTACCCACTAGCATATTTTTTAAAGCTTAATTTTAATGACATTTTATGCCATTTCCTGATCTGCTCCTATAGCCACTAAACTTACTCTAATAACAAAAAAAAAAGGAGTTAAAATTGATTGTCAAAATATTTATGTCTGAGAGTGTATACAACAGGTACATACCTGTAGTTCCCCACATCTTTAATGAAAGAGGAGAGTGCATGACATCATCTGTTCTCCAGGACCAAGACTGGTCACGGTCATTTCAAAAAATCTGAATTCCGCAGCTTTTTAGTGTCTTTTTTTCCTTTATATTTCTGCAGTTATGTAAGCTCCTGGCAATTAGAGATTATTTCATTCTTTATACTTTTAACTCCATCATCTATTCTAGCACATAGGAGATACTCAGTAGATACTTGTGGATTGACTGGTGTATATATATATACTGTTTGTTTAGTTGTGCTCACTTTTTTTGCATCAGCTCCTACAATTTCTGTGAATTCCTTATATTCATCATTTCAGATTCATCATTTCCATAATAATATTCCAGTATATTCATATTACCAGGGCAGCTAGGTGGCACAGTAGTTAGAGGGCCAGGCCTGAAGTCAGGAATACCTGAGGTCAAATCTGGCCTCAGACACTCACTAGCTGTGTTACTTTGGGCAAGTCACTTAACCCTGTTTGCCTGTTTCCTCCTCTGTAAAAAGAGCTGGAGAAGAACATGGCAAACCACGCCAGTATCTTTGCAAAGAAAACCCCAAATAGGGTCACAAAGAGTCAGACACAACTGAAATAACTGAACAACATATTTGTATGCCACAATTTGTTCAGCCATTTCCCAATCAGTGTGTTCCAACTTTGTTTCTAATTTTTTGCTACTACAAAAAAGTGTTCTGTAGGCATTTTAAGCAGCCTTGATTATGAGCTCTACACATAAACTATCTTCAGAGTGCAGCTATTATTTCACATATGTAATAATAGCTAGCTAGCATTTAGAGAGTGCTTCCAGGTTTTAAAAACCACTTTATAAATTTAATCATTACAACAACACAGGGAGGTAGGTACTCTTATTTTATAGATGAGGAAACTGAGGCTGTTGTTAAGTGATTTGCGTAGGGCCAGTTAGTATATCTGAGGCAGGATCTGAATTTAGATCTTCCAGACCCCAAGTCCAGTCCATATCCATTGAGTCAACAGACACCAGCTGCCCATCATGTGTGTGTGTATGTACATATATTTTAAATTATTCAGAGAAGGAATACTAACATAAATAAGACATGCTATATATCTAGCAATGCATTGTACAGAGAAGGTGCTTAACAAATGTTAAATGAATGAATGAATATATTATTTTAAATATTTCATTTTGACACGTGATTAAACGTGCTAAAAATTTTTGTCTATTGGGAAGGGTTGGATTTTTTTAAGCTAGTTGCTTCACATCTTTCATTTGAGTTTTCACATTAATTACAAATGATGCTCTGGGCCAAGTACTGACTTTTACAAAATTGCTTCTTTTAACATTATACCAAAGACATGGAGGAAAATGGTGACTTTGATGAGGACCATCTCACAGATTATGAAATTCAGCTTAGCATCCAAGAATCCATTGAAGCCAACAAGAAAGAACTTTATCCTGAAAGGTAAAAGTCACAGGAATTAAATACATATGATATACTTTTGATAATATGATTTTTAAAAAAATAAAATTGAAGAACTTCCCCTCACTCCTCACCCATGAAAACCTTTCTAATACAACTGTTAGATATGTTTGCTCATGCCCTGATAGACAATTTGAGTGGTAGTGGCATATTTTTAAATTATATTTATTATTTTTCAATGAACAAAAATCTATTTTCTCTCTTTTTCATACATACTCCTCCAATTAGAAATAAGAAAAGAAAAACAATACTTGTGTAACAAATAAACATAGTTAAGCAAAACAAATTCCTACACTGTTCAAGTCCAAAAAAAGTAAGGGGCTAGATATTTTAAGCATCCTAACAAATTCAGTTCTTTAAAAATTTTCCTAAACTCATTAATTCCTTAAATCCTGTTTTTCTATAAATGTATGAGAATTTTCTAGATGAACTGCCCAAATGGACAATGCTACTTGTTCTTTCTAAAATCACATGAAATTAACAAGATATGGAGTCAAGTATGAAATAATATGCTTATTTTCATTAACTAAGCTGTAAAATTATTGCATTGAACAATTTAGACATATCTGGAAATACACTTTTCCCTTTCTGATCTGTTGCTACACAAAAAGACATTCGTGACCCTTGCTCCTAAGAGATGTTTCTTCTCAACAGAGTCAATGAAACTTTTATAAAATGTATTATTTTCATTGAAAGCAAAGAAATAGGAAGGGCCAAGAGAGCATAGATTATGACATTTTGGCAAAAGCTATTGATAGAGACTGTGGCAGCTAAGTGGGGCAGTGGATAAAGTACAGGGCCTTAGAGTAAGAGAGACTCATCTTCCTGAGTTCAAATCCGGCCTCACATACTTAGCAGCTGTGTGATCCTGGGCAAGTCACTTAACCCTGTTTACCTCAGTTTCACCATCTGTAAAATGAGCTGGAGAAAGAAATGTACCTTTGCCAAGAAAACCCCAAATGGGGTCATAAAGAGTCAGACACGACTGAAACAATGGAACTCAACAACAAATTGATAGAGACATGGAGTACTTTCAGGAAATGTTCTAATTTTATTTTTGTATCAG
The DNA here is from genome assembly GCA_028627135.1 of Pseudochirops cupreus. Lineage (NCBI taxonomy): Eukaryota > Metazoa > Chordata > Mammalia > Diprotodontia > Pseudocheiridae > Pseudochirops > Pseudochirops cupreus. The sequence continues at coordinate 485,603,132 of CM053581.1, forward strand.
TTAGTTGAAAATACTTTGAAATGTGAATTCTATGCTCCTATTTAAACAAGATCTGCCCAGCTCAAAGTTAAATGTATAACTGGCAAATTATCTCAGTTATTTAGGATAAAAGGCCAGTATTTTAAACTAAATCACAATCTATAATGATCAATAAGCAAAGATAACTATCTACATTTTCATTTGTTAGTAGATTATGAGCTAGGCATTCAGGGACATGAATAATAGTTAACATGAATAATAGAATTAATTGACTTTTATATGGTAACTTTCCATTCTCTGTTTTATTTTGCATTACTTAGAACTGATTTCAAAGATAAAATATGCCATCTGTACCATGTCATTCCCACTAATGGTCCAATATCATAAATCTACTCTAAAATCTATTTTCTATATCTAAAGAACAAAAAGCATGCTAATCTCATATTCATGTATTTCCTGTAAGGTCTGAATAAATGCATGTGGGTAAAATCAATGGAAAATTTAATCATTAAATGCCTTGAAGTGCTATAATAACATAGCTATTATCTTTCCTTGCTAGGTTTGTACCTCTAAGTGCTCAGAACAGAAAACTTGTAGAGGCCGTTAAAAAAGGTATTTATGCACATTGTTCATAGAGTCTTGGAAAGGAAGATTTGCAATGCTAAGAATGAAAATTTAGGATCAGTCTACATGTTTAATTTAGGTCAAATCCTTGAGCTCCAGGAGTATGTGAAATGTAAGTATGCTTTGGATGAAGCTGATGACAATGGTTGGTTCCCACTACATGAGGCGGCAGTTCAACCTGTTCAGCAAATACTTGAAATTGTTCTGGATGGTAAGTGAACCCAAATATCTACAGCTATCTCAGAACAAGAATGAAAAAAGTTATGGTTACCATCCTTGATTCAAAAAAAAACCCACAATGAAAAGCAGAGTGGTGGCCTATAGGATTTGAGAAAAGCAATTCTTAGAGGAACTGTTCAAGTAACAGTCTAACATAAGAATTGCCAGGTGGAGTAGATCCATGGTGCATCTATCCATTTGGGCATTCTTTTTCTGAGAGTGGCACCAAGAGGGTTATGAGAGACTTTAGCTGTCCTTTAAAGGGACAAGAATGCATCCCACTCCTCAATAACCCATCATGGATATACAGTACTCAATATTCCAACGAATCAGTGATCTCTTTGATGTAGGTATTTCCTGCAACAATGTAATCCATCCATGCCTGTCTTTCCTGTGCAGGTTGTTCATGTCCTCTAAGTTCACTACAAAGGGTCCACCAACATGCTGGGGCCCTTCTTTGAATGTTTGACACTGTGAAGATACTGGTGGGAGGCATGAGTTGTTTTTCAGTTATTCCTAATGCTTGCTATGTGACAGGTCTATTTTCTTATTTAAATTATGCATTTTAATGACACTGGCTACATTGCTTATCCTGCCTAATCCCTGTGGAAAAATAAGTGAACTCTGGCAGATTCTATTATGTTCAGTGTTGAGGACCACAGGCAGTGGGAACTCAGACCCTGATGGCTGAACAAGCCCTCTCAGGTGTTTGGCCTACTGATAGGCCTGGATCAGTTCCCCATCCCCCAGGAAAACGCTCAAGCATATTGGTGTGAGGATTAGGTCCTTGAGATATGCATGGAAAATACACCCACAGCCTGGGACAAAGATGTACACAGTGTCCGTGGGGGAAAGAAATTAAGAAGCCTGGATGCAGGGTAATAAAGTTGGCTCTCTACTTTCACCATTCCAAGAGTTGCTGTCTCTCTTTTATGCATTCAATAGTACCTCTGGGTCAGTGATTCTTTCTCAGCCCTGTCTAGATTTTGGGGATTTAATATATAGTACTCTGCAGCAGGTACTCAGTAAAAATCGGTTGATTTGTTGATTGTTCACTCAGTGAATGAATCTGTTTGCTATTCATATACTTAATGATTTTTTTAGACGTTGTTTACATCTCCTCAGCATTTTTCTAGGCATATTTGTTCAGAAAGTTTCTGATTTGGAGAAAATGTTACTGAATTAGAAAACCAGAAAACTGTAACCTTATCACCACATTCAACAATGGGTTCATGCTAAAAAACTTGCAAGTAGATACAGGAATCAATTTAAAGCATAGTATAAATGTGATAAAATGTTGGAATTTATGACAATTGTATGCATTATGCTTGTTGATATTTTCATGATTCCACACATTTTTCCTTTCTCAGCATCCTACAAAACTCTTTGGGAATACAATACATGTGATGGAGAAACACCATTAATTCTAGCAATCAATTCTGGTCTCGTGGAAAATGTAAGAACTCTGCTAGAAAAGGGAGTGTGTCCAGACACCAAAAACCTCAAAGGAGAAACTCCCCTTCTACTTGGTAAAGGCTTCTTTTAGGTGCTAGACACATAGGTGCTTAAATAACTTTTGGTTAATTGATAAAGAAATCTATGTGATGTTTATGGTCTCTACTAGAAATAAGTTTACCTAATAACCAGAGCCCTAAATACCTCTGTGGCAAATTCAGGGTTTGAGGGGTGGGGAAGGGGAGGGAGGTGAATGTGAAAGGGAAGACCCAAAGCAGGGTAGTGGTAGTGGTGATGAGATAATCTCTTCAGGAAGAGGGTGGCCTAATTAACTGTGGAGCATCACAAAATGGGTACCATAGTGATTTGACCTTTAAGGTGGAAGCCCAGGGTCAGTTGTGAGGCTTATATCAGATAACTACAGGTTGAGAAACAGAGATGGAGTTCAAAGAGGGGAAGAAGGAGAGTTCCCCCTCCCCCATGTCAGTGCCCTGAGGCAAAGCCCTGTTTCTCCTACATTAGCTATGGTTTGGTTTATAACTCCTACTTCTCAAGACCCATCCTTCTTCCCTCGTGCCTGTGTCATCTGTTGAATGGCTACCCTCTGGCTTAGTCTGATGGGTCTTGCTGTGTGTGAGCAAACAAGGATGGATAATGACTAAGCTACTTTGTTGCTTAGCCTCTGGTTTATTATTAATTTATTATTGTGTGACTTACCTAGGTTGCCATCATGAGAAGGGCTAGATTCTAAATTCTGACCAAGAGAGAGAGGATGAAGCTAGGATTCCCTGCCTAGTAAAATCAACTCTAGGCTCTCCACACTTCTCCCTGTAATAAATGGACCCTTTGTCACCAGCTCTGGAAGTTTCACATCCTGTGTTCTTGCCCCAAATACCTATCCTGGGCTTCCTTTACTCTCCTTCCTCTACTCTCCCTTTCTAATCTCACACAGATCTATGACTTCTATTTGGAGTGAGATGTGAGTTTGAATCTCATGGTCTGCCACTTATAACCTGTATGACCTTAAGGAAAATCACTTACCCTCTCAGGGCTTCAGTGTCCTTATCTATAAAATAAATAGAGTTGGACTGAATCATCTCTAACGTCCCTTCTAGCTCTCAATCTGTAACATTAGAATCATCTTCATGCAGATAACTCACAAATCTAAATCTCCACACATAACCTATTTTCAGAACTCCAGTCTTTCCAATGCACACCCAGTTTTTCATAGCTATTCCTTCGCTACTTAACTTTTGTGTTCCTTAGACCCATTTCCACTACCTTCTTTTAGGAACTGTACTATTCAGACTGAAACCATGAACTACATAAACTAAAATCACAGGCTATATATAAAAGCACCTTTCTTTAGCTCTAGATGAGGTTTTTATGCCTAAGAGCAGGTATGAAACAAACATACCCACTGTCACTAATATTATTCAGTATTGTATTGGAAATCCTAGCAATACCAATAAGAGAAAAAAAAGAAATAGAAGGAATCAGAATAGGGAATGAGGTAATAAAACTATCTCCTTTTGTAGACAATATGATGACATATTTGGAAAATCCCAAAGACCCAATGAAAAGGGTAAATAACAATTCTTTTATCCAATACTCTGTTCTAATGATTCCATTCTTTCTATTATATTTGGAGAAAGGGAGCTCCCACAATATATTAACATGAATTCCTTTCCCTTCCCTACCCCTTAAAACATACATATACACACGTACATGAATAAGGGAATAATTTCCACATCAGAGACATAATATCAAGAAGCTTTAGGTAGCCTAAGTAGGAAGGGTAAGTGGGTATAATGAGTTGTAAAGAATGTTTATTTAATCTATGTTTCTAGGTTCTAGATTTTTTCTTTCCTGAGAGGAAAGTGAAAAGCTAATTTATTTTTGTCCCTGTTTGCAAGGATAGTCACAAAGGTATTGGCCTCTTTAAGAATAACCCCTTCAAATAATTTCCCAGATTCTAAAGCCAGCCTTATCAACAACTGCTTAAGCTCCTAAAATGCACATGTTACTGGCAGGAACTCAGTGTAACTAAATTTAGGACCTGCCACTGAAGAGCGATATGGAGAGCTTGGATGGAGGCCAGAGGAGAGCAACTAAAATCGTTAAAGATTTAAAATGATGAAAGGTCAAAGGACCTGAGTTTATTTAACTTAGGAAGAAAGCTGAAGGAAGATTTTAAACTCTATACATTATTCAAATGAAAAGAATTTACATTTTCCTGAGGTTTACATTATCATTCACACTTATTAAACTTTCCCAAATTACTGCTGCCCTGCATTCCATAAAATTGTATTGTGTTTCTGTCCCCATTATTTCCCATGGAGGTAGAAAAGGCAGATTCTGATGCAAATGACGAATGCCTCTCTAAATTAATTGCTTCTCTAAATCTTACACAGGGATTCACAGGACAAGGCATTATTGACAGCTTAAGCATAGTTAGCAGTACCTCTTGGTTTAGCTTAAGCTAACCAGCTCTCTATAAAGAGTGCTGGCTAGTGTGTGGGTTTCAAATCCCAGCTCTGTTCTTTGTTCTGTGAGCTTGGGCAAGGTCTCTGAGTCTCAGTTTTTTCATTTGTAAAATGAAGAAATTTGACTTGATGAATTCTGAGGCCCCTTCCAAGTTCCATGGAGTCAAAACAAGAGACAGGTAAGTTTGAATGTTTGAATGCACCCTCTAGCCAACTGAAATGGCTCCTCCTCACCAAGCGATCAGCATACTAGAACAAGTTACAAAATGTTTAGTCATGCTGCCAAAGTCCCTTCAAAGCACCTTCATTATACACCATCATGACTGTGCAGCAACCAGCTATCCAAGATCTTACAAGTTGGGTCCTGGATCAAAGGGACTCTGGGTAGAGTCATAGGGGTTCAGTGGTCAGTCCTTCATTATACTATACATGAAATTTAGTGTGACATCATACATAGAGTGCCTGATTTAAAGAAGAGCTGGAGTTCAAATTCTTTCCCTGACATTTGTCAGAAGCTCTGGGAGCTTGCACTATCAATAATTCTTCCTCTCATCTACAGTATTTCCTTATTTTCTTGTTTCCTAATTAATACTTACCTTTAAAAAAAACTTTCACTTGACCCTGACATCTCCCCCCCTTTCAGCTATCAACAACCTATCTTTTACCCTCCCTTTCACTGCCAAGTTCTCAGAAAGAGCTGTATACTCTCACTGTCTCTATTTCCTCACCACACACTTATCACCAGTGCCTTACATTCTTTCGACCCCACCACTACCAAAATAAATTCCTTAAAAATTATTGATGATCTCTTAATGACTAAATCCAATGATCTTTTTCTCAGTTTGTACCCTCCTTAATCACTCTACTGTTGAACATCCCTCCTTGTTGGATATTGTCTCTTCTTTTGGTTTCCATAACACTGCTCCTTCCTTATTATTCTTCCTTCTCTTCCCCCCTATTCTGCCAAAAACTCTTTTCCAGCAGTCTGCTTGGTTTTTATTCACTTTCTACCCACTAACGAGGAGATCTCTCAAGTCTAAGTCCTTACCTCTCTTCTCTTGGTGATCTTATCTGTTCCCTTTCATGGATTCCACTATCACCTCTATGGATGACTCCTCAACCTATAAATCTAGTCTTACTCTCCTTCCTAACTTTAGTCTCATAACTTCAACTGCCTGTTGGATATCTCCACCTCAGTGTGCTGATGGAACTTTAAACATAATGGTCTTGGAAAGTCTTCTTCTTTTCATTTAAGCCTGTTCTTCCTGCAGATTCTCCTCTTTCTCTTGTTGGCACCACCACTCTTTTTTTTTTTTTTTTTGCTTTTTGGAGGGCAATTGGGGTTAAGTGACTTGCCCAAAATCACATGGCTAGTAAGTGTGTCAAGTGTCTGAGGTCGGATTTGAACTCAGGTCCTCCTGACTCCAGGACCAGTGCTCTATTCACTGCACCACCTAGCCGCCCCACCACCATTCTTTCAATCACCCAGCTTCATGACCTAATTTTTCAACTCTTCCCTTTCTCCATATATCCAATCAGTTACCAAATCCTGTCAATTTCACTTCCACATCTCTCACTATTACTCTCTTCACTCTGATCTTTATCATCACTTACTTAGATTAATATAATAGGCTTCTAAAATGGTCTCCATAATTATAGTTTCCACTCTCTCTACAATCTATCTTTTCACACAGCTGCAAAGTAATCTCCCCAAAAATACAAATCTGACCCTGTCAGTATCCTATTCATAAACTTTCAGAGGCTTCCTGTTGCCTTTAAGATAAAATACAAATGCATTAGCCTGGCCAAAATCTCACTCTATACTAGTTTTATTAATCTTCTTTCACATTATGTCCTCTCACATATACTATATTCCAACCAAACTAAATAATTAGCTCTTCCATGAAATCAGTGTGTCATTAACCCCATATCATGCTATCTTACCTACTTTTGTGAAATATATTCCTTCTGCATCTCTTGTTTTCCTATTCTTTATCTTTTTGTAAGATACAACTAAAGTGATAGATAGTTCCTTCATGTAACCTCCCCCAATCTTCCTGGCTGAAACTATTCTTTCTTTGCTCAAGTATTTTTAAATTATTTTATTCTTAACTTAAATACCAAAGAAGAGCATTTCCATACACACAGCAGAAGACAATAAGAATATTCTTTCTGAAACTGTAGATCTCCATTTCATGCCACTTGCTTTTTTTAAAAAAAGCATATATAAATTATATATAATGTGCAAAATATATATGCAAAAAAGAATATAATAAATTGCATGTGTACATGCACACGCACGCACGCACACACACACACACACATACACACACACACACACACAACACTGTTAGGCACTGAGAAACAAGTATGAAAAATGGCACAGTCCTTCCCCTGATGGAGATTATAATCAAAAGGGGAGGGATAAAATGTGTTCTTAAATATGATATAACATAAGGGCAAAGCAGAGTTCCACAGAATGTATCATAAAAAAAATGTGAATAGGGAGAAATCATTTTAGGTTGAAAAGATCAGGGAAAAATTGCAGAGGAGGTGTTGCTAGTTTCTTTGAAGAAAGGAGATTTCAACTGGTACAAATAAGGAAAGAGACAAAGTGTTCTAGACATTGGACATAATCTATGTAAAAAGTACAGAGGCAGAAAGGGTCAGGACAAGATTGGGTAACAGCTAGTGGTCTAATTTGGTTGGAATGTAGAAAGAATGAACTATAAAACTGGGCTGGAAAGGTAGTTGCAGAGGTCTTAAATACCAAGCTAAGGAGCTTAAAATTTATCTTATTGACAATAGTCAATCAGTAAACATTTATTAAGTGCCTACTACTTGCTAAGAACTATGCTAAGTGCTGGGGATATAAGAAAGGCAAAAAACAGCCTCTACTCTCATGGAATTTGCACTCTAATGAAGGGGACAACATGCAAACAAATATATACAAACAAGATATAGACAACATAAAGGGTTTTTGAGCAGGGAGAGTGATGTTATCAGACCTGTGCATTAGAAAGATTAGTTTGAGGGTTATCAGAAGGATGGATTGAGGGGAACAGAGCCTGGAAGCAGTAATCCTACAAACATAACACTCATTCTCTGGAATGAAAACTTCACCATTTTAAGCCTCAGAAAGTCATAGAAGTCACACACTAGGATTAAGAACCTGGAAACCCTGATGCCATCATAAGATGTGTTCATATGTTAAAACATAGGCCAGTCCCAACCTTTATTCCATAGCACTTTAATGATGCACTCTATTCTTTCTCTGTAGAACTCTAGTGATCAGTCTCAAATCACAGCTTGTGTTACATAACCTGCAGCCCATTTCTCCCTCCTGATGTATAATTTGTCAGAAGTGTTAAGAAAGAAGACTTTTCTCATCTAATACATGTATATACCAGATTCTTCCTTAGGAAGTGTTTTCACCACTGACACACAGCTTCTGAAGGCAGTTCCATAATAGGAGATCCTAAAGTATTTGAGCAAAGGCAGCATTAGGATAAATTAATTTTCTCCCAAGGAGGCAGCTAGGTAGCACAGTGGATAGAGTGCTGGGCCTGGAGTCAGAAAGACATCTTCCTGGGTTCAAATCTGGCCTTAGACACTTCCAAGCTGTGTGACCCTGGGCAAGTCACTTAACTCTGTTTTCCCCCAAGTTGCCTCATCTATAAAATAAACTTGAGAAGGAAATGGCAAACCACATCAGTATCTTTGCCAAGAATACCTCAAATGGGATCATGAAGAGTCATACATGGCTAAAAACAAGTGAACAACAAATTTTCTCCCAAGGTGTCTCCATTGTATCAGTAATCATTGGGATTTTTAAAGTTCCAACATATCGATTAAACCCTAACCTTATATAATCTCACCCAATATGTGGTGACTTTATTCATAGTATTTTTTTTGTTTTGCAAAGCAAAACCACAAAATCTTAGCAAGCTCAAGGAGGGAAGGAGTATGTTCATGTAGAAATCTTTCAAGTTTCCCTTGTGAGTCCTACAGTCGTTGGGCTGCAGTGACATGTTCTATGGTAAGCTAATTCCTCCTTAAGGCTCTGAAGTAAAAAGCATAACAGTCAACTCGGGTGGTTGCTCACAGAATCTAAGAGCTGTAAGGGACATTAGAGGCTATAGAGGCCATCTCAAATCTGATGAATTATCTCTTCTAAAACATCCCCATCAAGTGATCATCCAGCCTTTTCTTCTGATTGTAGCTTTTAGTAAGCAAAATAGAAGGGTAAATATATTAGTGATTGGTTAAATTTTATCTGTACTCTTTTTTATGTTTTCAAGCTATAAGAAAGGGTTCCTATGACATGGTGTCCCTTCTGATTAAACATAACACTAGCCTCAACCTGCCATGTATTAAAAGATGGTCAGCGATGCATGAGGCAGCCAAACAGGGCCGCAAGGATATTATTGCTCTGCTCCTAAAGAACGGAGGAAATGTGCACCTGAGGGATGGATTTGGAATTACACCTTTGGGTGTTGCTGCTGAGTATGGTCACTGTGACGTGTTAGAACATCTCATCCATAAAGGTACATGGAAAAAAATTGGACTAGTAAAAGTTATCTCTTATCAGTGCCTAACAGTGCCTTATAAATACATAGTCAGAAGTTATTACTAGATAAATGAATGAGTGAAGTTGAAATTTACCACTTATTATTATGGGGTATTATGGACCCTTGATGGCAAAAACACGGGAGGATATGGATAAGAGTCATAACGAATGATCAGACATGGACAGGTTACAATCTGTCATTGGAGGGAAAATCCACATTGAGAAGATAGATCTATTAGAATATTGGCATACTCTGGTATATTTCAGTACAGTTCTGAAAGAGGAGTAGTAGGACTGACAAGCTGATTCCTACGGTTATTCCCAGTATCATGGTTGTATCAGATCTTTAAGATATATGTCACACAACTACACTTTAGTGTCTATAAGGTCTATCCTATTTGTTGTTGTTGTTTTAAGGTTAACATCTACTAAAAAAGGAAAAATGAAGACAGGCAATTTTTAATGGGAAAATTTCACCAATTTTATACAGACATCTTTATGACAAATGTCTCATCCTAGGTGGTGATGTTTTTGCTTTGGCGGATGATGGGGCATCTGTGCTGTTTGAGGCAGCAGGAGGAGGTAATCCTGACTGTATTTCTCTTTTGTTGGAATATGGAGGAAGTGGAAATGTGCCTAACAGATCAGGACACCTCCCTATTCATCGAGCTGCTTATGAAGGACATTACCTGTAAGTAGGACCCAGAAGACACATTCAAAAGTTGTGTTGGTTCTCTCCTCAAGATCCTCTAATTATCCCATAATTCGCAAAAAGCTAAAGGTGCCTTTTCTGAAATTTTTGCTTGTAGGCTAGACCCAAAGTTTAAACTTTTAAAGATGACTTCACTACAAAGGATATTCATAGATCTAGAAAAAGATTGGACCCATGTCCTCTAACTCCACTGTATCAAGCTTCACCATAATGCCTTATATTGATTTTTCAAAGTGATGATTTTTATAGCACATTGGCCAGTCCACACTAGAACTAATAGGTAATAGATAAGGTTAGATTGAAATGTTCTATTTTTTATAGACTTAATTATCCATAATTTGTACAAATAGTTGGAGGGGTTTATTACTCAATGTATCATTAACCTCTATAGCAAGCAGTAAAAAAAACTACTATTGCCAATAGTAACCAACCATGTGATGGCTGCTGAATATTTCTCAAAGTCTCAAAAGCCAAGTTAACAAAGTCACTTGGCTATAGATTGCTCAACAGTTACATTATACTTCAGAACTTCAAAGAAATGCAATATCATCAATGTGGGAACTCTCTCTATTAAAACAGGCAATAAGTTCTCCATGTTTTAGTAGACTATTTTTCTAAGTTACTGTGGCTGAAAAATTTATCATCCTATGACCAGCTAGGTGATGGCTTCTCCAGTCAGCTAGGCTGATAAGAGGGCAACTGGATTGGGCTCCTACTTGAAACCTTTCTACCTTGGTAGGGCCTGCCAGAGTCTATGCTCTGCTGACAAAGCCTTCAAGAACCCAGGGACATGTCCACACCTTGTTGAGATTTGAGGGTTAAATTCACAGTGCTACATAAATGAGATTAAATGAGACACTTTGTTTAACTTGGATTTAATCCCAGTGTCCATAAATTCACACATGATAGCTCTAAATTTAATGCCATAAGAAATCAAATTATCTCTAATTATATCATTCATACATGACCTAGCTGAGCAGTCAAGTGTGAAAAGTTCACAACCATTTATCACCTCGTCTAGAAAGCGTATGAATGGTGATCATGTTTAATTTGACTGACATTTCAGTGAAATAGTAAAGTCTTCTGTTTTTGGCTAAACCACATAAACACAGATAAGGAATGCATATCCATTATATTATTTTACAGAGATTTCTCATCTTGTTTATGTAACAAGAGTGTTATTCGGCAACTAAACCTGAACTTCCTTTTTATAATTTTAAAGGACTTCTTAGTTGCCTATATGCATAACACTGTTCAACTTAGAAATTTTGGGAGGGGCCCAGACCTTTATCCGCTTTGGACTGGAGAATTTCTTCAAGTGAAAACTTTCTCTATTCATGCAAGTCAGCAACTCTCTAATTTATAATCTTAAAGAGTTTACTCAGTGAAAGTGAGGTTAAGTGACTTGTTCATGGTCACACAGCCAACCTGTGTAAGAGGCAGGACATGAAGCCAGTCTTCAAAGGCCACTGTTTCCAAAGCCTATACTATGCTGTTTCTGTTAAATAAAATAAGTGTTGATTATTCAGAGAAACTCTGAAGAGTCTCTAACGAAACAAGAATCAGAACCAAAAATAAAGAACAGGAAGATAAAAAGCTAACAATTATCAGGAAGACTATAGGATTAAAATGTTTTGTATCAAAACATGTTTAGAAGGAAAAATATGATTTCATGAGGAAGTTTGTTGGGTTTTTTTCCATTTATGTAGCATGGATATTTGACACTCTTTTTCAGGGCTCTGAAATATCTCATCCCAGTAACATCCAAAAATGCAATACAAAAAAGTGGGTTAACCCCCATTCACTCAGCAGCTGAAGGCCAAAATGTACAGTGCCTGGAATTACTCATTGAAAATGATTTTGATGTCAATACTCCCCTGGCTGATCACATTTCTGAGAACTATGACGATGGAAGGAAGACTGCACTGTATTTTGCTGTTTCCAACAATGATATCCTCTGTACAGAGGTTCTTTTGGCTGCAGGTGCAGATCCAAACCAAGATCCCCTGAATTGTCTGCTTGTGGCAGTTAGAGCTGGCAGTCATGAAATTGTCAGGCTGCTTCTCTCCCATGGAGCAAATGTCAATTGTTACTTCATGCATGTGAATGACACCAGGTTCCCCAGTGCCATTCAGTATGCTTTGAATGATGAGGTAATGCTTAGACTGTTGCTGAATAATGGCTATCAAGTGGAGATGTGCTTTGATTGCATGCATGGGGACATCTTTGGAAATTCCTTTGTGTGGTCTGAGATTGAAGATGTTCTCCCCGGATGGACTTCTTGTGTAATAAAAGATAACCCAGTAAGTTGCTTCCCATTTTTCTTTAAGTTTTCTTATAATTTTCCCTTACTTATCAACTTTGCAGTTGGAGAGCTTGCATGTTTATGTACACACACACACACACACACACACACACACACACACACACACAGAACAAGAAAACAGTAGCTCTGATGGTGTTTCCATCACCTGAATACTCTTACAAAATACCAAGATGATATAAAGTTCCAGTTTACATTTTGAATTAGAGTTGGGTCAAACTGAGTGCAGAAGATTTGGAAAATATCTAAAAACATAAGGTTCAGGTTATTAGATGAACACAGACAAAAGGTAGAAGCAAGCATTTTTCTATGAATTATTACTGAATGTGATCATTTCTGACTCATTCATGTTTCTCTGGGATAACAGTTTCAGAAAAAAAATAAAATGTTTTCCAGTTATTTTGATTTTATCCTAAGGAAGATCCTACAGCTATACTCAAGAGATGAAAAGACATTTTTCTTGGGACCTTTGTTTTCTGCAAAGTAGGGAGAAGGGAGAGTATTTTTGAGTTACTTCATTATAAGTATATTCATATATACATATATACATATATAGTGCTTTAAAATACTAATCTATATATTTTTAAAATTCTTTCAGTTCTGTGAGTTTATTACAGTTCCTTGGATGAAGCACTTGGTGGGTCGTGTTATGCGTATTTTAATAGATTATATGGATTATGTCCCTCTATGTGATAAACTGAAGTCTATGCTGGAAGTACAGAAAGAATGGCCAGAAATTCGCCAAATATTAGGTAAAAATAAAAATTTGTGATTAAGTAAAGATTTTATGTGTTTTAACTCAACTGAACTTAGTGCCACAGCTTCTTAACTTTCCTTGACAGCTCATTTTTAAGCTTTGCATTTTTATCTGTCTTAAATGATGTTCCTGTGCTCTTTTATTGGTTTTAGCATCTCTCTTGCTACAAGAAGTTTCTCTGATATTTTTTTGTCTAACATACATAATTGAGAAGTTCCCTGTAAGACTGTAAATAAAAAACCTGGTTTCTTTAAAGCTATGACCTTGAGTCTCAAGAGGCTTGGCTTCTAGTCCTGGCCCTGACATCAGGCAAGTAATTTGACCTCTCTTGACTTTGGTTTCCTTATCTAAGCTCTAGAGCTTATGGGTCTATGATATATACAATAAGGCTGTCCATTCTCTTATCTGTCACTGCTTTGTTTATTAAGATTCTTCCTTACCTTTGAAAAACTTTTTTAAAAGTTTTTATAACAACAATAAATTTATAAGATTGTAAGATGAAAACTAACACATAGGTAGCATTGTTATAGTAAAGTATATTGAAAACATCTCCACAAAAGATATAGCTTTAGTTATAGGACAGCAACAAGAGGAGTAGAAGAAAAAGTCCCTCAGTGTGTGATGCTTCACAGTAAACTATAATTTGATCTGGAAAATGGTATTAGGAAGCCTGCTTGTATATTAGTTAAACCGGATTTAAGAAAACATCTTTAGATTTTTGAGAAAGATTCATAGTTCAGGGAAGCAAGTTGCATCACATTGCCAGTAATGCCCCACATGCAGAAAGTGGCAGGAAAAACATTAAGGACATGGATGACCAAAAAAAAGAAGTGGCCATATAGCATATGTCAAAACTAATACACTGACAGTTCACATCCCTAGTATTCACAAAATAACAAAAGAATCATATGGTACCCATCAACTCACTGAGAAGACTCCACTTTGGAGAATTCATGGAAAGATGTGGACAAGAATCACCTCAGATGAGAAAGCATGGATGGGTCACAATCTGCTCCAGTGGAAGGAATGTTCAGGTTGATGAAATCATAGGTCTGTTGAAATATTGAAGTTTTTTTTTTAAATTTGAGACTTTTTAGGTTAATACTTATCCCTTGTTATAATAAGGTAATAATATGTAGTAACATAATATATAAATAAAATCATCATAATAGGTTAATGATATTTTTTCCTTAGATTTCATAATAGGAATAAATTGTTCTCAGAGAGGAAATCATCTATCATGCATCACACAGCTGCTCTACTTATTGAGAGAAAGTAATAAAATACGATCCCATTCCTGAAAGGCCAAACCCTAAACATTTATGAACCTGAATGAAAAACAGAATCTTAAGCTGAATCCAAACTGGCATCCAAATTGGTAGCAAAAATATGGATGTTGTAAAGGTTTTTGTTGTAGTCACAGAGCCTGTTACACTAATTAAAACTGAATTTGAAAATCTATGGATTGTAGTAGCAATGAATTTAAATGAATGGAGAGGGTATATGTTTCCGACCAGCTGGAAAAGATCATAAACCAGCTAGAGAGAAATACCTTTAAATTTTGAAGCATCCAATGCAACACATAACTTTCCCATATGTAAGAATGAAGGTAGACTGAGTCAACTTGTCCTTTACCCCACTCTACTTAGAATGCCAAGATGCTATGCCCTGGTGCCTTAACCAGGTTTTATAAAAAAGCATTTAAAAAAAAATCAGTCAATCATAACTTTAAACTAAGGGTAGAAAAAGTCTTCATTGATTTAGATGTCCTTAAAAGGTATTACATTAGTGGAATGACATCATAACAGAAGTCTATTCAGACTGTTTAAGGAAACTCGGTTTATTATTGTCATTACTATTCTTTGTGGATTGATTATAACATAGTAAAGGAGTTCAGAACCTAGAAATTCAAGCATCTAGCAGCTTATGGTGGAAGTCCTCTAACCAAGTCTCTGAGAATCACTTAGGGGTACGAAGAGTCCTGGCCTCTGCCTCAGTCTCCCCATTTCCCCTTGGCCAGAGTAAGATAAATCAACAAACCTTTACTAAGCATTTATTATGCACCAGGCACTGTGTTAAGCACTAGGAACACAAATATGAGTGGAATAAAAGACAGGTCTTGACCTGAAGGAGTTGACATTCTAATGAGGGAAGACAACATATAAAAGGAAGCTGAAGAGTGGGAGTAGGAGAATGTGTCCATGTGGAGGCATGATAGAGAAAATTCAGAGACTCAAGAGCAGAGCCCAGAGAGGAATAAGGGAGTGAACATAGCTGGCCTGGCTACTTTCTTTAAAATGAAGGCTCTAGGAATAACTAACCAATCAAAGGAATGGGCTGCAGGGCCCTAATGTCTTCCAGAATAAAAGGGCAAGTGTGGTATAGTGGAGAAAATCCAGAGAGTCAAAAATAGAGACCAGAGATGAATTAAGGAGATCAGCATCCTAGAAGTCCCCAAAACTGCTGAGGATATTGTCTGCACCAGAAACAGAGGGGATGAATTGAGGAAAAGCAGCTTCAAGGCTCTCTGAGGTGACAAGTAACACTCAAGCTCTGGGACCCCAATCTATCGGTGTGAATGGGGGTTGAGAATGAAGCTCCATAGCATTTACTGACCATACATGATCTCATTTGACCCTTAGAACACCCTTGTGAAGTAGGCAGGTCATCAGATGATGAAAGGTTTAGAAAGGTTAAGTGATTTAACCAAGGACACATAGTAAGTGGAAGAATTGGGACTATAATTCAAGGTCTAGTACAGTGCTCTTTCCTAGTATAGTTCTGTGAGTTTGAATTCTTGGTCAACTAAATATACAATCAACTGATTCCCTCTCTTGAGCTGAGAAGGCAGAATCAGAGGAGTTTTTATGATAACTAAAAGCAGAGTTTCAAGAATTTAAAAGACAAATGTTCTGGTATTGCTTTTATATTTTAATTAAATGATGTGTATGGATTCACTACAAAAGATTAATGCATGATTTTAGCATAATTTACGATACCAATGTGTCAGACCAAAAGGCTATCAGTTCAAAGTAGGATGGGAGGAACCTCATCAACCATCTACTCCAACCTATAGCCAAAAGGAATATCCACTATAGATGACAAGTGTTTTCTCACCTCAGTTTGAAGACCTCCAAGGATAGAGAACCCACCACTCCTTGAGTTAGCCCATCCTACCTGTGTTAAGAAGTCTAATGCTTAGCAAGTTTTCCCCAACATCAAGCCTAATCATTTGTATAGATTTAGCCTTTCAACGCCTCTACAAAGATCCTATTCTGCTGCCTCATCACAACATGGAGCAAACCCTTAGTTCTTAGTGATTATGTCAATGGAACTTGCATTCTGGTAGAAGCTACTGAGATTATAAACTTTGTATATAGATCAAACAATAGGTGAAATGTCTATGTTGTCTGAGGACCAACCCAGCTCAGGTCAAAAGCTAAGTCTTATCACCAGACTTGGTTACCAGATGATGACATTTTTTTTCTTTTTTGGGCCACACCAACTCAGGCATCTAAGATTGAGTACAGGGATTGTGAGATCCATCATTTAACAGAGTTTTCAAGCTAACAGAATCATGGATCCTTGGAGGATTTAAGTAGTTCTTTGGCACTTCCCCAAAAGACCTACTACATTGTCTCAGCAAGGCTTGAAAACAACACTAGATTTCTGAAGGCTATGTGCCATTGAAGCATAAGCTCTGGCAGGCTGAAGAGAACAAGAGAGCTTCCTAGCTATAGGCCTGGTCTCAGACTATATAATTTCTTGTCTAAGGACCAATTTAGTTGGTTAAGTCCAGAGAGAAGTTTATCACCAGAAGGTTAATAGCCAAGTAATGACTTTTTCAGCTTATAAAAAGCATTTGCTGAAGTACAAGGGCATTGCAGTTTGCCTCTGTGGAGCATGTCTTCATACTCAGATTGAATTTCAGATTGAATATTGAAGCATTACTTCAACTTGTACAGACTAGTCAATTACAATGAGTGTACCTGGCCACTGGATGTCAGTGTTGTTCTATTTAAACAACAAAATGGGTTTATTAGGGAGTAAAGTAAAATTACAATATGCTAAAAGTAGAGGTAATGATTCTGTTCAGCATGGTTATCAGCATTCTATATTCAAACCACTGGGAAAGAGTGTTTCAATAAAATGCATATGTTTGACTCCTGGAATGACATCTGACAAAGGTGATTAGTTAAGTCACTTTGGGATGAGATCACTAATTGTCCAGAATTACATGCTAATATGATTACACTTATTGTAATAAATATATTTTGGAGGCTCCAGGCTTAAGATTTAGATGTCATAGGGAATTCTGTGAAAGGAAATTCTTTCTTACCAAAACAGATCTAATAATAATGATAGCTACCATCTTTATAACACTATGTACCAAGCACTTTGCCAAGTGCTTTACAATTATTATTTCATTTGATCCTCACAATAACCTTGGAAGGTAGGTACTATTATAGCCCCATCTTACAGATGAGGAAACTGAGGCAAACATAAGTTTAGTGACTTGTCCAGGATCACACAGCTAGTACAAATCTGAAATCATAGACTCCTGACTCCAGAACCAATGTTTTATCCCTGCTTCTGTTCCACAACTTAAAGTCTTAAGAGAGGTCACTGAGTAGTAAAATGTCTGACCCAGGGTCATACAACCACTTTGGGTCAGAAATGGGACTTGAGCCCAAGTGTTCCTGACTCTGGTGCCAGCCCTCTATCTACTGGCTATGCTGTCTTTATAAAAATACAAAAAGTCTAAATGGTAAAATAAGTTGCCATCTGGTGCTTAACCAAAGTAGGTTGATAGTAAATTTTTAGAAGAAATTGAAAATGTTACTGAAGTATAAATATGACAGAGGTATAAATTTGAAACTGATCCTATATTTGAAATGACACATGGGTGTAATAACTTCAAAGGTATGTGATAAACTTGAGGCAGAAGTTATCTGTATATTCAGGAAATGGGTAGGACAAAGACCACAGGAAGTGCTGTACAAATGTCATTCTCTAATAGGGCCTAAAAAATAAGTAGAAAACAACAGTTAACATTTTGAACATATTCTTCCTTTAGCAATCTGTCATAATAATTTATTTAAGATGAACAAGAATTGTGATTTTCATAATAAATGTTTGTTCCCAAAATGCATATCCATATTTTTCTACAATAGAAAGTCTCATCGTGGTCTATTTGATAATACCTTCCCACCTTTTTTTTTCTTTTTTAGAGAACCCCCGTTCATTAAAGCATTTGTGTCGACTACGAATTCGAAGACTTGTGGGACTAAAGAGACTGTGCAAACTAGAATTTATAGAGAAGCTTCCTCTACCAACTATCTTACGAGAATTTATCTTGTTTAAAGAATATGATCTATATGGACAAGAACTGGGGTTATCATGATTCCTAAGGAGTTTTAAAAATCATTCCTTCCAAGTATGTCACTGGAATTATTCAGCACACTTAAGTATATTTAAAATTCTTCAATAATTCTGTTAAGCAGAACTTTCTTCTACGAGAATGTCTTTTGTAGCTCAACTTTTTTATTTAGACTTTTAAAGTTATCTTATATCTCTTACTTTGACATCTCCTGAGGGTCTGACAGGAAGAGACAGTCATCTCGTGGAATTCAGCTGGCCAGGCATGGTCACTGAGTTATTCACTTGTTTTCTCTACCAAGGGTTGTTGCTTTGTCTCAGTAGTATTAACTTAATCCATTCTTTTATAACTTCATTTTTTATTAGACATTTGTTCCAATCCATAATTTCTTCATTTGTGTGTTCCCCAAATAGCAGAATTACTATTTTTAGAATGAACAAAGAAAATTAGTTAAGAAAATATGATTTTAAACTCTCTTATTTTGTTATAATATAAACTTCATGTTCTTGGCTTGAACTGTAACAAATCATGTATTTTTATTTTATGATCTTACTGTAAGGTCTTGACAAATGCTGATTAAGCTACATTGATTTCTATTACTGCAATTCTAAGGGGAAAAACAGTCATGAAGATGTTAGCCTGAGATATGGCATTTTAAGGTATGGAACTAGCATTAATAGAACTTTGGTATTTTTTTGTTTCTTTCCTTAATTGATTTCTGGGTAAATTAACTAAAAGAAATATCAGATCCCCAACATTTGAGCTAACTCAGTATGTTGTAGGCTGACACTAAAAAAAACTCTCTTGACATTCTTAGAAGAGAAAAAAAATATGCCCTCCATAATTGAAGCAATCACTAACATACAGAAGAGATTTTATCTTCCTCCTACCAGATTGTAAATCTTATTGGTTGTATTTTTGTTTTCCAGGGGGCTCAGTAAGAAAGGGGAGGAGGTGTTTCTCATATATTAACTGGGAGATGGGAACAGCTTGCACCCACTGATGAGACTAAGAAGACGCTAATGCAACCCTGGTTCCACAGCCTCATCATGACAAGCTTCTGGATGCTGTCTTTCATAAGGCTGAGATCTCCCACACTCTTTAGTTCAGTATGAAATCTGCTTAGCATTATACAGAAGGTCTAGATATCACTGAGTACCTTCTGAACATAAAATAATTTCTGGTTTTCAGTGTGCTGTCATGAAATGATATCAGCTTACCTGGTTTAAAGTAAATTCAACTAGTCTCTTGAAGCAAAACGAAGACAGTGTAAGCCAAATGTGGTATTTTCAGGTTTTAGGACTAATAAAAATAAAGTTGGAATTATGTATACATATTGTAATATTTTGCAGCAGATATTAGGAAGAGATTGCCTATTGTTACATTATAGCAGTACATGTTTCATCACTTAGAAATGGGGATGATGTGTAAGGTTCAGAAAGAATGGAAACTCCAAGAAAGAAAACCAATGTTTGTGTAAGTGTGCCTTTATAACTTATGAACCGTTAAGTGTGAAAAGATAATGCAACTATTACATATCCAGAAGATTGTTGTGTTACTACAGCCCTTGGACACAAAGACAATTGGGCTGGAGTCAGGAAAACCTGCTATTCAAATTTGCTTTAGCTACTAATAAACTTTGTGACCCTGGGGATTTAACAACTTTGGGCCTCAATGGCCTCGTCTTGAAAGTAAAGGAGTTAGACTCAGTGACCTCTAAGGTTCCATCTAGTTCTAAACCTATGAACCAAAATTGGATCTCTAAAACTGGCTTTCTAAAATTGGGACCTCAACTTCCTTGAGACAAGTTTTTATAATTAATACATTTTGTTTGAATACAACTGATACTTCTAAGACAAACTTACCACAAAGTAAATTTCCCCCAAACAGTTAAATCCAACATTTATTAGTCCCCACTATATGTAAGGCACCATGCTAGTGCTGGAGATACAAAGGCAAAAATGAAACAATCCCTGGCCTCAAGAAATTTGCATTCTCTCAGAGAGAAACACCATTTATATAAACCTTATAAACTGTTTTCTGGAGGAAAGGAGCACCAACAGCTGGAGGTATCAGGATTTAAGAAGTGTTACCTGAGCTGACCCTTGAAAAAAGCTAGAGATTCTAAGAAACAACGGTGAGAGAATGCATTCCTATCCCCAAGACTGTCCAATAGTTACTGGGCCTCATAGTACCCAAGGCCTTCTACTCTTGTGGTGTCCTGATTGTTAAAATAAAGGAAAGGGGTATGCTTTATCTTTAGTAGCTCAGTACCAGCATTACAGGGCAGCTAGGGAGCATAGTGGATACAGTGCCAACCCTGAAGTTCAGAGAAATAAACTTTTATTTGCTTTTTGTGATCTTTAACTTAGAGCTGTGGTAATGTAAAAGAAGACTGAGAATTGGTTATTTTCTGGGGGACTTTGAGTCTATTAATTTGAGTCTAAGAACAGGGATTTCCCAAGTTCTAATCCTGGCTTTGTCAGTGACTCCGCTCAAGGCCTTTTGCCGGTTACTTGGCTTTTAGAATTCATATTCCAGTCAGCAGAATGGAGAACAGCATCTCCTCTTATACTGGAAACTGGCTTTATTGTGAGAATCCCAGGCTACCCTGACATCATTTAAGATAAAACTCCTTGGAAGAGGATATGAATATTGGTGCCAGTGTGGATTATGTCAGAAGTACAAGAGATACTAAATGTTTTTTGTACTTTGTGGCCCTTTGAGATGATGGATATGATATAGGCATTCAGGTCTTACTGTTTGGGAGTCATTGTTTGGGCCCGCTGAGCAAATGTAACTGGAGATGATATGGAGTACTATACAAAATGGTAAAGAACCAATGTTATTGAATATATGAATATGTAGCTATTTATATCCAGTCATAATACAGTAGTTTAAGAAAATATAACACTTGGGGTCACAACCCCTGTGTTCCATTTCTGACTGCCACTTGCTGTGTGACCACAGTAGGTCATTCAAGCCATCTAAGTGTCAATTTCCTCAACTATAAAATGCAGAAGAAAAGTCTATTTCAACAATGTCATTTTATACAGTAAAGCATAATATAAATGTGAGATAGTATTATATCACAGAATCAAAGAACCACAAGAATACCATCATTTAGAGCTGGAAGAGATCTGATATCATCTAGTCCATCTACCTCATATTACAAATGAAGAAACTGAGGTCCAGAAATACGACACAGGAGGAAGTAAGTAGCAAACCTTGGGATTCAAATCCATTTCCTCTGATTTGAAATCCAGAGTTTGTGTGTTTGGGTGGTATAATAATAACAATCATAACAGCAAGGCCAGTCACAAAGGGAGAGGCCGTGTGACACGGTGAACAGCGACCCTCTAAGGCTATGAATTGTTAAGCAAATGGTGACACACACTGACAAAGAAGATCCTCACCAGGAGCTCCATCCATTAATGAATTCCAGATTCAGATAAAAACAAATACTATCAATGAGGATGGTTTTAACATCAATAATAACTGCAGATGTTTATAAAAGAAAGGCAGTGTTGGACGCGCAGTTAGGGAAATTTGGGTTTGAATCCTGTCTCATGCCTTTCCTCTCCTCAGGTCCCTCATCTATAAAATGGGATTAATAATAGCATCCTCCATTATAGAGTTGTTATAAGAATCAAATGAGTTTGTAAATCACTTTGCAAATCTTAAAGCTTGAAAAACATTACAGATTGTTAGAGCTGGAGGATTATTCAGACCTGACCTCTGTGTTATTCCCAACAAAGGTTCATCTAACTTATGCTCAGAGACCTAAGGTGAGGAGGAAAACTCCTGAGTCTACTACACTTTTGGATAACTCTGATACTCCTTCAGGTCTTCTTTTCTTGAGTCTAGATACCTTCAGTCCTTTCTATGAATCCTCAAGTGTCATAAACTTAAGACCCTTCAAGATCCAGGTCACTTTCCTCTGGATTTTCTCTAGCCTATTGTTCCTAAAAGATGGTGTTCAGAACTGAACCTCATATTCCATTGCTGTTGTTCAGTCACTTTCAGTCGTGTCTGACTCTTCATGATTCCATTTGGAGTTTTCTTGGCAAAGATACTGGAGTAGTTTGTCATTTCCTTCTCCAGCTCATTTTACACATGAAGAAGCTGGAGCAAATAGAGTTAAGTGACTTGCCCAGGGTTGTACAGCTATTAAGTGTCTGAGGCCAGATTTGAACTCAGAAAGGTGAGTCTCCCTGACTGCAGGCCCGGCACTCTATGCACTACAGCGCCACCTAGCCGCCTTGCTACTCCAATTGTGTGATAACCAGAGGGAGTATGATGAAGCTGTAACTTCCAATACTCTAGATATCATTCCTCTACTGAAGGAATCTAAGATCACATTAGCTTTTGCACCTGCCATATCATACTCCTGGTTTGTAAATATTAAACTTGCAGTCAGTATGAGCTGTTATTATTACTACAAATTGAATATAGTCAATGTTAGTGGTTCTAACGCTCCCACTAAGGCAGCTTGGGGGCAAATTGAGTGTTGGACTTAGGGCTGGAAAGACTTGTGTTCAAATCAGCTTCATACACTTACTAACTGTGTGACCTAGGCCAGTCACTTAACTGTTTTCAGCCTCAGTTTCCCATCTATAAAATGGGGATAGTAAGAGGACCTGCCTCCCAGGGCAGTTGTGAAGATCAGATGAGGCACTGTATGTAAAATGATTTGCAAATATTAAAGCACTATACATACAAAGGCTAACTACCAGTGCGATCTGTGGAGTAACAAGAACTGCTTGGACTTCAGAGCAAATTTGTAGATATGTATACACTTTGGAAGCAGGTGTATCTGGCCTTAGTAAACTCTGCCTGAAAATTTACCCCAGATAACTAGAGGAAAC
Source organism: Pseudochirops cupreus (assembly GCA_028627135.1). NCBI lineage: Eukaryota > Metazoa > Chordata > Mammalia > Diprotodontia > Pseudocheiridae > Pseudochirops > Pseudochirops cupreus. The sequence continues at coordinate 485,626,505 of CM053581.1, forward strand.
TGATCCCCAGGCAATCACTGCCTGTGTTTGCCACCAACTTGAACCTAGTCTTCAGTTTCTGCTGTGTCCATCAAACCAAACATGACCTGAGGACTACACGATATCTATAAATGGTAACTAGTAAAACTAAGACTTTGAATTACAATGGCTGGAATTGGAGATAGCCTCATCTATAGACAAAATAGGTGACTGCCCCACTAGTATGATTTCAGGTCACAGAAGTCTTCTTCCTCCTCATAGTACCCTACCTAACTGTTCTATTCAGCCTGAAATTCTTTGAAGACGGGACAAAGCCCTTTATTCTGCAATTCAAGGTGACACTAAGAGAAAGGTACAAGGAACCCAGGTGCAAAGGTCTGTATTCAGACCCTTTCCTAGAGCAAGTTTTAATGATGGGAAAGGAAGGGAACTATGAGGGTATTAATTATCTAGAATGGTGAGGCTGGAAGTCCAAAAGAGATTCCCTGTCTGGGGCTAAACTCAATCCTTCTACTTAGGAATGAATTATGGAATTGCAGGGCTTTAAAGAACCAGGAAAAGGCATTTATATTCCATCATCCTGTCTTTTTGGCAAGATTTTACTTAATTCTATGGTGAACTGATTTTTGTGTTCACCCAAGATGGAAGGAAAATGTCTCTTACTGACATGTGATCCCATGTTTACAACATTGCCTGGTAGTCCAACTGAACAATGAAATCAGTTGGCACAGAGGAAAGCAGAGTCCTTCGTTCATATGTCTGCAACACATGATTTATCCCAATGGGTCTGTTGACAACACCATTAAAAGTAGGTGATGACTCATAATTTTCAAGGACAGCATAGAGCATGCCGCCTCTATTAATCCTTTTGGCCCCTAAATCTAAGCAAATATATCTAGTTCCACTAGTTTGTGTTATGTTACCATCTGACTTTTTTGGTAATTTGTGACTGATTTTTGCAATTGATTATCCTAATATATGTAATCTACAGAGCCAAGATAAAGAACATTTAGTATCTCTCAACATAAGCATAAGCTTTTTTTTTAATGGAGCACATCCATCAACAGGATAGGTCCTGCGTTGGCCCAGCTCTGCTTTCTAGGGAGGTGAAGAAGGGAGCAAAGAAGGAGTAGGGAGCAAGGAAAGCATTCCAGAGACTGGAGTCAGGGCTGAAAAGCTGAAGAGATGAACATTCAGAAGACTACAGGGGCAAAAGAGCACAGAGGATTATGGGAACAAAGAGAATCATATGAGAATTGCAAGGTTGAGGGATAGGGCAGTTCCACTTCTGTTATAAAAATGGAGATGTGATATATGGTCTATTATCAGATTGTACATTGTCTTGGGGAGGGGGAGAAAATTTAAAACTCAAAATCTTATAAAAGTGAATGTTGAAAACTAAAAATAAATGAATATTTTATATTTTAAAATGGAGATGTGAATTTATGTTTAAAAAAATGAGAAAAAGAGAAAGAAAGAAAAAGAAAGGAAGAAGAGAAGAAATAACTAAACCCTAAGACATTATAGCTGTTCTCTAGCACTCTGTCTTGCCTCACAAAAAGGGATGGTAAAGTTTCATAAAAATGACGGGGAGGGAATTATTGGGTATGCAGCCACTTTTCCTCTACCAGTTTCCTCAAATTGACTACATTCATGATCACTAGCACCACTTGTTGATACCAGACTAGAGGTCACTCTTTATGATCACTGAGATATAAAATGGGGACATCAAGATTGGTTGCTAGTCTCTACAATACTGCTTTGCTAAGGAATTCACTTTTTCATCTCTCCCCCCAGCCCCCGCCAGGAACATCCAAATTTATCAGAATGTCATCAATTTTTTTTATTCGTCGTCTTCCCATTGACCCATAACAGTTGTTTTCAGAATTAAAAAAAAAAATACCACGACCCTGAGAGTGTCATCCTAGAGAGAAAACACAAACCTTCTGACGCTCTGCCCACCTAGTCACTCTTCCAAAGACATTATTGATCCAAGTTGTTGGTGAGTAACACTGCAAATAGGTACAACCAATGAGGCTGTTACTGAACTAGTTGTTAGAAGGAACTAAATTTTCAGCTTTTTCAATTTAGCCCAGGCAAAACTTCACATAAAAATAAAGATAATATATTTGTACATATTCTGTTTTTCATAAGTAGAATCATATATTAGTGGCTACCAAATAAATGATCTTTATTGCGGTAAAACACAACATGCTCTTCTCTCAGGGCCTCAGTTTCCTCATCTGTAAATTGGAAATAATAATAATATATAACATGTATACTCTCCCAGAGCCAGGCTGCTACATCTGACCCTCAGGATTCTAAGGAGCAACTCTGAGGAGTCAGGATATCTCTTTTTTAATGTCATTACTTCAAGTACCCACCAACTAAGATCCCCCTTTGTTGGGGATAGCAGCGACAAGCCCCCTTCTCACATTTAATCATTTAAGATCATTTGGCCTTTACAAAGGGATTTTATATCAAAGATATGGCAAGAACAAATATATAAACATTTCCCTTCACAATACTTTGGGGGCATACTCTCCTCTACATCACTGGTCTCTAAAGAAATAGGCTCAAAATGTAGCTCATATCATCATGGCCCACAGTTCATGTCGAAAGGTGCCATCTCTGCCAAATGAGTCCTTGCCTCAGCTGCTACTGGGTTAGGGTCCCAAAGATCACTCCCAAAAGTTGTTTCTTGCTTCTTAAGGAATTGACTCAGATTCCTGTGTCTTGCTCTCCAAACCCTTCAAAACTTCCAAGGTTAGAGATTCTACTCCCTTCACCCAGAACAGAAAAGAATTAAATGAAAAGGCCAAGGACTGAGATCTTATTTCTCAGGGCCACATGGTCTTAGAGGGGAGGAGGCCCTAAGGACTATCTCTTTACAGGATGATCTCTCACTAGATGCCATGAGGGAGTCACTGATATACCCCAAAAATGACAGGGGCAAAAAAAAAACATGGTTGATTTTGACGGACTTCTTTGAATGTCCTTGAAGCCAATCAAAGAGCCTCTCCACCGCATGGTTAGCTGACCAGAACATCGCAGAACATCTGGCTACTCATGTTCCATAATCTCTCCATGGTATTTTCCTTATACATAATCATCATGATTCTCCTTGAAACAATCTCCCTAGCATCTTCCATGTGGAAAGGTTTCATTAACCTAGCAAACAGAGGGCATCTGTACCTGTGACAACCATCCATTGCACTTATGTAACCCACCTCATAAGCTTCTTGTGAGGAAACTGTTTTAACACCCATTAAAGCACTATATGCAAGGGAAAGGGAAATGAAATAAGCATTTATTAAGCGCCTGTAACGTCCCAGGCATTGTGCTCGGTGCTTCACAGAGATTTCATTTGATCCTCACAGCAATCCTATACTATAATAATCCACATTTTGCAGTTGAGAAAACTTAAGCAGATCGAGATTCAGTGATTTGTCCAGGGGCACAAAGCTAGTAAGTGTCTGAGCATCGATGTGAATTCAGGCCTCCATGACACCAGGTGCAACACTCCAGTCACTGTACCGTTGTGATTAATATTTACCCAACTCTTTGGTATTCTTTTTTTTAAATTGATACATTTTGTTTTAGCACCACAGGTTTTTCCCTGAACCTCCCTCCCCTGCCTACCCAGAGAATATGAATGATGCCCAGAAAAGAAATAGAAATAAAACAGATCATCTTTATCAACAGAAAGAAAAAAGTGTCTCCTTTAACTCTGGCAGTTATGGTAGCATTAGCACTGACCACTGAATTAACTGATCAATTTCATATCTTCTTCCTGTGGAATTTATATTATTTTAGTCATTACCTTTATTGTCTTTTAGCTGTTTCCTTGCACTTTGAAAAAGAAGTATGAGGCGACTAGGTGGTGTAGTGAATAGAGCACCAGCCCTGGAGTCAGAAGAATCTGAGTTCAAATTCAGCCTCAGACACTTAACACTTGCCAGCTGTGTGACTTTGGGAAAGTCACTTAGCTACAATTGCCCTGCCTTCCCCCTCCAAAATGAAAAAAAAAAGTTTGGCAAAATGAATAGAGCACTAGTTTTGAATCCAAGTTCAAGTCCAATCTTTGATACATACTGGCCGTGCAACCTAGGCAACTCTCCAAGAATTCAAATTGCAAAGAAGGTATCAACCTGCTTTGGTAGAGGGAGTTTCCTCACCTGGGAGTTACCTCCTACCATGAAATTACAGGCTTGGTTCCTATTCCTGTAACACTGAATAAGTATCTTCCTATGTTTCTCTAAATTCTTCATATTTGTTATTACTTAAGAGAAAGTACTCTTTGATTACATTTATAAATCATAGTTTGCTGACCCATTCCCCAATTTTTTTCCAGCTTTCAAAAATAATGCTGTTGCCTAACATCAACAAATAAGAGGGAGGTTACATGTCTCTGTCCCTCTGCCATGTGCACTCTGTGTTTTTGGTTGTCCCTGGTCATGTGGAAACTCAAAAGTCAAGGAGAGCTGAAGGTACAAAGGGGTCCATGAGGTAGCTCTCAAGCACCAGAAACAGGAACTACAGGAATCAAGGTCAGAGATAGAGGGTAGACGAGGCAAGATGGCCAACAGAACAGAGAGTTTCTTTCCATGTATGCCCTGGCCTATTGTACCCTGCCCTGAGTCCATGAGCAATAAACTTGCTAAGGCTAGATTGCTCTGTGGGCGATCCACACCAGTGACAGGCCCCTGAAAGCGGTGACCTTTGGAAGTTCCTGCTCCTACTTCATACTCACCTCCATATATTCTGCGAGAGGCCTTAATCTATGGCTAAAGTTTGGCTCCTCAAGTGGGAACGATACTGTGTTGTCTGAGCTCCTCCGACCACTAACAGAGTGGAAGAGCAAGCGAATTCAAAGTGCACATTTCTTAGAATTCTTGGGCTGCCGCCCAATACTGTGTACCATGGGAAGTGCAGTACTTTGGGAGAGGCTGTGGGGCACATCCAAGCGTCAGATGTTTTATTACACACACTTTAATTGCTGTTCTGTATTATATTTTTGTTATGTATGTATTCTTTAATTGATTCTATGCCAAGGATAATTACTGCATACAGCTAAGAGTGTTGTATCTCTTTGTGTGGGGAGTCAACTCTGTTATGCCAAGGCCATGTCATTAGACTTCAGGAAACAGTAAGTTCAGGGAAGAGGTGGGGTGTGCCACCAGGCCTGAGAGATGATTCTGAACGATTCTGAAAAAAATGCCATACTGATCCACACCTCCTAGTCAGAGCTGGCTCACAGAAAGTAGAGCTCGATGACAGAAGATCATCCCATCTCTGAGAACCAAAGAGAAGAGCATCTCTACAAAGTTTAGTGAATGTGTCCAACCGCTAGGGGTATGAGATGCCTACCACTAGCTCATTCCTAGTGAATAGAATCAGCTTAGCTGCTGTCTATCTTGTGTTTAAATGAACATTTTGATACATATGATTTTCTTCTGTTAATCCTTTTGGGACAGAAATTTTGGGGTTGATTTGAAAATGAATCCCCAATTGCCTCCAAGGAAAAAAGGAAAGAAAGAAGGAAGGAAGGAGAATCCTTTAACTTTTTTTCATGGACTTTATTTTCAATTCTGTACCACATATTCCTTTCTTTCATTTTATCTTTTTAATATGATCACAAATTATAATAAATAAATTAATATGGTAAGATTTTAAAAAACACCTATCATTTATTGACTTTTAGTACCTACTTTTTCTTTTGTATTTATCCCAGCTAGAAAATTTATTCTTTGAAGGCATGGTGGCAAAAAATGTATTTTTGCCCTAATGATGCATTCTAGTATACTTTAGATCCATTTCCCCCCCCTCCCCAGAAAGCAGTATGAGGTACAAGAATGAGTTTCTCATCTGGCATATTTTTGGAAATATGAATCCAGAGTTTTTATTTTCAAACAAAAATAAACACCATCAGTCTAAGAGAATAATAGAACTGTTCCTGAGATCCCATTCATACCTTTCCCTTCCAAGTCTCTGGAAGAAACTACAAACTATGGACTAATGAGCACACTAAGGTTACATGGGCTTTTGTTTTCTTCCTTAAACAAAAAGTCCTTCTACCTCCAAAACTCATACAAGCCTTCAGACAAATTATAGCACAATGTTGCATGTGAGGAAAAGAAAAGGTGTTTTGTCAGAAGGTAGTGAAATATACATATTTGGGACTAAAAAAATGTTCAGTGGAATTATTCATGTCAACAAACAGAAGAAAACAGTTGTATCTGGGCTAATTCACTCTACTCTCCCCCACCCCAAAGTTGGGTCCACTTCTTTCCCATACAGTCACACTAGTACACAAAAGGGGTATGTGAAACAAGCTTCCATGTATGAGTAAGCTTTTAGAAGAAAGATGGTACAACGGCTTAAACACTGGGTTTGGGGTCAGAAAGACCTGGGATTGAATCTTGCTTCAGATACAGTCTGTATGACCCTGATCATTTCTCTAGACTTAGTTTCCTCATCTATAAAATGAGAGAATTGGACCTCAAAGGTTTCTGATGACTCTAAATGTATATTCTTACTATCCTGAAATCTAGTGCAACCCCATGGACACTGCTGTCCCGCCACCATCCTCCACAACCAAAATATCACAGAATATTAGCTCTCACAGACCCAGGACAATGCAGATTCGGGGGCCCCTGGAACAGGACTGTTGTAATTGCCTTTGGATTTTCTCCACTGGGGAACCGAGAATGCATAAGAAAACAACTTTCACTGAGTAACAATGAAGAAATGCTGCTGAGCCCACAAACACCAGAGCACAGCACAACTTGCTTTTCCACTAAAAGGCCCCTTTGCCCTGGACTTGGGTGAGTAATTTAATAGGGTACAATCCTGGAGGAGCCTGCCTCCAGTGAAAGAAATCAGGCTCTCTATTTTTACACTTTTGCTAGTGAAATGCCTGCCAAGGTGCCCTGAAAGATCATTTCACTTATAACTATACCTTATGACATATCTGGAGTTCCCACCCCCCCAAAAAAAGGAAAAAGAAAAAAAGAACTAAATATGCAATATGAATCAGGTATATAACAGGTAATTTATTCCTGCATGCAAGAAATACTAATCATAAAAGTCTCACAGTATACATTAACAGAATGACTTTAAAATGTAACAATCTACCAGGAGCCTGATATTTAAATCTCACTAGGATAGAAAATAATTTGCAAGACTGCTAATTAGACATTTTGCATTTTACCCCAGCCCTACACCACCCATAGAACCCCCAGCATATGTCTGCTGGCAAAATGGTCAGATTTGGGTCAATTTTCTTCAGACTGTCCTCTAGGAGGCAGAAGTGTCCCCTGCTTCGAGCCAGTTGTTCCAACCCAATAGGCCTCAGGGCATTTGGATTTCTCAGACTCACAAGTCTGAGCCTAGATACACTGTGCCCCAAGGATAAGGCTGGATCACCTCCTCAAGAAAGGAAACAAAGTCAAAAAGGTAGCCAGGGGCCCAAGTGGAAGTTTACCTAGTTGAATCTATAATTCAAATGGGAACAGCAGGGTGGGAAGAACACTAGCCATTCCCCACCTCCCTTCATTGGGAGTCTGGCAATAAAGTGTACTACCTCTTCTGGGAAGAGGTGAAACAAGAACTAGAAACTCTTCATTTAACTGAAACAGTGCTCTGCCTTCACCCACCCCCACCACTATGAATAGAATAGGGACTAAGGGTCCAGTTAGGGCTTACCGTATTATACCAAAATATCAAGTCCAAACACTGTGCCATCCTATGTAAAAAAGTCCCAAAGTTGCCATATGGCCAATTAAAACCAAGGAGGAAAAATAATCAGGATCCATGGGCTGGCCCATTCTACATTTGCTTAGTGCCAGACAGCTGGCATTATCTTTGACTTTCTTGACTACAGAGCCCTGCCTGATAGTGAAGACTTGTTAAAAAGGATTGCCAGTTCTTATCTGATCTGTGTGTACTGTTCGGGTGTTGTCAGTTTTATAGCTTGAACTTTCCCTGACATCCCCTCCAGTGTGTCCCTCTTTCTTTTCATCTACCAAGCAGCTGGGTACAGACAGTCATGAGGAAGGCAGGAAGCTGGACTTCCTTAGGAGTTATACTGAAACATATCAATTTAAATGGGCAGGTATGTGAGGACCCTTTCAGATGCAACATTCTTTAACACCTAGAGAGAAAGAATACATGATTTGTTTTGTTGTTTTTTTTTTCAAGAAAAATGCTGGGAAAGGAGAAAAGGTATGTAGTTTAAAACTGAGGGCTAGGAAATTTAAATCTCTGAGAAACTAAATATATGTAATCAACACAGTGATACAACTAAAAACTTTTGAGTCCCACAAAATAAGATTTTGAGGGGATGCCTCCCTTTCATCTCTGTTAATTGTATTATAGGCAGATCTTTTCCCAGAAATTGGTGGGCTATTATGTTAAAAGCAAAGGGAATAGAATTGTCAGGGATTCTCATGTTCTATACCACCTTCTAAACTTTCCCTTTGGAGATCAAAGTTACATGGGGGGGGGGGAGGATGGTGGAAAGCTAAATAACTGCTCTTTCAGCAAGTAGGTACCTCATAAAGCACGAGGCTAGAGCAGAATGCAATGAGTATGGAAAACAATAAGTGTTTGGTGAATTTAATTATATAATTCAATAGAGTATAGTGTTTGGCATATAATAAATGCTTAATACTTCTCAAATATACATATATAATATATTCCTCTATATATTTGTCATATTACATATTACAAAGTGCTTATAAAAATAAATTATCTCCTCCTTTCTCATTTTTGCCTCTTGAATTTCTGCACATTAAAAAAAATTTTTCTTGAAAAGATTTATTTTTTTGATGACTTTTGTTGGCATATCACATTCATTTCCAAATTTTTCTTCTCTCTTCCCTTGCCTCACAAGCTATCTCTTGTAACAAAGACTAAAGAGGAAAAAAATCAGTTTAGCAAAACTAAATCTGACAGTGTATACAGTATTCCACATCCACGGTTCCCTACCATTGTGGTGAAAGAAGTCTATTTTCTCTGCTCTTCTCCAGGTCCAAGACTGGGGATTTTAGTTACATGGCATTCAATTTTGTTCTACTGTTCTTTCCTTTTACATTGTAGACATTTTATGTGTTACTTTCCTAGTTGTGCTCACTTCATGCTATTAATTCATATGTCTTTCAATTCTTCTTTGAATTTTTCATATTCACATTTATTGTTTCTTATGGTACACTAATATTCTATTAGATTCATGTAACACGATTTGTTTAGCCATCCCCCAACTGTCAACTCATCTTTTAAAGCTCATCTCAAATGCCACCTCCTTTATGAAGCCTTCCTTGATCCCTGATGTAAGTACCAACCTTCAACCTCAAACCTCACATAGCAGTTTATTTTGTACCTCTCTAATGTACTTACAGAGTATAAGGGTAAAGCTCCATTTATTATCCCACCCAATTAAAAGTAATTTTCTTTATTAGATATGAGCATTTCTTGATTGGATCAACTGATGAGAACCAGGATGAACAGGGTCTGTATACCACTTTCAATCAAGTCAACCCTAAAACATCTGTATAAAAGGGAGGTCCTATCTCCAAACCAAAAAGAGATTCTAAGGGTCTGGAAACAGAGATGAAGGAGCAGGGTTATAATAAAGCTGAGCTAAGAATGGGAAACCCTGGGGTGACCAGTAAAAGGAGAAAGAGGAAGTAGGACTAAGTTGAGTCAGAAAAGTGAGCCTTTTTAGAGAGCCCTTGGCTTTATTGGTATATTAAATCAGAAGAACTGGAATGATGTCACCAGTGTATCCACCTAATCAAGGATTAAAGGAAGTTCTAAACAAAGGTCTATTGTTTCCCCAACTTCCCCTCCTAGTAGCTGTCTATTTTTCGATAGTATAATATAATCTAGAAACCTAGGTAGCTATAAATGTAAATGTAGATGCTTACCACAGTGACTGACACATAGTAGGTACTTAATAAATGTTTATTGTGTGACTGAAGGATTTAGGCAGAGGGCTAAAATGCTGCTTAAATGTCAGGAATTTTCCTAACTGGAGGCTTAAAGAAATCATGATTGAATTCATAACTTTTCCTCTATAATAAACTCCCTAAAGCTTCAGAGGAAGGAATCATATTTAGGTTTATTATATTGTTTCTGGGCTTAAAGCAAGCTAATTATTGTAACAGTGTTATATTTGTCAATACATATTATTATAACAGGGTGTTATACATGTCAATATGTAACAAAGATAAGTATATTTAATATGAAAATAACATTGTTTTGTCTATTCCAATAGATTGCAAATTCTAAGACAGGGACCATGTCATATTTATATACTGAATCTCCCTAGCACTTTGAGGAATGCTCTCTTTACTCATAGTAGACACTTAAATGTTGAGTTTAATTATTTCATTCTATCCTCACAATAGCCCTGTCAGTTACAAGTGTAAATTTTACGACTATTTTAGAGATGAGGAAACTGAGACTTGAGAATTTAAGTAATTTTCTCAAAGTCACACAGCAAATATAAGAACTGGGAATTGAACCAACATCTGGCTCCAGGTTTGTTTTCAAAATTATAATAATAATGATAGCTAACATTTATGTAGCAATGTGCCAGACACTTACTATGGGCCTGGCATTGTGCTAAGCACTTTACATTTGATCCTCACAACAACCCTAGGAGGTAAGTGCTATTATTACCCCCATTTTACAGTTGAGGAAACTGAGGTAAATAAAAGTGAAATAATTTGGCCCAGGGTTACATAGCTAGTTAAGTGTCTGAGGTTGGATTTGAACTCAGGTCTTCCAGGCTTATCCACTGTACCACCAGCTGCCTCATTGTACTCATAGGATATCAAGTTCAAACATTTTATATGAAAAAGCTAAGATACCTAGAGAATAAAAACAAATAAACATCTTTAGTGAAAATGTGGTCAATAGCATTTAACTTAAGGAAGCAGAAACTCCAAAATATGGCTTACAGTTAAAAACAGGAATTCTGATCTGAGACTTATGGAAGGTGCTACACTAAAGGCAGATTCAATGCAGAGAAAATCCAAAGTAGAGGAAAGAAGTATTTTTCTTCTCACTACTTTCATTTATCTCTTCTGCTTGTTATGATTCAGATACATCAGTGTCATCCTTGGTGGTTATCTTATTGTACAGTAGGCAGATCAAGTTGTCTAATTGTTAATGAATTTTTTAATTGTCAATTTAAGAGTTATATTATGACATTTGGATTTTGGAGGAATTTGGAGATGGGAGAGAGAAAAGCCCCCAAAGTGCCAACTGAGATGCATCTCTATCACAGTGTAGGCTGAGCCCTTGCACACTGTTTTAAGAAATGTTTACTCTAAAAAACATGCTGCCTCTCAGTTGCTCCCAGGGAATTATCTAAGAATATAGAATACAGGTGATTTGCAGTAGTGGAGGGATTTTCCTAACCCAATGAAAGCACAGGTCCAAATAAAACAATAATAAAAATCTTTAAAATATTCTAGTTAATATGCTGTCAAATTGTGTAGAAAAAAAACATCAATTTTTGTGTTCTACAAGCACCACACAGCAAACCAGGGAAAGCAGAAAGCCACAAACCAGCCTGTTTGGGGTAGTGGTGAGGGAAGGAGAATGAGAACAAATAAAGTGTCTAAATTAGGAGTTCTTTTATCCTTTTCTGGTGTCATAGTGGCACATGGTTGGCAGCCTCGTAAAACCTAGCAACTCTTCTCAGATTAATATTTTGAAATACGCAAAATAAAATATATAGGATTGCCAAAAAAATCAATTATATTAAAATACATAGAATTTTTTTTATATATTCATGGTACTCGGCTTAAAAACTCTTGCAAATGGTCATTTTGAAAAATAACTGTTGGAAATAAGCCACTTTGGGATCTCTAAAATGTCTGATGTGATTCAGTCACTCTCAGTCTCCATAAAAAGTTGAAGGGCCCTATTACTGGGAAAGGCAGGGTAGTCTGAGATATCTTTTGGGAATTAAGTAACTTCACACTGACTTTGCTGAGTAAATAAGGTAACATAATATGTGATAGGACAGGAGTCAGACCCACAGCTATATAGGCTGAGAAATCCCAGGCAAGTAATAACAAATCAGAGTAGAAAGGAGACTAAAACCATAAATATATTATTCCCCAAATCAATGCATTATGAATTTAACGTTTTAACTGTTCTCAAAACAAAAGCAGAGAATGTGCATGCTCCCTTAACTATAAATCTAGTTAATTTGCCAATAAAAGAGAAGTGTTGTGTGAAATGTAAATTGCACTAGTAATAATTTAATCCTATTTTTATTTGTTAAAATTTAATTTCTTAGAATTTGTGAAATATCACCCTACTTAAGTATCTCTGTAAGTTTTATCCATGTTACAAATTCCATGAAAATTCAATAAAAATTACAGAAGACACGTCCATCTGAAAACTCTTACTAGCTGCCATTTTGTATCAAGATGATGGACAGGACCACAAACCCATCTTCAAGCACATATTGCTATGCCTAAAAGACAGTATTTTCTAAAATTATCACGAACAGACAAACGTGAAACACTGAGTGGCCAAACTGAGGCAAAGTTAAGGCCCCTGTGTTATTCCTTTAAAACGAGTAGACTTCTAGTAGATATTTCGATTCTTTGTGACATCAATTGGAAACTCAGGGGTAACACATTATACAGATGTTGTAAGTATGACTAAGGCCAGGCGCTCTCTTGTACAGAGAGGTTCATTGCTGGGACAAAATGATGTGTTCAAAGAAGAGGTTTATTTTGCTCTAACCAGCAAGGATATGCAACAAGGACATACGGACAATGATGGGGTGGCACTTAGCGCCCCTCCTCGCAACCCCTCTCACCTCCACCTGGAGTAGGACGAGTTAGGAAGCTGGCGCACACGAGGTCTCAAGCACCCGCCCCTCTGAGGAGGCTGGGGCCCATATGGGCTTCTTATTAGCTCTAGGACAGGAAGTACGTCAGAGAATCTGGAGCCAATCAGATTTTGCAGAGGGAGGAGACTTCGCGGGGGGGGGGGCGGGGGGGTGGGGGAAGGGGGCTGGGAAAGCTGAGGTGGAGTGGGAGTAAGGGAAGCTCTGTCGGGAAACTGCCATGCTACCACAACACATAAGGAAGAAGGAATTAGCGCCAACATAAATTCAGCTAATTTCGTTAGTTGCAGCGTTACATTTGCAACTTTACATAATTCAGTCCAGATATCCTCCAGCAGAGAAGGACATATGGGACCAGACATGGCGTCGGGGAAATCTGTCCTGCCTCGGACACATATTATCCGCGTGGCCTGGAGCGGATTACTGAACCTTGCAGAGCCCTCAGACAACTTCCTCAGATTTTAAATCACAGATGAGAACCTTGGTGGAGGGAGATTCCATACAAGGAGTTCCCTACACAGGTCTGGACAAAAATGTTCAATTCCCTTCTCTTTACTTTTCACACCAGAGAGGAGTCCTCATCATTTTGAATATTTAGAAAATCGCTTACATGAAAGGCAGATACAGTGTCGTGGATAAAAGAACTGGAGTCAAGAAGGCTTAAGTCAGAGGTGGCCTTGAGACCGCAGGGTCCCCACCCCTGGTTTAAGTATACCTTTTTTTTAATTTTAAATTGATTTGTTTATTTACTTTTAGTTTATAAGATTCAGTTCCACAATCCCTTGAGTTTCAAATTTTCTCCCCTCCCCCCCCATGGCGGCTTGCAATCAAGTATAGGATCTTACACATACTGGTTGTATAAACTTGGAGAGGTCATTTAACCTTCCAATGCCCTAGGCAATTCTCTAAAATTTTGAATTGCAGAATAAGTGCTAATCTGCATGGGTGAAGAGTATTTCCTCACTGGGAATTTCCTACCAGGTTGAAATCACATCTCTGGATCCGTGGTTTCCCCCCTCCATCAAAAAAAACAAAAGTCACTTTGGAATGAACATTGTGATTTTAGGTCATGCTTTGAAATTTTGTTGAGCAAATACCCGTAATTAGAAATCCCTTAAGGAGACACTCGGTTGAAAACCAAATAATCCGTCTTTCTTCATCAAAGCAGTCGCTGACTACAGGGGATCTAAGACAACTATCTCCAAATTATTGTGAACAGAGGAAGGTCACTTTCAACCCTCCCCTCTTAGGACAACATTAAAATAGCCTTTTCTGTTGATGTAGCGGTGGTGGTTAGTTCTCAAAATAAATTTCTTCCCCCTGTTTGACAACAAAGTGAGTTGGAACTCATTTCCCTTTCTCTAATATGTATTAACCTATTCTATTCGATAGATGGGTGAGCACAGTGTCTCTACTACTACGCTGAGTTAAATATGGCATTGGTCATTATGTCAGTAATCCCCCTGGTTTCAAGACCTCCAACCACCACCGATGAGACATTCTTTGTGTTCAAATGTCTGGCTGACGTCTGATGCTTAAAACAGCCTATGCTTTCACCCCTCTCTGCATTGTCATAACCCTGTATCACTACTCTTAAAAGGATATCGCAGCCACTCTGAGAACCAGCTGCTGACCAAAGAAGCCAGCCAGCCTGACTGCCAGCCTGATTGCCCGTGTCCCTGCCTGCTTCTGGCCGCCTTGTATGCCTGATTCTTCACACTCTCTGTTGATCTGACAAAACAGGGACCATGTCTACCTTTGGCTACAGAAGGGAACTGAGCAAATATGAATCCATCGACGAGGATGAACTCCTTGCTTCACTGTCAGCGGAGGAGCTGAAGGAGCTGGAGAGGGAGCTGGAAGATATTGAACCCAATAGAAATGTACCAGTGGGACAAAGGCAAAAGAGCCTGACAGAGAAAACCCCTACAGGGACGTTCAGCAGAGAGGCACTGATGGCCTACTGGGAAAAAGAGACCAAAAAGCTTCTGGAGAAAGAAAGGCTAGGGGAGTGTGATAAGGTAGGATCCCACAGCATGCACTCTCCACTGGGCACCCTGTGCCCTTTTTTTTTTTTCAAGCTCTTCAATTTATATCAGTTCTTTCCTTGTAGCCTTATGTTCCTCAGAGACTAGAAAATCTTGTAGATTGAAACAAGGGTGTAATCTGTTCAGTTCCTAGAAGAATCAAGTCAGAGATTCTGTTCTCTATATAAAAGGAGCTAGTCTACACTGGAAAAGTAATGTGCAACTAAGACATGTTAAGATTTTTTTTAATACTTTAGCCAGTGTGAAGTATAAGCCCATAATATGGTATTATTCACATCTCTTTGTGAGAATGGTTAATTGAATTCTTCCTTTCTAAAGATACAGAGATAATAATGGTAGTCATGACAACTTTTTTTTTCTCAGACATTGCCTAAGAACGAGGAAATATGCTCATTTTTTGTAAGGCAGAGGTCTGATAGTAGTCCTGTCCAGTACACTTGAACTTGAAGATGGATAAACAGGCCTTTACAAGCAAGACCAGAAGGACATGTTCATAGGAAAACAGGAGTGGCAATAACTAGGGAACATACAGAAATGACTCTTCAATTTATAGCCTCAGGCAGTGAGTTATATCAGAAAGAGCACTGGTCTGTGAGTGAGGGAATCTTGTTTTTTGGCCTGGGCCTTTCCAACCAACTGTCAGATCTTGGATAAGTCATTTGACTAGGTTTATTAGAGTTTCAATGTCTTCACCTGTAAGATGTGAGGGATGGGCTAGGTAATCTCCAAGGCCCCTTCCAGCTCTCCCACTCTGTTTTGTTCTGTAAACTGAGCTCAGTCAGAGTGATATAAAAGCCAAATGACTTAGAGCCAACAGTCAGCCAGCCAATGTACTAATAGAGTGACTGTTAGATAATATCCACATTAGGGTGTACTGAATAAATGAGAAGATATGTACAAGGCACATCTGTTGCAATGCATCAAGAGGCCCTTGAGAATCCAACCATGGCAGTGCTAGCTTAATCCAAGGCCATTCTGGCTACCACAAGGGTGGGGTCAGGCTGGCATGCTCTGTTCCAAGACCACTCACAGAACTTCAGCATGCAAATAAACAGCAAAAGAATGTGATCTCCTTTGGTAAAAACTGGAAAGAACAGACAAGTTTTAGGACTATCAGCTCATGTTATATTTACCTGGTTTCCATCGAGGTTTGGTGGGGCCTAGTGGCTTTTTAGGGCATCTGGGTGGTGCAGTTGTTAGAGCACCATGCCTAGAGTCAGGAAGATCTGAGTTCAAATGAGGCCTCAGAAATTACGATCTGTGTGACCCTGGAATAAGACAACCCTTATTTGCTTCAGTTCCCCATCTATAAAGTAGAGACACACTGGAAAAGGAAATGGCAGATCACTACAGTATCTTTGCCAAGAAAACCCCACGGAAAAATCACAGGATCACATAGAGTTAGACACACTCAACAACAACGACAGTGAATTTTTAGTTTAACTGGGCAACAATGTGCTATTAAGACTACCACAGTCAAACTTTGATCCCTGTCTGAGCCTGTGAGCTCTACTCCACTTGCTTTTCTAACTCTGGCCAGCTGACTCCTTGGTAGAAGGGGACCTGGTTCTTGCTAGAGAAGTGGGTGGGTATATGCAAATTCATCCCCAACACCAGAAAAAAAATAACTCAAAGTATTGGTGTGTCTGTCATCACACGTGAAGAATAGCCAAAGTTCTGGGAGGAAAGAGGAGATGGTGACCTTAGTTATCAGACTAGTATGTTCTTTGAAGCATTAGGAATTAACAGATCTGGAGAGGAAAGTCCTTTGGTAGCCATATCAAGAGTGACAGGCAACAATAGCTGGTCAGCCTCTAAGTATAGCACATCACACTTAGCACTTAGGGACAGTCACAGAGTGCATTGACCCTACTGACTAAGGATACCCTGATATATAACTCAATGAACTCTTTAGGACAAAGATCTGCAACCTGTGGCACAAGTGGTTAGTACACACAGGCTGGGCACTAGGCAAAAACTGTGAAAGAGGCAAAGTTTTGCTGTGATACTCTCTTGACTTTTTGTATCTGTGCCCCCTTTCCACTTTCCTGATGTCTTCCTTCTCTTGGGTTCCCCTTTTTCTAGTCTTGTCTTTTGTCTAATTTTGTTCTAAATTGACTGTCAACTAATCTGTGCAAAGGGTTTAGCTGCTAACTGAAGTCAGTTTTGATTATAGTAATAACAACTTAGGGATTTTTGAAGGTAAAGACTTCAGTGCCCAAAGGAACAAAGCTATAATGATGGAAGCAGTTGAGTGATAGTCCCAATATGAAGGAGAGGGAACCTACTTATAGAAGCTAGAATTAGACCATCACTTGTATGAAATACCTCCTTATGAACATTCTTTGACATACATAGCAATAAGAAAAACAGAAATAAGAAAGTCAATCTCTCACTTAGGGCACTATGACAACACATCCCATGTGATTCACAGAGGAGAGGAGAGGAGAGCTAAAAAGGACAGTAAATGGCAGGAGAGGGATTTGGGAAGTGCAGACAGTGTATCTATGGGATTTGGGGTCAGATAAAAGAGCAGGGAATAAAAAAGGATACCTCGATATGGAAAAGAAACTTGTCTATTGCTTTCTTGTGGGACATGGAAAGTAATTGTTGGAAGTGATTGAAGATATAATGAATACTCACCATAGAAAGGGAGCGTAGATTAATTTAGGAATATCAAATATATCTAAAATAGAAGACTTTTACAGACAAGAAAGAATGAGATTAAGATTTGGTTTGTTCCAAGTGCTCCCAAAGTTGATACATCTAACTCAATTCACCAGTATAACTGACATTTATTACATACCTAGTCTGTTCAGAGCATTGTGTTGTCACTAGGAGAAGTGAAAAGTGAAGATAGGATTTGGTCTCTTCCCTCATGTAGCTTATAGTCTAAAATGGATGAAATGACCCACACAGATAACTATAACAGATAATATTCTAAGAAATACAAAAACAAAAAACTATGACCTGTTGGGAGGAAAAATAATTACCATTTGAGAGAGAGAGGGTGATGATAATGTTACTCATTGTTATAGAAAGAATTAAGTATTATCCTCATTTTCAGATGAGGAAGACTAGAGTCAAAGACAAAGTGACTTGCCAGCAATCACTAGCTAAGTAGGGCGGGGGCCAGGGCTCAAACCCAGGCATTTTGATTCTGAGTACAGTGCTCTTTCCATTACACCACACTACCTCTCTATGGCTTCCAAGAGGAGGTGGATATTAAGTTGGGCTTTAAAAGCTGGGTAGGAATTTGACAATCAAGGAGGGGCAGGGAGGACATTCCAGGCATAGAGAACAGCTTGAACTTGATACAGTTTAAATAACTTGGGGCTATCAAGCAGGAACAGTGACTTATTCTACCATTTTCTTCTATGCTCTCTGCTGTTCCTAGCCTACTGTCAAGCGCTTGACAAGTACCAAGTAAGAGTATTCTCCCGTAAATGATCTTCAACTCTGCTGAATAACGAGCTACAAAATGACTCAATATAAAAGTCAACTGCATTAATTTTTTTCCTGTATAAATATAGGGGTTTTAACTTATTCTCACCATTAGGGCAACTCTTATCTTGTTATTTCTCTTGGAAGTGTTCATTTACATAGGGCAGATCTTTCTTAACACTGGTCCTCACTGCCCTGGATGCTGCTGCTTAAAATGGATGCAGACCGGTGGCATATTCTTTCTTTCCCTGAATCTGCGCATTGTTAATAATACTCTTATAGGTAGGGCATCTCTGTCTCCTATCAGTCATGACAAACAGGAGTCAAGGTAGTGAGGAATTAGTTGTTAGCCTTTGTATTGTATGTCTGGCCCAGTTTGGAGGAAGTTTAAAGAGAGAGAGAGAGAGAGAGAGAGAGAGAGAGAGTGTGTGTGTGTGTGTGTGTGTGTGTCTTAAAAGGTCAATTGATAAATCCATACATATGGCATTAAGGATATATTTTCCTAGGAAAATACTTTCTTATTCTAATCTTATGACAACTCTGATATCTACCCTTGGGCATTCCAACAAGTTCCTAAGGCCAATGCTGTCATCTAATGATATCTTGTAGCATATTCAAGAGGGAAGAGTCAGAATGGAGCCTAGAAATGGAATTCCAAATGTACCTTATTAGCTCATTGGTTTTTAAATTTCTACCACTCTTGAAACTTCTGCCTTCACAGCAGTTGCCACTTGCATCTGGAATTCTCCTTTCTGACTCTGCAATGATCACCTTACACAAAGCCTATGCCACAATCTGGTAATGGTCAGACTGTGGGCCGGATGACAGAACAATGGCGAAGATCATGGTGCTCTAAAATCTCCCACACCCCAGTCCAAACCTTGCCATAGACATCAAATCAACAGTAGTTACACAAAACTTAACAAGTCATTAGCCCCGTCAGTATAGAATCATGGGAATTAAGACCTGAAGGGATCTTTGAGATAATTTAGTCCAACTTCCTCTTTAAGAGATGAAAGAATTAAGACTCTGTTTCCTCTCTACTTGAATGAATGATGGAAGGCAATATTTATTAAGTACTTTCTATAGGCATAGCCCTTTGATAAGTACTTGGGGTAAAAATAGAAAAATAAGTCAGGTGATGCTCTCAAAGAGGACATTCCATTAGAGAAACAGCACATATGGAAAGTTTCAGCTACAGGTCAGAAGGAAAGATCCCATAATCCTTAGAGTGCAGCAGCAAAGCAGATGGTGATGCTTCTTCTTTAATGTCATTTCTACTGATAAAATCATATCAATTTCTAATGTTGAACTATTTGATAGACCTAGAAGATAACTTATAGCTTACCTAGTCTACCCTTTCATTTCACAGGTGAGAAAAATGAGGCTCAGTGATATTAACTTGTAGAAGATTACTTAACTAATGATAGAGCTAAGATGAGAACCCTAATCCCAGTGTCAAAATCTCCTAGGGCATATACATGTATGTGTATATGCACATATATGAGTATATGTATTTGTAGATATTTATGTTCACACACATATACATATATTGTATCATTTCCCTAAAGTAAATTTTAAAATGTTTTACTTGTTCAGTGCTCTTTTTTTCACTGACTTGTTCACTACCCGTTAATAAAATATTCCAATGAATCTATGATCTAATTAATATGGATATTCCCTTCAATGACATAGATTGTAACCTAGCCACATCCTATCCTTCTGTCTGACTCTTGTCCATATTCTCCTATAAATTAGCCAGAGGCAGTCTCCCCAACATGCTGAGGGTGTTGTGTTGTCATGACATCTGAAGGATGCCCAATGGAAAATGTGGAGCCCATCAGTTATCCCTGGTTCTTGCCGCATCACTACCCATCTTCTTTTTCCATCATGCATGTCTTTACACCGCTTGTACCTAATTCTTCATTTGTAATGTATTGCAGTATGTTCATGCCCTCCATATATAAAGTCCATTGAACTTTGGTGATTATCAGCTTTAGTACTTTGGAGATTGGTGTCTTACAACTCATGGTACTGTTAAAAGCATGGTACCTTTGTTATTCTAATTGTTACCATAATTAAGTGATGGTTAAAATAAAATTTTGTTACCAAGTGACCAAGATGAATCTTTAGCAGCATCCTTGACTCTGTATAGCAACTTGGTATTGTCTATTGTAAAAGAAACATCTTTCTCCAACCTATCTTGAATGCTATCAGTCTTGCAAAATTTGTTCTTGCATCCACCATGCTTGTACAGATTGTTTCTATCTTGCTTTTTGCCTGGATTCCAATCCTTTTTTGATAGTGTTGCCTGTGTCCCTAGCAATAATTTGGTGCCCCAGGAGAGTAACCATCAAAATATCTACCAAACTGCAGTCTCCATTAGGCCTGGGAATATGCCTTATTCTTCTTTGTATCTCCCGAAGGGCTAGTCCAGCGCTTTGCACATGGTACTTAATCAGTGAATATTTGTTAATGAATCCTCTCTTGGTCCACTTTTTGTGCCTTATTCTGTATCTGTATCTTGAACAATATAGCCAATATATGTATACACACACATATATAATACATGCACATATATCTATAATAACCCATCCCTTCCCATTCTAATCTAATACCTGGCACATAGAAGGTACTTAATAAATGTTTATCAGATTGAATTGGGTTGAATGTTGGTCAGCTTTCTCTCCCCTCTTACTACCCCCCCCCCCATTGTTAAGGTCTAAAGTTTTTCTCAAAAGATAAAAGGTGAACAGAAACTTGCACCCATCCACAGAGGGGTGGTAATAATGCACCATGCTTTGGGGCCAGAGTTCTGCCAATGTGATTGTTATAGAAGCTCTGCTGTGGAAGAACAGCACCTGCTGCTTAGATAAGGGCAGGAAAGGGGACTCCTTTGTGATTGTGAATTCAATAAATATTAAACCAGGAGCATCATCCCAGGAAAGAATCTGACCCAGGCAGTTTGAAGGACCCAGACTCAGAAGGTCTCTGGAGAGTTCCTGAGTGATAATGTACAGAAGAAATTTTTAGAGACAATGGAAATTTTGGCAGGTTTAAAACTTATTTCTGTGCATTCCCCCATAAAGAATTTAAGGTTTTGAGCACAGTAACTGAAAAGTTGAACTGAACTGAAAAGATGGTGGATGGAGATCTGTGCTTGGAAACAGGAAGATCTAAGTTCAAGTCCCCTCTCTGACACATACTGGCTATGTGACTAGAAGCAAGTCTCTTGCAAGGGAATGGAACAAACATGTATTAAGCACCTACTATGTGCCAGGCACTGTGTTAAGAGCTTCACATAGGCCATCTCATTTGATCCTCACAATAACCCCGAGATATATGTAAGTGCTGTTATTATTTCCATTTTTTACAATTAAGGAAACTGAGGCAGTAAGAGTTTGAGTGACTTGCCCAGAGTCATATGATTACTAAGTATCTGAGACTGGGTTTGAACTCAAATTTTTCACTCTATCCCCTGTACAACTTAGCCTCTATACTTAATCTCTCAATGTCCCAGGCAACTCTCTAAAATCATATATATAGGATGTCTCAAGTCTTAGTACAGTTTTAAGTTTAAATTTAAGTTTTAGTAGCTTAAAACTGAACTAGGACTTTGGGGACAACCTCTATACTTCTTGAATCTGTGCCTCTTATTTTTTTTTAAATAGGGAGTTCCAGATATGGATGAAATCATAGGCCTGGATCAAAACAAAAAATTGCAAAATAAAATCTCAGCACATATATTTGGATTCGAGAATTTGTTTTGTCAAATACGTCCAACTTTCTGAAAGTCTTTTTTCTATGGTTTTCATATAGACTAATGAGAAAGAAATGCATTAGTCCTGAGTGCTTGTGTTTTTTTAAGACAATTGAGGTAATAGATGATAAGAGCTTTGTGGAATATGTGTGTGTGTACATACACACACACACACACACACACACACACACACACACACACACACACACTTAAATGAAAGGTGATTTTGCCCCAAGAAGAAGAAAACTAACAAAATAATCACTTTTTTGAGGTCACGACTTATACTTTAGCATCCTTCAAAGTTTTAACCACCATCCCTGTGATATAATACAATGAGAAAATGTAACATGATGAGAAGGGGACTGGATTGAGTTTTAAGAACTACATCTTATTCAACACTCTTGGGCAAGCTACTATAAGCCTCAGTTTTCTTACGTCCTGTGTGAAAGTTTTTGAAAGCCATAAAATGCTATACAAATAAATCATATTTTTATTATGAATAATATTTTTGATAAATAAGTCCTTTTTATTGACTTTCAGATAAAATGCCCTAGTGATCAAAATCAAGACTAGTCTGTTTGCCAAACAAATTACTCATTCTCTATTCTAATGAAATAAAAACAATGTGTTTTATATATAGATATAGGTAATTTTGTTTTTTTAGGCAACAGGGTTAAGTGACTTGCCCAGGGTTACACAGCTAGCAAGAGTCTGAGTCCAAATTTGAACTCAGGTCGTCCTGTATCTTTGCTACATTTCAGGTCTCATTTAAACTGATATGGGAAAGGGAATATTCACATTTGAACTGAAAAGCCTCAGTAGAATTTTATCTTCAGCTCTTAAAATCCATGGAGTCCTTGCTACCACATCCTTTAGATCAGCGGTTCTCAACCTGTGGGTAGTGACCCCTTTGGAGGTCAAACGACCCTTTCACAGGGGTTGCCTAAGACCATCGGAAAACACATATTTCTGATGGTCTTAGGAACCCAGATACTCCTCCTCTATCCATCTCCAGGCAGGTCCGCCCACATGCAGATACGCCTACATATGAATATTAAAGGATCGTGGCATTAGGAAAGTTGAGAACCACTGCTTTAGATGATCAATATCAGTTTGTTTTCATTTTTTTGCTTGCTTGTTTGCTTTTGGAGGAGATTGGGGTGTCAATTCTTGAAGGATGATTAAATCTGACATATTATAAATAAGCCAGGAGAAAAGAGACCAAAAAATGTTCTTTTGGTAAAACCGAGAGAAAAACCTGGACCATTGGATGTACTAGCACCACCATCTTGACCGTAATCCTTGTTTAAATTATTACAGTTATGTTATGTAAGACCTTCAATGATTGTCTTGGCATATTATTACTGATCAGCTGAATTCTGAGCATTTTTGAACTATAGATAATATGGAAAGCAAAACTAATAGTTACTATTTAATCCCGACACCTGCCTTCCTTATTTAGGGTACAGAAGAAGACAAAGAAGAAAGTGAGGAAGAACTTATCTTTACGGAAAGTAACAGTGAGGTCTCTGAAGAGGTTTATACTGAAGAGGAGGAGGAGGAAGAAGAAGAAGAAGAAGAAGAAAGTGATGAAGAAGATGAAACAGAAAGGAAGCCTGAAGTCCTAGAGGGCCATCAGGGAACTCTGAATTGTGTACAGGGCCGTTCTGATAGCCCTAAGCCAAAGACATTTAAGAGTCAAATAGAAAACATAAACCTAACTAATGGCCACAGTAGCAGAAACACAGAGTCACCTACTGCCATTCACCCTTGTGGCAATCCCACTGTTATTGAAGATGCTTTGGAAAGGGTGAAGAACAATGACCCCAACACCACTGAGGTCAACCTGAACAATATCGAAAACATCACAACACCGAACCTGACCCGCTTTGCTGAAGCCCTCAAGAACAACACGGTGGTGAAAACATTCAGCCTGGCTAATACAAAGGCTGATGACAGTGCTGCCATCGCAATTGCAGAGATGCTGAAGGTCAACCAGCATATAACCAGTGTCAACATCGAGTCGAATTTCATCACTGGCAAAGGAATTCTGGCCATCATGCGGGCCCTTCAACACAACACGGTTCTGACAGAACTACGGTTTCACAACCAAAGGCATATCATGGGCAGCCAGGTAGAAATGGAGATTGTCAAGCTGCTGAAGGAGAACACAACACTGGTGAGACTGGGCTATCACTTTGAACTTGCTGGACCAAGAATGAGCATGACGAGTATTTTGACAAGAAATATGGACAAACAGAGGCAGAAACGGATGCAAGAGCAAAAGCAACAAGAGGGGTATGATGGGGGATCTAACTTCAGAAACAAAGTTTGGCAGAGGGGAACTCCTGGCTCTTCACCTTATGCATCCCCTAGACATTCTCCTTGGTCTTCTCCAAAACTGCCTAAGAAAGTCCAGTCTATAAGAAGTCGACCCCCATCTCCTGCAGCCCCATCTCCTCCACCTCCACCTCCACCCCCACCCCCACCTCCTCCTCCTCCTCTTCCTCATATGCCACCACTACCTCCTCCCCCTCCCCCTCCTCCACCTCCTCTGCCAGAGAAGAAGTTAATAACCCGAAACATTGCAGAAGTCATCAAACAACAGGAGAATGCCCAAAGGGCGTTGCAAAATGGACAGAAAAAGAAAAAAGGAAAAAAGATCAAAAAACAACCCAACAATATATTGAAGGAGATAAAAAATTCATTAAGGTCAGTTCAGGAAAAGAAACCAGAAGAAAGTTCAAGACCCTCCACCCCACAGAGATCAGCTCATGACAGCCTCATGGATGAAATTCGGGGAAGCAGTATAAGACAGTTAAGGCGGGTAAGTAACCTGAGAGCCAGCATTTGGGCACAGAATTAGCAGATGAGTTGGCCTCAATCGCATGATGCTACCAAAGTCACTTCCCAAAATACTTTTTAATATTCTAAATATTTTAGTATGCAGAGCAAGCATGCCAGCTGGATATGCTAGGAACACAGGACGCCACTGAGCACATTCCCACTTGGGAAGTACGCCTATTGCTTCTTCACGCCCCTCAGAGCGCCAGTCTGTCCGCAAAGCCCCTGTTTTAAGAAAACCCGTTATGTAAAAACGCTCACTTCCTAAACAGGTAAATTAGACTGATAAGGAGTTTTTTAAATGAATCTTCCTTTCACGAAAACAACCCTTTCAATAAGGAATACATTTACAATTCTCTGAGCTGGTAGCCCAGAAAGCTGGCGTAGGCCACCGTTTTTAGCAGCATCCTTATTCCAGAAGGGGAGGCGTGTCTCTACAGCAGGCGAGACGAGAGCTTTCGTGCTTTTACTTGTGTTATTCACTTGCGCTTGTGTTTATTTATTGTGTCATTATTTTTATTTTGTTTGTTTATATTGATCTCATGTTACTTATTATTTATTATCTTATTATTAACATTCGGCTTTAATGAGAACAACAATCCCCTCTTTTGCAGGTGGAAGTACCAGAAGCTCTTCGATAGAGTAAGAACTAGAGAAGAAGCCAAGCATCCCTTCGTAAAGAGGATGCTGAATCGTTCAATGGTATTCAATAGACTGCATTGTGCAGTGTTTCCCAAATACACTCGTCAGTTTGAAACATCCTTTCCCACTATAAATATCAGCACCAACATATCATCTCGAATAGAGTTTTAAGAAATAGATATTTTTTTTGTAAATATGGAAATAAATAAATGTCTTTTTTATTTAATGATATTTTTATCGGCAAGTAGCAGTTTATTTAAAGACTATCTTAAATATTAGCCTGTACATCTCTGGATCTGTTAATCATCCTGAACTGCACTGGATTCTCAGCCTGTGTTGGGGTTTTAGGGCCCTTATCCCTAATAAAATTAGCTTAAAGTTTTGGGGTTTTTTTTCTTTTTAAAGCCAAGATGATCTTTGTCTTGGTTTCCTATGAATTATATTGAGATTTTCCAGATGAATGTAACACTATTGAACATTAAAAAGATTTCATTTTTACCCAGACAAGGCTTGGATCCTGACATTCCATTAACACCTTCCTCTTTCCCTACATTGTCTCAAGTCCAGCAGGATTTTTCACTTTCACCAGTGTTTCTTTTGCATGGGGGTTGAAACTTAGATGTGTTTGATAATGAAGCTAATGTTAGGAAGGCTCTAGGGCAGGCGTGGGGAACCTGCAACCTTGAGGCCACATGTGGCCTTCTAGGTCCTTGGGTGCAGGCTTTTGACTGAATCCAAGTTATACAGAACAAATCCTTTTATTAAGGGGATTTGTTCTGTGAAGTTTGGATTCAGTCAAGGGACCTCAGTTGAGAACCTAGAGGGGCACACGTGGCCTGGAGCCTACAGGTTCCCCACCTCTGTCTTAGGGTTTCTGGTGCCTCTCTCTCTACTTGAGAGTTTTATTTCTCAGCTCTATAAATCTAAAACTTTGCCCCACTTATCTTGGGAGATCATATAATGATAAGATTTAGAACTGGAAGAGATATTAGAGATCATTGTAACTAGGTCTAAATAGGTCCCTCATTTTACTGATGAGGGAATTGAATGCCAGATAGGTAAAAATGTCTTGCCCAATGTCACTTAATAATAATAGCTAACTTTTAAGTAGTGCTTACTGTGTGCCAAGCCCTGTGCTTGGGACACTTCATAAATATCTCATTTGATCATCACAACAACCCTGGGAGGTAGGTATTATGATTCAAATGAGGAAACTTAAGGCAGACAGTGGTTAAGTGACTTGTCCAAGATCACATAGCTACTAAGTGTCTGGGGCTAAATTTAAATTTAGGTCTTCTTGACTTCAGGTCCAGTGCTCCATCAACTGCACCATCTTACTGCTTCACATCACAGGTTAGAGGCAAAACCTCCAGACTTCAGTGATCCCAGTCTGTCTGACTCCAAATTCAGTTCTGTTTCTATGATTCCACGCTAGGAAATTGAGTTAACATAAGGGCAAATTCCATGTACCTGATTTATGTCTTGTCTGACAATGAGGATGAGGATGAGGGTGATGAATGATAATAATGACACTTTGCAAATTATTTTCAGAAATCTTTTTTGAATAGAGAAATCTATTTGAGAAATGACATAAGGATCAGAAGGCTACTAGTTGAGTACATGAAATTTAGACGTAGGAAATTCACTTTTAGTTCAGTTGTAGAACCATAAGATCCAAGAACCTAGGAGTTGGAAGGGACTTTAGAGGCCATCTAGTCCAATTTGTGCCTGGCATATAGTAGATACTTAATAAATATTAGTTGATTTGACTTGAATAAGAATCTCATCTACCATATAACCTGACAAATGGTCATAAATAGCCTTTGCTTATGTAGCAGATAAAAGATGAAATGACTGGGCAAACAAAGGTTCAATCTTCCAAGCTTATCAATTTATGAAGCAAAGCTTGCTGATTGCCTAACAAATTGGGACCAGGACCCTTCATCAGCTTATGTCTGGACCCTGAATACAAGGAGAGATAGACTTTTACACGTTCAAAACAATCAAGTAAGGCCAATTAATTAAAAAGAATCAATACAACATTAGGTAATCTAGTTTTTAATTGGAGGAAAGATTAGAGACTTTCTAAATTGGGAGGGAGAGGGCAAACAGGTACAATTCCCTAAATTAAGAAACAAAGGTGCCACTGTCCCTCACTCACCACCAAGTGACTGTATTCAATCAAAGGAACATGGAAACCATAACCGATTGACTAGTATGGGGCCAGTTTTCAGATAAGATATATGGATCATTTGAGATATACAACTGTGAGAAAACTCCCTGCATCAGTCTTTGGATCTGACCGGTTTTCTGGTCAGCATAACCTAGGTCCTTGGTTAAGGGTCTCTAAGCGACAGGGAGAGGTGGTCCATTTTCCCAGCCATACAGGGCTAGGTTCAAACAATGCAATAATGTTTTCTCCCACTCTCCACAATGGAATAGTTTTCTCACAGGACAGAAATCGGACTAGATCCATAATTGAATAGAAAGGGAACTAAACTAGCTCCAGAACTGAGTCAGAAGATGGAGTCGGCGTGATTCACTCAATTCCCACAGTTAACCACTTGCTATCCTAATTTCTTCAGTTCCCTTATTTAAAGACCATTCTTGAGAGGAGTAGACTTAAATCAGGCTATTCCAATTAGAGACATCTCTTGTTTGGAAATTTTTCCTTATATCAAACCTAAATCTCTCTTTGCAACTTAATACCTATTGTTTCTAGTTCAGTCCCCTGAAACCAAGCAAAAAATGAAAATAAAAAAGTATTATTCCTTTTCCATGTGATAATCCTTCATATACTTGACAGCTTTGATCTCTTTGTTGTTTTTTTTTCCTCCAAGTTAAACCTCCCTCGTTCCTGATACGGCATGAATGAAACCCTTCACCATCTTAGTCTCTCTCCTTTGGATCCTCTCCAATATATCAATATAAAAGACAATTCTACCTAAACTAATCTACTTATTCACCATCATCCCAATCAAAATGCCAAAAAATGTTTTATTGAGCTCAAAAAAATAATAA
Source organism: Pseudochirops cupreus (assembly GCA_028627135.1). Lineage (NCBI taxonomy): Eukaryota > Metazoa > Chordata > Mammalia > Diprotodontia > Pseudocheiridae > Pseudochirops > Pseudochirops cupreus. The sequence continues at coordinate 485,655,123 of CM053581.1, forward strand.
CAAAATTTATTTGGAAGAATGAAAGGTCAAGAATATCAAAGGAATTAATGAAAAAAAAATAGAAAGGAAGAAAGTCTAGTAACAACCAGATTTTAAAATGTATTTGTTGGTGTTGTTTAGTTATTTCAGTCATGTCCAACTCTTCTTGATCCTATGTGCAGTTTTCTTGGCAAAGATACCGAAGTGGTTTGCCATTTCCTTCTGTAGCTCATTTTACAGTTGAGGAAACTGAGGTGAACAAGATTGAGTGACTTTCTCAGGGTCACATTGCTAAGAAATGTCTGACGCCAGACTTGAACTCAGGAAGTGGAATCTTTCTGATTCTAGGCCTGATACTCTATGTACAATGCCATCTAGCTGCCCTCAATTCTACTATAAGGCAGTAATTATCAAAACTTTCTGGTATTGTCCAAGAAATAGAATGGTGGACCAATGGAATAGAATAAACATAGAATATATGTACATAAATGTTTATAGTAACCTTGTGTTTGATAAATGCAAAATTCCAAGGACTGGGATAAGAACTTGAGATAAGAACTCACTATTTTGTGCAAATTGACAGGGAAAACTGGAAAGCAGTCTGGCAGAAAATAGATATAGACCAATATCTTACACCATAAGGTCAAAATGGATACATAACCTAGACATAAGGGTGATATCATAAGTACATTAGAAGATCACAAAACATTTTACCTGTCAGATTTATGGGTAAGAGAAAAATTTATGACTATGTAAGAGTAGGGAGCATTTTGGTATATAAAATGGATAATTTTAATTACATTAAATTTAAAAGGTTTTGTACAAATAAAACTAATGTAGCCAAGATTAGAAGGAAAGCAGAAAATTGGGGGGAGAGGGAAATTTATAGCCCTTTTCTTGGTTAAATGCCTCATATCTCAAACGTATAGAGAATCGAGTCAAATTTATAAGACTAGGAGTCATTCCCCAACTAATAAATGGTCAAAGGATATGAACAGGCAGCTAGTTTTTGGAAGAAGACATCAAAGCTATAAACATTCATATGAAAAAATACTTTAAATCATTATTGATTATAGAAGTGCAAATTAAAACAACTCTGAGGTACCATCTCATACTTATCAGATTGGCTAAAATGATAGAAGGGTGAAGGAAATTATTATTTTCTATTATATTAATAACCTATTATTAATTAGGATCTAGGCTTTTTATTTCCTTATTCAGAGACTAGCCACTGTAGATCAGTCAGCCAGTCTCTAAAGAACATGACTGATAGAGAAGATTGCCTGGGGGTTCATGCTCCTCTACCTTGGGTAAGACACCAATCAACCAGGAGATGCTCCTTCTGTTTGAATTGTAAATAAAATCGAATCTAGGTGAATTTCTATTCCAAAGCAAATCAGCTAGGTCCCTGGTACCTCTCTGTTGGAGTTTAGGATGACCTAGTTCATGAAAGAGAAAACTAACCAGAGTGGTCTGGATAGAGTTGGATTTCTCTGTCTAGATTGCTGGAAATGGCTGAGTCTTATGATCAAGCTATGTTTTTAGCAAAAGGAGCTGAAGACTTTTAGTCCACCTCTTCATTTAAACGTCCACCAATCAGGGTTGACTCCTCCTGTCAGGGGCATGCCCTTTCAAAAAAAAATATTTTAAGTATTCAGTGTCTCCATTAGGGGTCTTTGGTAACCACTGACCATCAATTTATTGATTATCAGCTAGATTAATTAATAAATTATTACTTACCCAGAACCTCTTTAGTGTTCTTCATTCATCACAAGGGGAAAATGATAAATGTTGGAGGACATATGGAAAAATGGGGACACTGATACACTGTTGGTGGAATTGTGAACCAACCATTTTGTAGAGCAATTTGGAATTCTGCTGAAAGAGTAATAAAACTTTGTACACCTTTTGAGCCAGCAATACCACTATTAGGTTTGTTTCCCAAGGTAACCAGAGAAAAAGGAAAATAATGAAGGTGGCTAGGTGGTGCAGTGAATAAAGCACCAATCCTGGTGTCAGGAGGACCTGAGTTCAAATCTGACCTTAGACACTTAAACACACACAAAAAACTAGCTGTGTGACCTTGGGCAAGTCACTTAACTCCAATTGCCCTACCTTCCCCCTCTAAAAAGCAAAAAGAAAAAAGCAAAAAAAAAGAAAATCATGAAAAGACTTGCATGAAATAATGTAGAGTAAAACAATCAGAACCAAGATAAATTTGTGTAAAGTACCAGCAGTATTGTTCAACGAGTAACTATGAATGACCAAGCTATTTTGAATAATATGATCATAAGAATCAATTACAAAGAACTCCTGAAGGAAGATTCTATCCATTGCCATAGAAAGCACTGATACATGGAAGTATGTATTGTATGGTTCCACAGATAGATATATTACAGAGAGAGAGAGAGAGCTATATGTAATGATACTGGGATTTCAAGATCTTCCATGCCCCTTGAACTTGGTGACATAGCAGGAAGAGGTGGAGCAAGAGAAAGTCAGAACCAAGCTAGCATCCGTGCCGTGGTGACTAGAAGCAGTGGCAGCAGCAGTGGCTGTGGTTGCGGGCGAACTCCTTTTTTTTTTGAGCCAGCCAGAATCTCTGCTAAGAACTCCTGCTGAGGACTGCCAGGGACGAGAACTGTGGAGGGGCTGGAGCTGCTGGGAGCAAGCTGCCTGGACGCTGAGCAGTTGTCATGAGTGAGGAAGGGAGGATCTTCACCTGAGGTAGCCTGTCCTGTTTTGAAGGCTTGAGAATGTGGGTGTTTACTATTTTAACTACATGTGCCAACTTCATAACTACTGTGTTGGCTTTGACTTTCTGGTTTTGGGACTCAGTTTTCTGGCATTTAAATAAATGTTCTAACTATATTTCTCATGTAGAGAGCCTGTTACATTTTGTGGTTAATAACCATATCAGCATACTTATAGTTACTGTAGGCATTGTGAATACTGTATTGTTGATACACTATATTAAATGTTGATCTTCTCTAATGCAGGGTTGGGAGGCATGCAGGAAGACAAGTAGGAACTCAAATTGTAACAAAAAATAAAGATCTTCCCATTTGCAAAAAGGTAAAGGAACCTTGTCAGCTCATGGGTGGAAAATAATTTAAGACCATTTAAAATCATTAGAATTTTTAGCTCCATTATCTGTTTTTTAAATGTTAAAGATCCCAGTTTGGAAAATATTATTTTGTTTACATGGTACCTTGTGAAAGCCAGAGTTTTACATTTTGTATGTAATATTACACACTCCCCAGGAAATCAGGTAATACCCTAAAGACTGCTTCTGGAGTTTTCTGACAATTTGAAGACTTCATAATGCCATGTGATTAATTCAAAGTCCCAAGATCTTCTGTTCTTGATTCATAAATAGAATCTCTCTTGCCTCACTCAGTGCTTTTTGCTAATTCTGTTCAGGCCTTTTGGAAAGACCTGGACTCTTCTCCATCCTTCAAGGCGCAGCTCAATGTTACCTTTACTATTAGCATTTTCCTCTTGCTCCTAGTTGGCATTTTATCTTCTATTATTTTTAATTGCATATACATTTAATTTCTCCTACCTTATTGCAAGCTCCTTGAGAGCAGTGACTGTCTCACTCATTTTTTTTTGTAACCCGCATGGTGTCTTTGCACATAGAAAGCTCTTAATATATATTTATAGAATGGAATCTTTGTTAAAAGGAAGACAGACACAGAATTGGGGAAAGGGCATATCTGGAAATTAATAATAGCAAAAGACAGCAATACAACTTAACACATATATTTGTTGATTAGAAAAAGTTAGTTAGGGGTGGCACAGTGAATAAAGCACTGGCCCTGGAGTCAGGAGTACCTGGGTTCAAAACCAGCCTCAGACACTTAACACTTACTAGCTGTGTGACCTTGGGCAAGTCACTTAACCCCAACTGCCCTGCCTTCGCCCCTCCAAAAAGAAAAAAAAAAGCTAGTTAGCATTATTCGGGAGCCTGCCATTTATTTACTGATTCAATAAGAATTTATGAAGAGCCTGCAATGTGTTGGGCTCTTAAAGCAACCCTGCTCTCAAGTAGACTATTTTCTGTTAGGGGGAGGGAATGCAGTATTCATACAGAAAGTTAAGAACAGCATAATTTGAGGCCAAAGAGACTACCCGTGACTTTAGAGGGAAGAGGAATAGTTTCTAATTGAAGTTGGCACTGAATTTGTGTTCTGAAGAGAGTTAAGGATTTTAAGAGGCTGAATCAAGGAGCAAGTACATTCCAGACACTGGTGGTAGCTGGGAGGAAGGGTGGAACAAAAAGGCATGGAGACTGGAAATGGAATGCAGCATTTAGGGAACAGTTAATAGACCAATTTGGTTGGAACAGGAAATGCATGAAGGGGAATAATGTGAAATGTCTGGGAAGGCAGGCTTTAAATGCCAAATGGAGAAGTTGGTATTTTACCCTAGAATTTAAAAAGTGACCCCCACATCCCCAAAACAAGGATAGGTTTGCAATCATGCTTTCTTTTGCTAGACAATAGTCCCTTTGCAAGAGTCCTGGGAGTTTTAGTGGGCAGCACACTCCCTAGGAGGCAATAGTACGATATGAATACTAATAAAACTTAATCCATTTTAGGCTATATTATGAGAGGTATGTGAGTACCATGACAGTGTTCCTTCACTTCCTTCCTAATATATTTATGCTGTGCCTTCTAGCTGAGGCATTGAGGTGGTACAGTGGGTATACCATTGAGCTTGGAATCAGGGAAATCAGAGTTCAAATCTAGCCTTAGATACTCACTAGCTATAGGATCCTGCTCAAGTTACTTAACCCTTGTCTGCCTCATTTTCATCAACTGTAAAGTGGGGAACATAATACTACCTCCTCAGGTTGTTGTGAGGACTAAATGAGACAATATTTGTAAAGCATTTATCACAGTGCCTGGCACATAGTAGGTATTTAATAAATGCTTTTTTCCTTCCTTACTAACTATGGAATATGGAATTCCATAAGCCATGTCACTTGTTGCAAATTATGAGAAAATATATCCTTCTAAAAGTTTTAAATATGTTGGTAGGAGTTCTCTTCCTTGTGGAGATGTCTCATTGAGGTATTATACTGTGAATCAATTTAGTCAAAAAGGAAATCCCAGTCATTCATAGTTAAAGCCAATGATAAAAAAAAAAACATGCCAGGAAGGATGTCAAATTTAGACATGAATTTATAAGAAACAAATTTTCTCAAGTCAATGAGAGAGAATGGATGTTAAGTACTTGACATTTCATTGCAATCCAAATAATTTTCCTTTCCTTCAGTTTACTACCAATTTCAAACAATATTTGCTTTAAAATAATGGGTTTCTGTTGTGACAAGACAGATTTCCTCTTTTCCTAGAAACCACCTGAGGATTGGAGATTACTTTCAGTTGCTATGGTTTGAGGATAATAACGTTTCCTGTTATTGCTGAGGCTAGATCTTCAATGAAATGGGCCAGATTATGGAGGGCCAGGACTCGGACACCAGGCAGACCCTACAGAGGGACAGAAAAGGCCTCCAGGAGAAGTCCAAGTAGACGCAACATTCTGAGGTTTTGACAGATAGTCAGAGCACAAAGTTTCCTATTGTAAAGATGAGAGAAGCAGAAGGCAATATACCAAGAAGTTCAGGGAGGCAGTATAAGATAGGTCGGGCAGCAGGTAGATGGGACCCAACTAGAACTACTAGGATTCAGGGGCAGGATTTAAGGGAGAGGTAAAAAAGAGATCTCCATTCCCAGAAAAATTAGGATTTTAAAGAAGGAACCAAGGCAGGGACTTAGGTATAGTAAGAAAAGGAAATAGGATAGCGACACCAATAACTGGGATGGTAGTTTGGTCACAGAGGGAGAAAAGGATAAAACCTAGTTATTGGAACTGAAGTACAAGGTCATAATGGAACCAGTATTAAGATTGCTTTGTTGCTGATCACATAAGAGGTGTGTGTGTGGGTGTGTGGGTGTGTGTGTGTGTGTGTGTGTGTGTGTGTGTGTGTGTGTGTGTGTGTGTTTAAGATTCATGTTTGTCTGCCTAGGCCCAGAGGTCTCACCCTTTTTGGTGTGTCTTGGACAGTGGTTCTCAACCTTCCTAATGTGGCAACCCTTTAATATTCGTATCTGGGCGTATCTGCATGTGGGCGGACCCGCCTAGAGACAGATAGATGAGCAGTGTCTTGGTTCCTAAGACCATTGGAAATATGTGTTTTCTGATGGTCTTAGGCGATCTCTGTGAAAGGGTCATTCAACCCCTAAAGGGGTCGCGATCCACAGGTTGAGAACTGCTGGTCTTGGACCTCTTTGGAAATCTGGTGAAACCTATTGACATCAAGGATGTTGGACATCAAGGGATAGTTTTTGGAACTAATTTCTTAAAACCTCTCCCTTGAATGCTTTAAATAAAAATGTTAAATGAATTTATTTGAATTTTGTTGACTTCATTTGAACCTTTATTTGAACTCTGCTGTTTTCATCAAACTACACATTTGATATACTTGGATAGGATAACATCAATCTACATATATTTAACTTCATTTTTTAAAATCACAGATAATGCTTATGACAAAGAATAACAGGCTTGTTATTGATATCCTAAGTACATATTGTAGTCTGGAAAACCCTCTGCTTCAGGAGGCCTAGTCATATAATGGTGTAACCTGGGCTCAAGCATATTTGCATAAGTCTCTCTCCTTATTGGTGGAAAATAAGTAACTGTGTTCGTAATGGAATTTGGAGCTGCCCCTGTATTGGCTTGGTTTTTGGGTTGAGTGTTAAAACCCAGAGCTTGTGAATCCCACTTGTGGGATGGACTTGTTGATGTGAAGAGAGGGGGCTGAACTGGAAGGAGCTGTGAATTGGGAGAGAGGCCCAAGCCTAGAGAAGGCCAGAAGGACTTTGGGAGAGCAGTATCCAGTATTGTGGAGTTG
>CM053581.1:485662526-485715235 GCA_028627135.1 Pseudochirops cupreus
GAATTGAGATTGCTGAGGGCTTGCCTCCAGTGAAGATGAAAGAAGGCCCTTTCCTTGGGTATTCAGTGCTGAGTTTAACCTTCTAACTTAAGGGTGGATGGCCTTTTGTGCTCTCCTGCCCCTTTTGAGATTCAGGGGTGGGAAGCCTTTGAGTGATTGACCAAATGAATGTACTTTGTTTATGGTTGGAGACTAATCTCCATTTGAGAAGAGATTTTTGACTGACTAAATGAATGTACTGTCTAGGGATGGAGTAGTACCTGGATTGAATTGAGAACTTGCTAAAGGAACAAGTTACACTGTATTTTGACTTTTTCTGTTCTGTGAATGTTTGCTGAATAAATGGGGTCTACTATGCTGGTAATCCGAACCTTGGAAGTTGCCTTTGCTTGGCATTACAGTAACTACTCAATGTTTCATGATAGCATGAAAGGCAGGAATGGTGGGGTTAGTAACAGCTTGGGAAAAAGAAAAGTCCTAGTGCTTTTGCCTTCCAACCTTGAGAGAGGAGACAACTAGTTCCAGATTCTTTTCAGGAAAAGATCACTGCAGGGAAAAAAGACTGGGAGGAAGCTGATATGTAGAAGAGCTAGCACTTCAGTCATGTTCCTTTCCCTGGCTTACCCCAGCAGAGACTTTGGAGAATTCAACCTTGAGTGAGATCTGGGACTCTACCTTGTTTTTGGTTGAGCCAAGGTAGCTTGCTTCCAGTGGGAGAGCTCCTTCACTCTATGAATTATCTGGTACATTCGAATCTAAGTAACTCCTCTGATTTTTGTTTGCTTGGATAAATGGGTTGGTTTCCCTTTTGATATGTCTGATTGTCTTGGTATAACTGGCATTTGGTGGGAAGGGAGTCAAACCTCAAACCTTTGTATATACACTTGAGGTACTCATTCCCTATTAAAGGGATAGCAATCAAGAGAATGACTTGAACCTAAAGATTATTTCTCTTAAGCCAACAATATTTAGGGAGGTGCATAGATATAATTCTAGCATGCTAATCCCTCTCTGAAGAGAGCAAATTTTCCAGCCTCAGGGTCCCAATGTCTTACTCCCCTCTTGACAGGAATCAAAGTCTCACTTGGAGAAGAGCAGGCAGAGGAGACTCTAGAGATTCCTACCTATTCATTCTTCCCTTTGAACTATATCTAAACAAATCTTTGTGGATATGTTGCGGGATAGGTTTTGGGGGGATTTCTAATGAGAAATCCTTCCTAGGTTCACGTCTGAAAAGAATTACAGGCTTAGCTGTCTCTTGGCAGATTAAAGTTTATTTTACTAGTCAGTGGCCAGGAAAAGGGGAACCCCGCCCAAGGCAGGTGATAGGGATACAGAATTTAAAGAGACAAAACTGTCAATCACAGATTCATTAGGCTAATGATGTGTATATAGGTGGAGTTAGGGAGGGACCAGGGAGGAGCCAGGGCGTGACTAATACTTAAAGGGACATGCACCCTTCACATCGACTGCGCATGTGTTTTAGCCATAATACACTGGGACAAACAGTAGGACTGAAAGGGCGGGGTGTGTGGTTTGAGCCCCGAAACGTCATAAAGTCGACCAGCGGTCAGATTGAGGTCAAATTGAATGAGATGCACCCATCTTGATTTCTTGATTTGCAAGTGGATGTGTTTGGTTTGCTAGAACGAAAGGAGGAAGTACCTTGAATGAAGAGTTAATGGTTTGAGAGGAAATACTCCTAGGCTGGAAAAGACAAGTACAGCTGGGGGAAGGGGAGAAACAGTTAAAAATGGGGCTTTTACAGCTTAACACAAAACTGAATTAAAGTTACCCCAAAATATCTTACATAGGCCACTCAGCACCTCTTCAGATACACAGAAATTACACTGCCATATGCACACATATGCAACACATACGCACACACCCTGCAATAGTTTCTGAGATCTAGAGTTGTAAGGGTCCTTATAGGGCCTTCTAGTCTCACCTCCTCATTTTACACATGAGTAGACCAAAGCCTAGGAAGTGTCTCACCCAGGCTCATACAGGTAATAAGTGTCAGAGACCGAATTTGACTCTGACTCCAAAATAAAATTTCTTTCCTCTGTTCTACTTCCAACAAACTACTCCCAACTATGCCCTTCTTCCTGCTTGGTAGACCCTCTCTTCTGCCTTGCTCCCTGCTCCACTCATATATACCTGAGTGAGAGCCCATTCCTTCCTATAAAACACCTAGTTCCTCTTCAGCCTCCTGGATGTTCCCTGATCCCTCAACTTCCCTGATGCATGGAGTAATTATGGACCTAAGAATCATGCCCACAGAATTGGGTGAGCTTGTTGTCACAATGTGCCAAGTCCTAGAGTACTCTTTGGGACTCTCTTTATGCCATGACCAAAACCATCATGCCCAGCTCTCTCCCTCTCTCTCTCTTTCTCTCTCTCTCTCTTTCTCTCTCTCTCTGCCCTCCATCTCTCCCTCCCTCCCTCCCTCTTTATCCCTGATTACATCTCTTCCCTTTGGCCCTTTTCCATCCCATTTTGAAAGTGTCAGTCCTGGCCACAGTTCACTGTGCCACTCCTGTTCAGAGGTATTGGCTGCTATCCCAACTTGAGGTGGTGGATCCTTCTCTAGGACCTTTCCCTTGATGTCTCTCCCTCCCCATCAAAGTTCTCTGAGCATGCCTCCATTTAAGCCCCTCATGACCTACTTGTAAACACACCAAATCAAAAGGATTGTTGCTTTGTTCTTAGACTTATTCACCTGATTCTTCTGAGAAGTTCACCCTTTAGGTCTTAGCAATAGACCCCCAATAGTACATTTCTATATTTCTGTGCTGTAACTCAAATTATTTAGATTTTAAAAAATCATTTAGTTTGCTTATAGGATAGCAATCAGATGATTTCTCCTTGTCAAAATTTCTATAAGCTACAAAAACTGCTAACTTTCCCTCCCTCTTCATTGATGATGATCCAATGTCAGACATATTACATTGATAACTGTTTGTTGCATAAGGACAGTTACAAGTGATTGTAAAAAACCCTCAGGTTACATTTTTAAGCAAGATGTGGACTTGACTCCTTTCCCTGGTTTCTATCAGCCAAGTATATTACAGTCTATGTAATAATTTTCTCTTGTACTAAAGTAGAACCAGATAAACAGCCCAGGTAAGAAACCAGTACAACTCACCTAAACACATAAAACATTTTCCCAGAAAGCATTGGCTCAGAAGGACATCCTAGGTTTCGAATAAGAATTAGGAGGATGAAATGTTATTTCATATTAAACTGGGGCAGTCAGGAAGGAAAGTTAATGACATTTGCTTATACTTGATTGCTATTATTTTTCTGAAAGTTAAACTCCAGTTTTACAGTAGATCTCTCTTTATCAGAGTGTCAGCAGGTGAGTTTATATGGGTAAACTGAAGAGACTGTAGAAAGCCAGGTGGCAACTGAGAATGTGACACATAAGTGAGAAGGGAGGTATCATTAGCTGACGCCTTATTTGCTTTTCTGTAACTGCTGCCAACAGTTTCCAATGAGCTCTCCATGAGGATACCCATACTCCTTTTGAAAGAGAACCTTGCGCTGCCTGAGCTCATCAGAGCAGAAAATAAGCCTTAAAGCACTAGCACAAGTCAGTTTTAAGAAACTTACATGCACACATTTTTCCCCCTAGGCATGAAGCTTAAACTTTTTATCTCATTTTCTCTCTTACAAATGAAATACATAAGTTAAAAGTTATCTTTAGGGTCTCAAAGGTATGTGTAGCATTTGGGGAATATCCCTACTCACATATAGCTGCCTTCAGTAAGTTAAGCTGGGTACAAGGTACTCTCAAAAACATAATTTATGAGTCTTCATGAATGTATTTCCTTTTACTATCCAGCTAGAGGACACGAACAATTCAAAATAAAGATATTTTATGAAATAGCATAGCAAGAAAAGTTATTATTGTTCAGTAATTTTTCTGTTTTATCCAATTCTTCATGACTCCATTTGGGGTTTTCTCAGCAAAGATCCTGGAGTGTTTGCATTTCCTTTTCTAGTTCATTTTACAGATGAGTAAACTAAAGCAAACAGGGTTAAGTGACCTGCCCAAGGTCACACAGCTAGGAAGTTTGAGGCCAGATTTGAACTCAGGAAGATAAGTCTTCCTGATTCCAGGTCTGGCACTCAAGGCACTGTACCACCTAGCTGCCCCATAGGAAGAAAAGTATCAATAAGTATCAATCCCCCACCCCCACAAATCAGCAACACACTCATATATTTACAAACATCATCAGTAGGAATACTGAATATACCAAGAGAACAGGTATGGAGAGACACAAATGTAAGGACTATGTGACTAAAGCATACACTTCGCAATGTGTGTGACTTGATCATGGGCATTTGAGGAGCAATTCTTCATTCTGATATTGCAGGATTATCATTCGCAGCATAACCTGGTGTTACTGTAGTCTGGTGATGTCATAGTGTTAGTGTCATAGTGTCACACTTCCATTAGAGCTAGTGTACAGTTGTTGCAGAGTATTGCTGTTTGCTGGTCTTACATAGCCATGACTGGGCAACGTTCTGCTGAGCAGGTGAGTACAAAGCTTCTTCCTGCTATTATTCTTCAGGGGTACAACTGCAACACTTCTAGTGATGGAATCAGGTCCTCACCCACTCAGGCTTTAGGCTAGCTGCCTTCTACCCATCATGAAAGGAATCTGGCAGTTCCCGTAGTCTTCTCCGCCAGAGAGTCTGAGCTTCCGCGGGCCAACTCTTTGGCACTTAGAATAGGTAGCCTTCTCAACAGAGTTCACAGCCATCGAATCTCTCTTTGAACCCATATCCTTCTATTCATCAGGAACAATGTCTCTGTCCTGAGTCACAATATGAAGGAGGGTTAAAATATCCTCTTTAACTTTGATTCATTACTGATTATCCCTTTAAAATAATTAGGGGCTGCCTTTCAACAAGACACCAAGGGCTGATAGAGAGATTCCATTTTTCTCAATCCCTAGTCCTTCATGCTTCCCATTCAAAGGAAAGAGACAGTAAAAGCAAATCAAAACACTTGCATGTGGAGCTATGGTTGTGTTTGTCCTTTGTTCTCAAAGAAGACCATGACATCAGGGAGATGATGACATGACTTGCAGTTGACTTTGATCTGAGTGAGAGAGGGTTGTCCCTCCCTCTGGGTGGAGCATCATAGAGGCCTTAGAGGTAGCATGAAGGTGCCTTCCAACTCAAACCTTTGTTCCAAAATTCCTACCTTTATTATGGGTATGTGGCTGCCAGCAATCTCTTTGACCTTTGAGCGGTCTTCTATTTCATTAGCTTTAACCAACTATAGATATAATGCTAGATTTAGCCTAAACACTATCCTATATTTCATGGAATGATTCCTGCTAGAGAGCAATTAATAATAACAATGGGTAGCATTTATATATAACACTTTAAGGTTTACGAAGAGCTTTACACATATTATCTCATTTCAGAGTATTTAGTAAGTATATCAACAAACCAATTCCTTAACATTTTCCCAGTGCCTGAGTTAAAAATCACCTTTAGTTTGCCAAATGTATGAGATAATTCAAAATCCTTAGACTGTCTTGAAGGAAATTATAGACTCAGTCTTAGCCTACTTTAAGGCTAAGTGCATTTCATGGAATGATTCCCATGAGACTTCATTCTGGAACATTTGTTAAGCATTTTAACAAGTCAGTTTCCTAACATTTTTTCCAAGGAAACCATCTCTGGACTTTTATTGTTGTTGTTTGGTGAAAGATCATAATGAAAATAACCTTTTCTCCTGGCAAGGCTGCCTATCAGCTGAATGCCTCAATGTCTCCCAACTGTCCTAACTCCATCACTTGCCTTCAAAAAACAGAATGCAGTCATTTAGCTTCCTTTGTGGATGCATCTTGAGCGCTGATGCTGTAATGGTTCTTTTTTTTCCTTTTGGGTTGTTGCTGTTTTTGAAAACATAGACATAGGAAAATGGACAGTATTTCCTTTTGACCTTTTGGGTCTATTTATCCAGAAAAAACTGATGCTTCCTCCAGTTGAAGAGAAGTTGTGATTCATGTCTTAAGTCCAACTGGCTACTTTGCAAATGATTCTTTCCATGGAAAAATGGCTCTTCAAGGAAAGATCTTGGAGCAGGGTAAGGATGGCACAACAGTGTGACTCCCAGGCTCCTTCCTTTAAAATCTCCACCCTCCTTTCCAAAAAACTAGTCTCTTTCTGAAACCAGGCAACTGTTCCTACACCATCTATTGAGACAAACTTTCATTCTTCCAAATTATTTCATAAGTTATCACACTCATTTACTCATTCTCCTGGTGCCCCTTTCCTCCCCCAAATAAACTGTCTCCCTTTCTTTTACCTGGTCACTATGATTTTTGCAGCTTTGTGAAACCTGGTTACGGTAGTATTGCAATGACTCCTTTGTTTTTAATGAATGTCTTTAGAGTCAATATTTAATAGCCAAAAGCAGATTATACCATTTTGTAAGGTATATACAGCACGTCCCTTCCTCCATATTCGTACTCATCTCCCCTTGATTCTCGGTCATTTCACCATTCATTAGCATATACGCCAAACACATAGAAACAAGAGGCAGCATTCTATCTGGTTTTTGTTTGTGTTTTTACTATATTAGCTATTCTGGTGTGAGAAGAAGTTGCAATGATTGACTTTAAAAAGTTTTGGGTTTTTAAATTAAGCCATGCTATTCACTCATTGTAGGGAAAATAGTTCTAGACATGGAATCTGGAGGACCTGGCTTTCAATCCTGTTTCTGTCATTGTTAAGAGTGACAAAGCAATGATCCTATAGTGAAGAGAAAGAGGGAAAATGCAAGCTACCCTGGACCCCTGGAAGGCCACCCATGGCTGCAGAATAAGGGCAGGAAGTGAGATCAGAGATGGAGAACTGGAAGAGACTTTGGAGCTCATTAAGTCCAAGCTCTCTCATGAGGAAACTGAGGCCCGGAGAGATTAAGTGTCAGGAAGAATTCAAAGCCAGGTCTTCCTGACTAGCCGTGGCACTTTCATGGACTTTCTCTTTGATTAATGGAAGTAACAACCCAGTTCCTAAAAAAATAAAGAGCCTATTTTCAAAGGTGATCTAATAGAAGCATTGCCAATTGTTACATGAATATCCCGAATTTTCGCCAAGCCTTCACCATCTTCACCCTTCTACCCTTCCCCCAATATCATACCACTGAAAAACATACAGAGGTCACACCCAGCTGATAGAGGAACATGGATACAATGATACACAAACAAACACACCCTTTTGCTGCCCATCTCATACTCATACATTTCCTAGTTCCTCCTCAGCCTCCGCTAACTGCTCACTCTTGCTCTTCTGTCTCAGTTCCTCAGTGGGAAGTGGGACTTTTGAAAGGGGAGGACCAGGTGAAAAGGGACAATATATACAAAACAAGTGTAAAGAACAAGATCAGGAAAACACCAGTCCATTGGGACAGTGTATAATTGATTTTAAATATCCTTAGTCATTCCAGGAAGAATTTGGAGTAGGAACAAGGATACAGAGCATTAATCTGAGTAGAGATGAACCCAAAAATAGGTTTTTAAGAGCCTGAAAGTAGAGTGTGTGTGTGTGTGTGTGTGTGTGTGTGTGTGTGTGTGTGTGTGTTAATCATTTGGACTTTTTACAGCAGTTACTGTGCGCTCTGCATTGTCTTCCATTATCACTCCCCTCTCCTTTCGCCAACATCTCACTTCCCTAAAACACAGAGAGCCTGCTCTTCCAGGAAAAGGAGAAAAGTGGTCCCAGGGGACAAATTTACAGTGCTATGTTGTCATGTCAAGGTGCATACTTAGTCAGGCCTGTCATTCCAGAAGGCGTGGGTAATGAGGCATCAAATCCCTCCAGCAGCAGTAACATTTCCCATGAATTCCTTTGCTGAATACTGTGTTGGCTATGGGTTGATTCCCAGGGAAAGCCTTGAAATTTGTACATGTTCTGTATTTCATGTCTGATGTTCTTTTCCCCCCCAGCTGTAAGAGAAACAGCTGTGGAAATATGCTGCTTGAAAGCCTGGACAAAACTTCTGAAAGTTTCTATTTCTTCATTCACTTTGGTACCTTTGCACCTCTTGCACCTTTATTTTTGAGGCTATTTTACATCAATTTAAAATTAACATCTCTCTGTGAAATTAGACTTACAGTCAGTCAGCAGACCCTTGAACTTCTAGCAGTTTTTAGCAACTTGCCACATTCCCAGTCCTATCCATGAATGGCACCTATAACTGCCAGAAGCTTCCTCACCCTTTTTTTCATTGACTGCTCTAACTCACCTCATATAACACCACCCCCACCCCCAGTAGAAGCTGGAAAACTTCATGGTAATTTCCCCACAAAACAATGTCCCATTTCCTATTTCCCATAGGAAGGTAACTGTCAAACTGGGTCTAAGTGGATATAGCAGGAGAGATCCCCTTAGAAAAGATATTGCCCTCATATCACCTAATCAATTGGTTGGTTTCCTCACTACTGTTATTCCTTTTACCGAGCATTCTTTCTCTTGCCCCAGCCTGCACCCAGAAGTGGTCCTGCCTGTCTGGAACGCGTTTCTTCTTTATCTTTAATGTCTCCCACATATTAACCCCACTAATGACTCTGGTGCAGGCCCTTATTATCTCACACCTGGACTATTGCAATCACCTGCTGGTGGATCAGCCTGCTTCAAGTCTCTCCCTGATCCAATCCACCCTCCATTGAGCTGTCAGAGTGATTTTCCTAAAGTTGGATCTGAGCATCCCACTCCACTATTCAATAAACTCCAATGACTCCCTATCACCTCTAGGATCAAATATAAAATCCTCTGCATAGATTTTTTAAAATTCAAGTTTATTTTTATTAAAATCAAAGCACCACAGTCTGCCAAAAACAAAACATTCCATACATAACAGTAACAAAGATAAATGTATCAGATGTCCTTCACAATAAAGTAAATGAATCCTCCATGAAGAGAGAAATCTGTAATCTGATCAGCTAGCATTATTCAGGAACAAGATCCGGTATGTGAATTACGGCCAATTAATTTCACACCCAGCATTATAAAGATGAAAGGTGCAGTTTGTAAAAAGACATTCAATATAAATTTATACAATATTATAAAATTTTTTAAAAATATTTACATGGTTATTTTAAAGGGGTTAATTTTAAAGCAGAAATTGGGTGTTTGAATTCATGGTGATGCTTGTAATTCGAACGGTCAATCAGACCATTTATAATGAATGCAGGACACACAAACAGAAGGAATAAAATTTCAGTTTCACCCTATGAACCTTCTGATCACACACAGTAACCTATTTTTTGAATTCATATTAATTCTCTGCATAGTTTTTAAAGTCCTGCATAACGTGGTCTTTCTCTACATCTCTGGTCTACACCTTACCCATGTACTGAGATCCAGTGACACTGGCCTCTGGGCTATCATTCACTGAGTAAGACACTCTACCTCTCAAATTCACACATTTTCACTTGCTGTCCCCCATACCTAGAATTCTCTCCCGCTTCATCTTTGCCCTCCCTGACTTCATTCAAGTTTCAAGTAAAATCTCACATTGTACTGGAGGCCTTTCCCAATCCTGGTTAATGCTAACACTTTTCTTCTTCTAGTTATCTCTACTTTACCCTGTATACATCTGGCTAGTACATAGATTTTTGCATATTTTCTCCCCCATTAGACTGTCAGCTCCTGGATGCCAGGAACTATTCTTGCCCTTTCTTTGCATCCCCAGCACTTAGAACAGAACCTGGCACAGATTAGATACTTTATAGATGCTCGTTGACTTGATCCCCAATTCACAAACACCTCCCCGCTTCATTCAAAGAGAAGTGTAGATGCCACTTCCTTTACAATGCCTTTCCTTATCTCCCTTATTAGCACTTTTTCCCCTCTGGAAATTATTTGGTATTTACATCGTTGAATACAGGTTGTATCTGTCCAGTAAGTGGGGAGGTAAGGAATATTTCATTTTTGTCTTTGCAGTTTTATTGCCTGGTACATGGTAGGCCCTCAATAAGTGTCCGCTGAACTGAACCCACATCACTCCCTTTTAGTCCAATTATATATTCTGGTCACTGAAGAAGGCTTTAAGGAAGACACGTGGTTGTTAACTTTTTGTGTGTAATGAACCCCTTTGGCAAGCTGGCAAAGTTTGTGGAGAATTTGGGATGTTTTTATATGCATACAATAAAATACACTGGATTACAAATAAAGCTAATTAAACAGAAATATATTTACCAAAATATTTTTAAAACAAGTTCATGGACCCCAGGTAAACTGGGTTATGTGGTTTATATACCCAAGTTTATTATCTTAATGGGATACCAACACATGTATACATCCTTCCCTTCTTCCCTTAGGTTGGTTAGAAGGATTTGATAGAAGGTAGATTGACTAAGGAAAAAGGAAAATGTAATATTTAAAGCCGATATTCCCACTAGACTGGTCCTACTGCCACTCTGTATTCAGAAACAGAGAAGATAAAGAGAAGTGAGTAGACAATGGTTCAACTCATTTCTCTGGACATGACCTGACTGGCTCAATAACTTTCATATCTATCTCAAACAGACTTAGGCCCAGTGGCCTGGAATATATTTTCTGGCATCTTAGGAGGAAGGCCACCATTATGGTTGTGAATTCAGTTGGTCCCCAGTCTATCTTATACATTGCTGCCAAAGTAATTTTTCTTAAGCAGAGATCTGATCATGTGACTTCCCTGCATAACCAACTCTAGTGGCTTCCTATTGCCTCTAGGACTAGGTCCACAGGGCTGCTTAACCTGTGGCTTATGAACTTTTCTCTTTCCCTTCCCTTCTCCTTCCTTGTCTCATTACCTCACCAAGGCTGGAAATATAAAGGCTATACATAGGTTTAGTCCAGGAATAGGGAACCTGCAGCCCCAAGGCCACATGTGGCCCTCTGGGTGCAGCCCTTGGACTGAACCCAAACTTCACAGACTAGTCCTAATCTAATGGGTACAATAACATTGACCTCCTCTGTTTTCTGGCCTGGACCAGTTCACCCCTTCTTAAGATTACCTGGTGACCCCTCTTCTTAGGTCTATGGTGAATATTAATGTTGAACTTAACATCAATAGCAGATCTACTTGGCTCGCTGCTGATCTGGTGCTGGTAGTAAGTCAAACTTTAAGAACTCCCAAGACATTAAGAACTTCTCGGACATTAATTATTTCCAAACTTGAGAAATCTTTCAGTCTCAATCTCTTGGGTAGCAGTGATTACAGGTATGTACCATCATCATGGCCTCTGTAAACTTAAAGAATTTTTTTTGTTAACTGTATTTCAATGTAATTGGTTTCATTCATAATACTATATATTTTATTTTATACATTTAAAAACATTATTCTGAGAAGGGGTCAATAGGCGTTACCAGATTACCAAAGGGTCCATGACACAAAAAGGGTTAAGAACCTTTGCTCTAGAATAAAATGTAAGCTCCTCTGTTTATCATTTAAAGGCCTTCACAATCTGGCCCCAATTTCTCTTTCCAGACTCACTGGACATTACTTCCCCTCCTTGTGTGATCCAGCCAAACTGACCTTCTTTCTGTTCTTGCCATGTCCTTGCCTCTGTACTGGCCATGTGACATGCCTGGAATGCATTCCCTCCTTACCTCTGCCTCCCTCTCTTCTTCTGAGATGTAACTCGAGCACAATCTTCTCCAGGAAGCCTCTTCTGATCTCACCAACTGCTAATGCCCTGCCTCCCTGATTACCTTACACATATTTTATTCATTTTATAGTTATACTCTCTCTCTCTCTATATATATACATACATATATACATATGTATGTATATATATATATATATTATATATATTATATATTGAGGCAGGTAAACATGGGAGGATTGCTAGCACTCTTGGTCTGGACAGGAAGGACAGGAAGACAGCTTTGGAGGGGTTAATACTCTTACTTTATTCTAGTCTAGTCTTCTCAAGAGGGGTTGCTGATAATGGGAGCACCAACTCCTACAACATTCCCTAATCACCCTTCTCGCAGGGACTGATGTGAAGAGGGGAAGAAATTATCCCTACATCTCAGTGGGGTCAATTGAGATAGACACAGCTTGTACACTCCCCTAAATCCCCTCAAGCATCAAGGGGGGCCAGCTGAGGCAAACACAGAGTGCCTCCAATCTCTGATCAAGGCATGTACACCATTCCAACTTGTGCATTCAACCCTAAGGGTCTCCCATTTACTAACTAGTGCCCACTTGCTTTATAGGACAACAGAAAAAGAAGGCATATTGCCAGCAATAGCCTCACAAGTTTACATTATCTTACTCCTATATCTCACTGTGCAGCCACAGTGGATATTTACAATTTAAGTATAACATTTATATTATTTATCATAAAATGATGCACAAGCATGGTAGAGATGTTTTGAACCATGATTGTAAGAACTTATATCTAATCTGGGAATGAGAGATTGTTATTATGGCCATGGATCTTGGGAACTAAACTAGAAGAATAACAAAAATCCACCTTACACACACTAAAATCCATCTTACACATATATGTGTGTGTGTGTGTGTTTATGTTTATATAATTTACATAGGTACCTGTGCCTTTCCATTAGAATGCAATCACCTTGAGAGTTGGGCTTATTTCATTCTTTGTACTCATATCCCCAGTAACTAGCACATACTAGGCATTTAATAAATACACATTGACTTCTTAAATTTGTCTAACAAGCAGTTACATAAAAACACATCTTATTAAGCAGTTCTTCAGACTTAGGCACACAGACATACACAGGCAATGACTTCATATTACTGAATTAGCTTCATATATTTGTCTACAAGTAACCCAAATAGAAAAACAGATTAAATTGGTGAATCCCTTTCTTCTGTCAACAGTTCCTTGTGTTAACCACCTTATAATCATTTTTGTTTGCGCAATGATGTTGGGGAGCTCAGAAAAGATTAAAAAAGAAAACCACCAACTGAATGAAGTAATGTAACCCTCACAGAATCTAGTTGCATTGCAGATGCAACAGGAATCTATCTACCTGGGTGCTTGAGACATAATTATTCTCTTGTACTGATGGTTCTAAAGAGAATGCAGAATCTTAATATATAGTCTTGCTAGAAAGACAATTTCAAGGCACTCACTAGATAGTTCAACCTGGTCCCCTGTGTAGGGTTTTCTAGCTCAGTGGTGGAAAAGGTAGCAGAGGGAACAGAGAAGTTGCTATACAGTTCTTAGACCATCTACAGACATAAGTTGAATATGAAAAAGCTGCTGGCTTTCTTTTAGGCTCTGAAAGTGACTGTGATACCCCTCAATGAAGCATTCTGTATGAAGTTCTTTGTGTTATCTGTCTAATTGCATGAATAAGAAAAAGGCTATTACCTCCACCCCCCACCCCCACCCCAATTTGTTTCTTTCAACAGCATTAACACTAGAACTCAACTGAATTTTCCCATTCTTTCTCTGATGCAAACAAATCAAAGGCTCCCCTCCAACTCACCAATAATAAAAACAGGAGGTTGAATTTAAAGTGCTCAGTTTGTCCTTGTGTTTCTTGGAAGAACTCCCAGGCTCTTAATCGACTGTGCAGCTGTTCACTAAAAATTATGCAAAGAAAAAAATAAATTCTGTACCTTCTCTGACTGTTGAGATGGTTTTAAGGACTTACCAAAAGCTTTTGTGGAAGCAGCAAGGTTGTCCCATCAGAAATAATTTAAGTTGCAGAATAAACTTTAATCTCACTTCAGCCCGGTCTTGAATGACAGAAGTACACTGAGATGACCAAATCCTTGAATAACGTAGACTGCCTTGGCATCATTCTGCCAAAATATTATCACATGCTTTGGAGTCAGGGGCTGCCTATTCAAATAAAGCCAGCTTTCATGGGCAAAGAGAACATTGTGGCTTATTTCCTACTCCAGATGATATGTGAAGAAATGAGGTAAGGTGAAATCTGTTGCTATAAATTCACATCAGGAACAAACCAAAATAGAAATAAGTGAAATCTGTAATTTTGAACTCCTTAAAACCTGAAAATTTTAAGAAAAAATGTTTCAATCAACTTGAGAATGCTCTTCAGCTAATAATTATAACTGATGTTTATATAGTTCTTTGTGAAGCACTAAGTTAACACATTTTGAACCTCACAACAGCATTGTAAGAGATTGTTCCCATCTCTATTTTACAAATGCGGAAACCGAGGCAGAGTACAAAAGTGACTTGTTCATAGTTGCAGCTGGTATTAGGATTCAAATTGAGGTCTTCTGGCTCCGAGTTCTTCACTCTGGGCATTCTGAAGTAGAGACGGTGATGAAAGTGATTATGTGCTTATGTGTATGGGGTGCCACCATTTACCTGCCCCCTCTTTTTGGACATTTAGGTCGTTTCCAGAGTTAGTTGATTACATAGAATTTTAATCATAGATCTCGAGATGAAAGGGGTTTCAGAAACCATCCAGTCGAACCCCCTTCATTTCATAAATGAGCTAACTGATGTCTAAGGAAGTGACTTGCGTAAGGTTATAGAGCAAGGAAATGCCGGAAGCAGGTTGGAATGCTATTATGATCTTGGAATAGCTAACTTTTTTTTTGCCTTGTTTTTTGGTAACACCTTTTATAATACTTATTTCTTCAAAGAGAAGAAATTCTTAACAGATAATGTATCATCTCCTGCCACCATCCCTTTGCCTGACCTTACCCTTTTAAACAAGGAATACCCTTCCAGTACCATTGATCTTCATGTACTCTAGATTATGGCAACAACTGGCTTGCTTGCTGTTCCAAATGCTGCAAGACAAGATATAGCAATTCGTACCTTCCTGACTTTGCATGGGCTATTCTACATATCTGCAATGGATTCTCTTCCTCATCTCTTGGAAGTCCCAAATCTCCTTATGGCTCAGCCCAAGTACAACTTTCCAACTCAATCCCGATTCCCTCAGTTCTTTCCAGCACATAGTACATTGTAGACAATAAATGCATTTTGAATGAATGGGTGGGTCTCATTATAGCTCTTGGTAATATTTATGAAGTAATAAAGTGACTCTTTGTGGGAAGTATGGACAGAAGATTTTATTCATGTGAGGAATCCCTGGTTTTGAAACTCTCCACCGACGCAGTACAGCAACTCATCTTTCATTTATATTAAGTGTCCTGGGACTTGGAGAGATTCGATAACTGTAGGTATAATTCCCAGTTTTCAGATGAGGAAACTGTTTCAGAAAGTTTAAATGACTTGCCCACAATCAATCTGAAGTCAAGTTTTATTGACTTCAGGAGTCCATCTACTATATAATGTTAAAATTATCATACTAGAGTGTCACACATAAAGATAGTTTAGGACTCAGGGTGGGGAATCTGTGGCTTTCTAGGTTCCCCAGCTGTGGCTTTTTGACCAAGTCCAAGTTTTATAGAATAAATCCTTTTATTAAGATTTTTTTCTGTAAAGTTTGGATTCAGTCAAAGGGCTGCACTTGAGGACCTAGGGGGTCACCTGCGGCCTAGGAGCCATGGGTTCCACACTCCTGCTTTAGGTAAATGCAGTGTGATCCATTGCAAAATATTACAGGGCTTCCATTTTCTTTATTTTCTAAATGAAAAGTGCCAACTCATACATTAATAAATTTTTAAAAAAAATGTAATGACAAGTAGAGAAAGCTGAACCATATTGATCTAAACAGTTACCAGTTTCTTGCAGCGAGTTCAAATGGAACAACTGCAGGCGGGGAAAGAAGAAACATTTTAAGGATGTCAAACATAGTTTTAAGCTATGAAAGCTGGTAAATAGTTGCTTTGAACAGACTGGTTTAGCAGGCTGGAATTCGGGAACTGTACGTGTCTTTTTTTAGCAATAGCTTTGGGAAGATTCAATCTGAGGCAGCATCACAAACAGCAACAGACCTTATTGGTGGTAGGTTGAATTTGCAAACCAGAGACTGAGTCTGGTATGCACAGCTAGAATGTACAATGTTAGTCATCAATCTGTTTTTCAAGACAGCCTCCAGATTCACTGCCTGTCACTTCTGATGCAAGGGGCAGGATTAACACTTAGAAAAGTATTCCCATAACCCCCCCCCCACTAGTATTAGGGGACAAGGACTCTAATAACTGCTATTTTGGGCCCCTTTACATTTGTAAAGTGATGTACAGATATTTCATTTAGGTTTCACAACCTTGGGAAGGAACTACAGGCACTGTTATACATACCCATCTTTGATGAGAAAGTTGTTGTTCATCATTTCAATTGTATCCAACTCTCCTTGGTCACATTTGGGGCTTTCTTGGCAAAGATACTGGAGCAATTTGCCATTTCCTTTTCCAACTCATTTTACAGATGAGGAAACTGAGGTAAATGGGGTTAAGTGACTTGCCCAGGGTGACACAGCTGTTGTCTGAGGTCATATTTGGGCTCAGGAAGATGAGTCTTCCTCACTCCAGGCCTGACACCTAGCTGGTGAGGAAATTAAGGCTTGGTCAAAGGACTTATTCCTGATCAGGTATCTATCACAGGTAGGGTTTGAAGAGGCATCCTCTTCAGCTATAGCACATCACAGTGCCACCCACACCAATAGGGTTTCCACGTTATCATAAAACACAAGCCATGCTATTATCTCTGTCTCAGGTATATACATCTGTAACATGAGATGTTTTGTAAGGGAGTTTTGTCTTAGTACTCTGTTGCATTATCAATGATCTAGAAAACAATGTCCAGATTACTTCATGGTCACTAACTGCAGAGGAGAGTTGTTTAAATATAAGATCACAACAGAAATGGCATCCCATTCTTCACTGTTGTATAGAACTTGGAAATGGAGTTATGCTTAAATGGCTTTAATAAAGGATAAAAGATTTGGGTGTACTAAAAAAAAAACAACTCGCTCATACTCCAAAATATCTGTAATTGAAAATTATTTAAGTGAGAGAGAGGTGCAAACCAACAAGGCAGGCAGGTCAATAGTGCAGGGAGGTCAGAAGACTGAGGTACAAATCTCATTTTTGCTAATGACCACCTATGACCTTAGGTCACTTCACTAGCCCTCAGTTACTTCTTCTGTAAAATGAGGAGGCTGGACTAGATGACTTCTGAGGTCCCTTCCAGTTCTCTAACTATTATCTTAAATGCTATGGATGGAGGCATGCGAGATGTACATTGGTGGCTCAGCAAAAGCTCTCTGGTGGAAGTAGCATTTGAGCCAGGCTTTCAAATTTGGGTAGGATTTCAATAGGCACAAGTACATAAACTAAAATTTTCATGTTTTAATTCATATGCCTTAAAATTGTATGCTTCCCAGAAGTAAAAAGATCAACACTCCAAATATATTACAGACCTATCTGAAAGGCAAATAAATTTTCCAACCTTTAGGGAAAGTGGGCCAAGAGAAATTCAAGAAAGGGCCTTACTTATTAATTAGTTCAGTCATCCCTTAAAAAAACACTTATAAAACACACCTGCTCCTCAATAAATATACAGAATCTTTTAAATATATAAAACATAAATCTACAATTAATGATTCTTTAGGTAACAAATTAACATCTGTGTACATCTCTAAAATTTTCAAAAGAGTGAGCTTATAATTTTTTGGCTAATATGAGAAGAAAAATGAAATGGTGACTGAATAGTAAATAATCCAAATGCCTTTGTAATCAGAAAAGGAACATGTGGGTGTGTGAGCACAGAATACGTAAATATGATCATAAATTTATTAACATCCACTGCTGCATTTGAGCAGAATGCTTATCACCTTGCAATACTTTGCATGCTAAAGAGCTGTCCCTGGGTCAGCTTTTATGGTAGACTATCTATCTCCACATTTACATCTCACTGCTCTTCTACCTTACCCAAAGAAGGTTATTACCCTGACACCTCTTTCAATTAACTAGATTTCTATATATGCATGGGTTCTCTGGTTCTGATTAATCTCTATTTGTCCTATGTTAAATACACAGTCCCTGTAACTAGATGCAGAATGTGCAAGTTTAAAATGAGTAATTTTTCTTGTACACCTTTTAATAGAGATAGAGATTATGGGTATGGAATGTGGCATGCGCGTTATGTCTTTGGTTTTGCTTTGCCGTTTTCATTATGAAGGGTTCTCCAAAAGGTAGGACTAGCCGGAAATGACTGATATAAAAATGAAAGCATCAGGAAACATTATTAAAGGCATTATTGCTTATTTTTGCTTAAGCTTCCTTTAAAGTCTGGCTGAGATGGCACCTCCTTTGTGAAGCCTGTGCTGATCCCCAAGCCTTTAGTTTTCTGCCTTCAAATTGTCACACTTTATCTGTGTTTTCCCTCTTCCTTTTCAAAATTTATCCTTCAAAAATTTTAAATGATCTGCTCCTTTCTCTTCTCCATTTAGAAGAGGAAGCCCAGGGTAGAAAATATTATTGCAACATAAATGGTTTCCAATAAATTTTTTTTTAAATGAAAAGGTTGTGTCAAGAAACAGACATCTTCACTGCATTAACCAATGGTCAGTTTAATATGACTCCTTTCCCAACATTTCCCTAGTAAAATCTTTTTAGAAGAAATCTCATAAATAAACAAGCAGAGAGACGTATGTCAGTGACTGCATTCTGGAGGTGAGAAGGCAGTGTCTGTGACTCTTCTCCATCATGTCTAGATATGATTTCATCTGTACTATAAATACGCTTTATCTTTGTACTTGGCCCCTAGGTATTTTACTAAGGAGAGCAGAAAGCTATTTCAGAAACTTCTTTAATGATAAGATAAAACTTGATGCAAAAGAAAAGCAAGTGAGCCATTTCTCTCTCAAAACAGCCTTTGAAAAAAAACAACAACATTTTCTGGGTTTTAGACAGGTTTTGTTTTGAGCGTTCACATTAAAAGGCAAGACCTTCCCAACACTAACTTGCTCATGAAAACTCTGTTCCACTTGGCTAAGGCTCCAGAAGGCACCCCCTATGCAGGATTCTGTCAGTTGGCAATAATCTTTAGATGCCCATTTGTGTCTGGATCAAGAGAACACATTATTCCCTTTACAGATGAAAGCTGAGTTTCCGGCACTTTTATTATTCCTCAATATGCCACACTGTTCATTTAATTACACTTAAGTATTAAGTGTGCAATAATTCTTGGCTTTTAATGAAATTATGAATAAAACTCCTTGTCCGTCTGGTCTTCTGAGTTGGCAAGCTTCAGCATTCCCTAGCCATTCTGGTATGCTGAAGACCAGCACCCCATCGGAGCTTGCAGCACGAGCCCTGGAGACTCCCCGCAGCAGCTGCTCCCGGGGGGTGGGGTGGGGGGGGGTGGGGTGCTGAGTGGCTGCCACATCCGCCTGTCCGTCACATTTCCCTGCTTGTTTCTTTAATGGGAGAACCATTTTTGGGACAGACGTGAAGCCCACTGGAAACTGGAGGGGTTATTTATTGCTTTGCAGACCTTGGTAATGCAAAAAAATACAGAACCCTCCCTTTTCCTCAAGCATTTTAATGCCTAAACATTTATAAATCAAAAAACCACACTATTTTATGCTATTTGGGTCAAATTAATTTTATTATGCTCCATGATGAATTGCCACCAGTGCAACATCCTATTCACTGTACATTTCAAAAATTCACATACTAAACAAAATTTCAGTTGATAAATGGAAACTTGAATGATTGAAAGTCTTTATGAATCTCATACATACAATAGTGGCTAGCTGATATTGTCTATCACATAGCATTTGGATACAAAAAGCCTCATGCTAGTTTGTTAAATGCTAAGGCTATTCAGACAATCATTTAATTGAGTATATATGCGAGGCTTTCAGACAATATGCAGGGATAGTGAATCTCAACGCTATGAAAACACTATCTTCTGCCCACAGTGCAAATGGTGAAGTGCTGAAACATGCAGCCATTACATCTTAGCAAATCAGTTTCAGTCTTCATGCCTGGACTGAACTAGATAGATCTCCTATTTTAAACCAATTGTAATTTAGATTTTGTGCAACAAAGAATGTCCTTGGGTTTTTGTTTTTTCTTTGACTAAAGTCAAATGCCTTCTTTGGCAAATAAGAGACAGCAGATTTAACATTCTCTTTCCAAAGCTCTGTTACAATTTAGGATTTCTTGATAAACATTATTATTAATGTTAGTTACAGAAATCCTGTATTTCTTGACCAAAGGATAAGAGAAAACTTAAATCTGAATAATCCTTAAAGGAACATATTTATAAAGAAAACTTGCGATTCTGATTATTTAAAATTACCTTCATGAATATCCAAAAGGAAAATCTATTCTAACATCATTAAAAAAAAATCACAAGATTTTATTTTCCATGTGCACAAATTCCTAATTTCATTGGTTATGGTTGCTCAGCCTCACCCACACTAGACTCACTTGAGCTCAAGCCACAATAAAAATCAAAGCAAGCAAAGGTTTCTAGCAGCAGAGGGCACTGTTAGTATTTGCAAGAAACAAAAAGTTCGGAGTTTTTCCCATGTGCTTAAATGACTCTTGCAAGGAAGTTAACATTCTCTGAATAACTTAACTTTTACTGCCCTACTTACTGCTCTCAGCAACAAAACCTTTTAAATTATTTCTTATGATAACTAGATGCATGATCACTAGAGATTATGTGATAACTGGATTAGAAATTCAAGCCACATCTTGCAGGACCAGCCTGTCAAGATCATGCCAATACTAGGGTTTGGTCAGTATGATTCTGGATAGCTTAAAATTTAGTTTGATATTGTGACTATAGTCTTGAAACACTTAAGGTACTTTTTTTAATTAACTACATTTTGCATATGACTTGATCTGTGAAAAGTCATTTATTATTTAAGTCTGATCATTTTCTAAGTAAAACTTACTGTAGGTACAGTAATTAGTGCTGTAGCTATTAAATACCCACTCTGGGGTACATCAGTGTATTGTTGAGACAGAGGGAACCCTAATTAAAAAACACCTTTCAGTATGCATAAAATAATATCTGAAGGTCTGCAACAAAGAAAAGAAAAATCTGTTTCTTTTTTCAATTTTATGTTCCAAACGGTTTGACGTTTTAAGGCCTCAGTTTTTTTTTAATTGACTCATTTCAAGTCTGACAAATACCATGAGAAAATATCAATAAAATTTAGTACCGATGTGTCAAAATTCTAATGTATACATGTCTTTTTTTTTCTTTTTCTGGATTGCTGTTTTAGTGTTTGAAATTCCATGAGCACCTTAAATCCATCCAGACTGTAGAACGATAGTACTTCATTTCACTTTATTAATACACTAGTGTCCCCACTTTAAAGTAAATTTAACCCAACATTATTGAAGCAAGCATCAAACATAGCCCTTCCGTTCTGAAACACATAAAAACTGACCCAAAAATAAGTCAAGCAACTGCTCTGGCAACTTGGAGACGCTGTTCATAAGAAAGACTAAAGCTTTAAGCTTGCCGGCCGGCCAGGCAGATGCTGTTCAACGTGTCGTGGCATTAACACCACCCACCCCACAGTTTACTCCAGGTGCAGAAGGGCTCCTAGGAACCTGAGCACTGAATGATCACTGCTGGCTAACAGCAGACAACACTGCCTTACCATAAGAGGTGTATTGATTTCATAACTATCTTTTTGTAGTGATTTTACGTAAAACATATTGCTGAAATGTGAGAAATTGCATCAGTTATAGCGATGTTCTGAGAACTGTGCAAATGTATCAGCCTCAACATTCACATAGCATTGTATTCAAAATGAAGGGGTTAAATAAACTGTCTGCATTACTTAAAAAGAATGTAGTGCTATACTAGATTTTTAATAAGAAAATTTAGATACAGAAAAAGTAGGGTATGAAAATAGTGTTTTTCCTTCTTGCATTATAACTAAATTACAATAAGGTTTTTGTCAGTCTCACATACTACATTTAAACTCCCTTATGGATGGAATAAGCAATATTCACAAGTCAATTGAGCATCCTGATGTAAACTTGCACACAGTAACAGGGAGTAGCTTTTTAGAGGATTATGACAAACCTTTACAGATTAAATGAGGTATTGCACAGATTAATAAAAAAAAGCAAAAGGCAACAAAAATATACAGCAAATTGGTAAAACATTTACATGATAATTTTACAGAATCCATAGACAGAAAGTAGTGTTTAGTATTTCACCTTAAAAAATATATATATAATATATATTGATCAATCATCCCATTCATCGTCATCCTCAAAATCTTCTTCATCATCTTCATCCTCATCTTCATCTAGTAGTACAAGAAAATCATTAAGATGATCATTTATTTACAAGTGTCTAAATAACATTCTACTGGATTAATTTTCTCTATTGACTGACCACCAAAACATTTCTACAAAGTCTCCCTGCATTTCAGCTCTCCTCTCAAACTGCCATATATCCATTTTGTACATAGTCTGTATATATTTACATATACACCTGTTGTCTCTTCAATAGAACTTAAGTTGCTTGATGTTAGGGACTATCATATTTCTGTCACTGTACTGCTAGCGCTCATCAGGGTCTGGAACCTAGTTAAGCATTTAATAAATGCTTATTGATTGATGTTCACTTTTAGTGCTGGGAGGTTTGCAATTTCATCTTTTTTCTTTTTTGCCTTTTTTTTGGAGGGCAATTGGGGTTAAGTGACTTGCCCAAGGTCATACGGCTAGTTTTTGTGTTAAGTGTCTGAGGCCGAATTTGAACTCAGCTCCTCCTGACTCCAGGGCCGGTGCTCTATTCACTGAGCCACCTAGCCACCCCCCATTTTCTTTTTTCTTAAAGCTACTTGTAACTGAATTAACTTAATTTAGGAAAGATTAAAAAAAACCACTACATTAAGTCAATTGATAATGTTACACTAGGGTAATATCATTTTTTAAAAGTGACCAAAGATATTTTAAAATATGCTTTGAATAGTCACCATGCCACCATGCAAAGATGTAAGGATTTTTCTAATGAAATGGGAAACATTGCAACTTTCCATACTATCTGTAATTTTATAAAACTGCTATCAGGGGCTGTTAGGAAAAACGGATTAAATTCAGTAAAGTCAGAGTAAGAGCAGTAATATGGGGTCTTTTATGGAACAATCATCACTGATGATCAGATTCAGGAAATAGTTATTTTAGCAGAAGGGATGTCACTTGTTATATAAACTACAGAGCAGACACACTGAATAAAAACATCACAGTTCTCATCCTCAAGAAACTTAATAGTTGGGGTGAATAGAGCACCAGCCCTGGAGTCAGGAGGACCTGAGTTCAAATCTAGCCTCAGACACTTTAACAAAAAAATTAGCCCTGTGACTCTGCGCAAATCACTTAACCCCAACTGCCTTGTCTTCTCCCCTCCAAAAAGGCCAATAAGAAAGAGAGAGACAGAGAGAGACAGAGAGAGACAGAGAGAGAGAGAGAGAGAGAGAGAGAGAGAGAGAGAGAGAGAGAGAACTTATAGTACTGTTTTCTTCTTAAAGCTGGCTGGTTGAAAAATTACTACATAAAAAATTACTAAATAAGCATTTATATTTTAAACAGTAGTACAGCACCTATTAGGCAGTATGAATAGGTAACTGGAATTGGAATATTACAATTGCATTCAACTTTTAAGATGAACTTTAATGAAAAGTATCTCAGAATATTAAATATGTAAGTCAGGATTGAACTATTTCATAAATTATTTAGGTATTTTTCAGTAGTCAATAAGATAACCCTGTAGTTTTGATACTTTTTCTACAGGAGGAAGGTATGGTATGGTCTGCTATCTCCTAGAAAGTTTACTTTGTGGACATGTATCATGTAACACATCTGAATTATTTTGTTGAGACTGTACAACACAGTGGAACTAGAAGAATAAAAGACAAAATCCACCATCAGGAAGTAGCTAATAATCCTGATCTTAAGTACCACCTACAAATTCAGAAATTCCTATAGACTTCTAGAAAGGTATGTGATCATTAAATCAAACAAACCAAGTTCTTTTACCAGATATTAAATCATAAGATTTATATTTGATTTTTAAATCCTTTCCCTCTATTTTGTATAGCATTCAGCTATGTGAGTGTGTATGTGCAAATGTGTACATAACACTTATTCAGTATTCATTCTATTATATCATGCTGCCATCTATAGTGGAAGATATATTTCACAGTAACTTTATCTATGCTACAAATGTCTGGATAGTAAGCCTCCTAATTTTTATCTGGTTAACAATTTATTATATACATTCAAATTTCTTATTCTATTTCCTGATGCTATTTTTTTTTAAAATGAACTTATTTTTAGTTTTCAACATTCACTTCCACAGATTTTGAGTTCCAAATTTTCTCCCCACTCCAAGATGGCATGCATTCCGATTACCTTTTCCCCCAATCTATTGGCCCTCCCTTCTATCACTTCCAACCACATCCCCATCCTCTTCCCCTTCTATTTTTCCTGTAGGACAAGATAGATTTCTATACTCCATTGCCTGTATATCTTATTTCCCAGTTGCATGTAAAAACAATTTTTAACATTTGTTTTTCAAACTCTTGAGTTCCAAAGTCTCTCCCTTTCTCCCTCCCCATTTACCCACCCTCATTGAGAAGGCAAGCAATTTGATATAGATTATACATGTGTGGTCATGCAAAACACTTCCATAAGTAATGTTGCAAAAGACTAAGTATACTTCCCTCCATCTTATTCACCCCACACCTGATATTTTAACATCGAATTGTTCTGCATTTTGTAAATAATGAGGTTCAAAGAGATCATACCTGAAGAATGAATGGCTTTGCTCCTTTTCTGCATTACTTCCATTAATGCACCTACAATTCCTGAGGTGGGGGCAGGTGTAGGGGGCACAGAATCTTGGCCATCAGATACCTTTGGAAAAGAAAGATAAAATACAGGGATATGTGTAAAGCATAACAGAGAGCCTTTATGTCCTAAGAATGTCTTTTAAGACTTTTTCTTGTTTTTTCTTTTTAGCAAGGAAATAATGAAATAGTACTAAAATGAATAGGAATTGATGGAGGGGAGGGCAGGTAGGGGGAAGGGTTGATGGAAGTACACACGTCTGTAGGTGGACAGGGACAGGGTAGAGAACAGAACAAGGGGGGGTCGGGATAGGAAGGAGGGACATATAATCAGTCTCTCACAACATCCCCACTGCGGAGAGGTTCTGCGTAATTACACATGTACAGCCTGTATTTAATTGCTTGTCCTTCCAGTGGGGGTAGGTGACAAGGGAGGAAGAGAAAGATTCTAGAATTTAAAGTTCTATAATCAAATGTTAAAAATATATATGTGTGTGTACACACACACACACAATTATTATTATTAATATTATTAACTACATCCAACTGGGACTTAAGATACACAGGCACTGTAGTAGGTAGATCCATCCTGCCCTCCCGGAAAGTCAGAGGGGTGATGGGAGAAGACACAGGAGAGAATAGATTGGGGGAGGGGTTATACAATGGGATGGCTGTTTTGGGGTGGTGGGTAGGGGAAAGATGGGGAGAAAATTTGTAACTCAAAATCTCATGGAAATGAATGATGTAAACTAAAATAAATAAAAAGTTAAAAAAAATGAATGTTAAATTGTCCTTACTTCTAATCAGAAAAAATAAAATACTTAAAATGAATAGGAATTTTAAGAGATATTTATGAATATTGTATTTCTCTTTAAATCTTATTTAACTTAACCATATCTGCTTTCATTTATAAACATACTCAAAGAGCAAGTAGGAAGTACTTCCATTGTTTACATGGTTGCATTTGGGGGCAGAGACAAAATGGCAGAGTAAAAGCACGAACTTGGCATGCGCTCCTGCTCTAATCACTTCCAGACTCTCAACAAATTTTAAGCTACAGAACCCACAAAGTGACAGAGAGAAACAAATCTCCCACTGAAGGCAGCCTGGCAGGCCAACAGGAAGGGTCTATCGCACTGGCTAGGAGCCAAGCACAATCCCGTGTGAGTTGTGTGGTTCTGGCCCCGTGGCAATCCTGAGCAGCAGCAGCCAGAGCTGACTTCAAGAGTGTGAATCACCAGCAGCTGTGGTGGTTTCCAGACTTCTCAACCCATAAACACCAAAGAGGAAGGAAAGGTCAGTTGGGGAACTCTGCTGGAACAGGGGGACGGAAGAGTACAGTCGGGCCCCTACCCCCAGGGTGAGAAGTAATGGAGGCAGAGGCGCTGTGGATGCAGCTGCAGCCCCGTGGCTGCCTCCAGAGCTCCTGGCCTGAAGATCATAGGGGAACTAAGCGACCATTCAGAGGGTAATCACTCTTGCTTTGACCTGCTTGGATCTGGATCATGGTATTGGGCGGTGGTCCTAGAGTGTGTGGCCATTGTGCTAGAGCTTGTGAGGGCTGTAGAGAGAGCACCCTTCTAATAGTTCCGGCAGCTGTGAAAACTCCAGCGACTTGGGACCAAGCTCTCTCCTCTCTGGAAAGCAAAGTTCTACCATGGCAAAGAGCTCAAAAGTTAAGTAATTGGCTGGCAATATGAACAAGCAGAAGAAATGCAACTAGACTATATGTTCCTTTTTTGGGGACAAAAAGGATCAAAGCATGGAACGGGAGGAAGACAATGAAGTCATAACTCCTGCATCAAAAGCTTCCAAGAAAAATATGAGCTGGTTATAGGCCATGGAGGAGCTCAAGAAGGATTTTGAAAATCAAATAAGAGAAGTTCAGAAAAATTGGAAAGAGAAATGAAAATGATGCAAGAAAATCATGAAAAGCAAGTCAACAGTCTGCTAAAGGAGACCCCCCAAAATACTGAAGGAAATAATACCTTAAAAAATAGACTAACTCAAATGGCAAAAGAGGTCCAAAAAAACACCAACAAGGAGAAGAATGCTTTAAAAAGCTGAATTGCCCGGATGGAAAAGAAATTTCAAAAACTCACTTAAGGGAATAATTCATTCAAAATTAAACTGGAGCAAATGGAAGCTAATGACTTTATGAGAAATCAAGATACTATAAAACAGATCCAAAGAAATGAAAAAATAGAAGGCAATGTGAAATATCTCATTGGAAAAACCACTGTCCTAGAAAACAGATCCAGAAGAGATCATTTTAAAATTATTGGACTACCTGAAAGCCATGATCAAAAAGAAGAACCTAGACACCATCTTGCAAGAAATTATCAAGCAGCACTGCCCTGATATTCTAGAACCAGAGGGCAAAACAGAAATGGAAAGAATTCACTGATCATCTCTTGAAAAAGATCCCAAAAAGAAAACTCCTAGGAATATTATAGCCAAATCCCACAGTTCTCAGGTCAAGGAGAAAATACTGCAAGCAGTCAAGAAAAAACATTTCAAGTATTGTGGAAACACAATCAGGATAACGCAAGATCTATCAGCTTCTACACTAAGGGATCGAAGGGCTTGAAATACGATATTATGGAGGTCAAATGAGCTAGGACTAAAACCAAGAATCACCCACCCAGCAAAACTGAGTATAATGCTTCAGGGTAAAATATGGTCATTCAATGAAATAGAGGATTTTCAAGCATTCTTGATGAAAAAACCAGAGCTGAACAGAAAATCTGACTTTCAAATACAAGAAGCAAGAGAAGCATGAGAGGAAAAAGAAATTATAAGGAACTTATTAAAGTTGAACTATTTACATTCCTACATGGAAAAACGATAATTGTAACATAAGACTTTTTTCAGTATGAGGATAGTTGAGGGGAATACATATGTGTGTATATATATTTATATGTATGTATAGGAGGGTGTATGTGTGTATAAATATATATGTGAGTATGTGCATATGTATGTACATGTATACATAGACAGAGGGCACCTGATGTGTTGAACATGAAGGGATATCTAAAAAATAAAATTAAGAGGTGAGAGAGGAATTTATTGTGAGAAGGAGAAAGAGAGATAGATTAGGGTAAATTATCTCATATAAAAGAGGCAAGAGAAAACTCTTACAATGGAGGGGAAGAGCAGGAAGGTGAAAGGAAATGGGACAACCTTACTCTCACTGAATTTGGCTTAAGGAGGGAATAACATTACACACTAAATTGGGTATCTTACCCTACAGGAAAGTAGCGGGGGGAAGGAGATAAGAGGGAGGATGACAGAAGGGAGGGCAGATTAAGGGAGAGGGTAGTTAGAAGCAAACACTTTTGAAAAGGAACAGGGTCAAAAAAATGAAAATAGAATAAATGAGAGGCAGGATAGGATGCAGGGAAATGTAGTTAGTCTTTCACACTATAACTAATATAGAAATGTTTTGCATGTAACTACACATGTACAACCTATATTGAATTGCTTGTCTTCCCAATCGAGGTGGGTAAGGAGGGAGGAGGGGGAAAAATCTGGAACTCTAAGTTTTAAAAACAAATGTTTAAAAAAAATTGTTTTTACATGCAACTGGGAAATAAGATATACAGGCACTGGGGTACAGAAATCCATCTTGCTCTATTAAGATAGTGGGGCACGGGGAAGGATATAAGAGAGAACAGGTCAGGAGAAGGAGTATTCAGTAGGCTTGCTATTTTGGTGTGGAGGTAGGGGAGAGACAGGGAGAAAAATTTGCAATTCAAAATCTTGTGGAAATAAATGTTGAAAATTAAAAATAAATAAATACATTGGCGGAAAAAACCATGGTTACATTTAATTATGGGTTTACAACAATATGATGATTACTATTTTAAATAATGTTCAGTCTTTTAGCTAAGCAACTTAGTTAGACCCTGTGACTTTCCAAAGCATTTAAAGCTCTGGACACTAACTTTACAATTATTATAAATAAATGAATTTGATCCAACCTTCAGGAAATGCAAAAGTCAGTTTTGGAATCAAAACTTCATTTCCATTTAATGTCCTAAGAGATCAATGGTAGAAAACCTTTGTTCATAAAAGAAAAAATTGAACATTTCACTGACAAATTATCATGACTATAAAAAAGGCCCTGAACAAACACAACCACCACCTGCCCTGGTTGTCTTGCCAAGTGTACATTACCTCATGAGAAGTGGTGGCTATTAATAAAGTGTTTTGATCTTCTGCAATGTCTATACTTAAACAATACTATGAATAATAAATGCATCAACAAAGGCTCTCAAAATGCCACTGTCAGCAATCAGAATATGTTCTATGCAGAAGATTATTTCTACAGAAATTAATCAGTATTCAAAGGGATAAACTTGGAGGATAAAAAGCTCCACATATCTAAAGGTTAAATCAAATTTAAGGACTGGAGTGGGGGTGGGAGGTGTAGATGGGAATATCAAGAGTAGTATTTTAAATCTGCTCTAGTCAGACTTTGTATGAATTCACAGATTAAGTGTACATATTCAATTGTCAAATGTATCAACTTAATTTAACATGGCAACATATATCTATTAAAATGATGATGTAAAGTCATGTAATTAGATCTGATCTAGAACATATCAATAAATCAATGATTGCTACCAATATGATGACATTCTACACATAACTAAAATACAGCTTGTATTTGTAACACAAAAGCAAACCACTATTTCTGCGGAGGCCCAGGGATCCATTTTCTTCATAGGACTCCATTTAGCCACGTGGGTGAAAAAAAATCAATAATTAAATTACTCAGTTATATGGAACTTCCCCAATTCCTTCCAGTGTTAGTTCCTGCCACCTCTCCTGCTCCCAAATTGTTTTGTATAAATTTTGTATTATTTGTCTAAGTACAGGCTGTTTCCTTCCAGTAGAAGGAGAGCTCACTGGGGGCAGAACTGTACCCTTTTTCTCTCTGTGTTCCTACCACACTTGTACATGTAACAGGCACTGAAAAATGTTCGGTGATTTGAACTTAATTTTTTTATGAGATAAAAATATAAACCACTCACAAATCTTTACAATTAAGAAATGGAGACTACTAAATACAATAAATAATAAATATGACTGACAGCTACAACAGGGGATAATGAAAGGTCCAAGGATGACAAAGAGGATCAGAGGCCAAAGTGACAGTAAAAGCAATGAGAGAGAACAGAATAAGGGAGGAGGGTGGGGGAAAGGGCATAAAGTAGGGAGACTCAGCTGGTTTGAAGAGGCAGGAGACTTAAGAGCAGGGTGATGAGCTCTAAAGTGAGTGACGCCAACACAAACCACCCACATTTCTCTAGCATATTAGGATTCACAAAGTGCTATCCTGACAACATCCTGCAAGGCCGGTTGCACAAATAAAGCTATTGGAAATAGAAGTTCAAAGAAAATGAATGAGATAATACATGGAAAGCACTTTGTAGGTTTTAGAGCTGTGTGAGTCAGTATTATTGTTAAATGATTTGTCCATGGTCACTTGTCAGGTGCTGAACTCAGATCTCTGGGCTCCCAAGTCCAGTACTCTTTCTTCTATAACATCCAGTCTCTCCTGTTCTTATTACAATCTATTTTTCACAAGGGCTATGACCATTCTTAGCCAACTGACTATAATCCAAACCTCTTCAACTTCTATCAAGTCATCCCCTGGTCGTTTCCAGCAGACAAGCAGCAATCAAATGCCCACCCTACTTTTCTTATTGCTATTATTGTCATTTATTAACTATGCGATCATCAGGAAACCACCTGGCTACACACTTCACAGGGCTGCTGTAAGGAAAGTTCATGAGCTCATATAAAACACAAAATAAGTATGAGAAAATGCACACAGAAGCACCCAAACAAATAACAATCTGCACACAAAGCCTTGGGGACCGAGAAGAACAAAATGCTGCCCTCAGCATTTAAAAAAGCTTAGCATAATACAAAGTTTTCAGTATAGGGAAAAAAAGTTTAATACATACTAAATTCAGCCCTTTGGAGTCACCTTAATAACTTTTTAAGCATTAATAACTTTGTGAAGGACAAACCAAGTTCTGAGAATGCCAAACCAAAGTTCAGACAGACTTTTGAGCATCAGCAGTCTGGAGCAGTGTTTCTAAAACTGGCACTGATGGAGGAGCTGCTCGGCTTTAGAAGGACCCAGCTAACTGGGAGACGTTAGCGGCCTAGGCGTCACAGACAGAACTCTCTGGGGTTCATGCAGAATTGAGATTGGAGTAGTCATGGCCTTATAGGATACTCGTAGCTAGGCAGTGCGGTGGACAGAGCACTGGATTTGGAATCGGGACTCTGGGCAAGTCACTTCACCTGTTTGCCTCAGTTTCCTCATCTGTGAAATGGGGATAAAATAGTACCTACCTACCTACTAGAGCTGTTGTGAGGATCAAATGAGACAACAACTGTAAAAGGTCTGGCACAGAATAGGTATTATATAAATGCGAGCTATCATCATCATTACTGTTACTATTATTGAAAGCAGATCAGCAAGTCATTTGCCAGATCCCAGCTGAAGACAAGATGTTTTTCAAACATGTGTCAGCTCAATCATTCTCAAGCATTTTCATTACACTATCCTTTTTAACTACTGCCCAGCTAATGATCTGGTGACCTGGAGGGCTCACAGAACTTCCCACCTTTTTAATGGCTTATTTTAGCGTATCAAGCAGCTTTCCTGTAAAGTTTTTTATGAGAAAGTAACTTCATGAAATGCATTTCAGAACAACAGCTAAACAACTGACAAATGACATATCACGAATAATCTAAAGTGAAAATAACACTGATACTTACAGACTTCAGTTGAATACCTTGTCGTATCTGGTCTAAAAGCGCGTCCCTCCCAGAGCAGGACACTGGACGACTGTTCTGTTCTACTTTCTTTAGCTGGGCACCCTCTCTTATTTGATCTAAGAGAGCTGCTTTGTTTCCCGCAGGAGCCGCAAGTTGATGGTCACCATCGGAGGATGGGCCAGGAGGAGGAGGGGGACCAGGAGGAGGCGGAGGTGGTGGCGGCGGAGGTGGAGGTGCAGCTGACCCAGCTACTGAGAGGGGTGGAGGAGGTGGTGGTGGGCCTGAAGGTGCTGAGGAGGGATGGACTGGAGGAGGAGGAGGGTACATCCTATTTGGAGGCGGTGGTGGGACTGTAACACCTGGCCTAGAGGGAGGTGGTGGTGGTGGAGCAGCTGTGGGAGCTCTTGAAGGTGGTGGTGGTGGAGCTCCTCGGCCTCTGGCAGGGGGAGGAGGAGGGCCTGAGCTATGTGGAGGTGGTGGTGGTGGAGGAGGGCCGCCCCTTGATGGTGGTGGTGGTGGTGGTGGTGCTAAAATAAAGAAAAAAATAAAAATAGAAGAAAACATGTTTATGAACATCATACCGAAAAAGTTCTCTCATTTAACATGCACTTAAAAAAAGTCTTCTGCTTCTTATCTATAGATATCACATCTAAAGGAAGATCCTTTAAAATCTGAATTTTGCCTAATTTTAAGGATTGCTTCCTTTTTTTTTTTTGACCATAATGTTAAAGAAGCTAGAGTATGGGGATTTTAAGTAGGACTAACCATTTTTTTTAAAATTTTACTAGACAAGTCTAAAATAAAAGTATTAATTATATTAAACATTTAGGTCAATGGGTAAAAAATGTGTATTTTTAAAAGAAAGTAATCTACTTCTCTCCTTTTCTTTAAAGTATCAAAAACCATTTGGTTTCTTGTAAGAGTCAATTTGCATTCAGAATTAAATGTCAAATAGTGTATCAAACAGCATTTATTTACATTCACACCAATTCAAGCTATATTACTAAAAAGCTGTTATACTATTAAATTTTCATTAAAATTCCTAGTTTTTATCTTATATCTATTATTCTGCATTTCTATAAGAAGATCAGTATTTCCAATGGACATGTAAGGGTTTACCTGCCTACTCAAAATTTTCTATTCATGTAAACGAGGTCTGTGCACAACAAAACCAAATAAAATTCTTCCCTAAACCGTGTATTACAATTAGACTAGTCACACCTCATTGATCACAGATCTAGAACTGGAAGGGACCTCAGAGGCCACCTAGTCCAATCCCCTTTATTTTACACTGGGGAAATTCAGGCACAACAAGACTTGCCCCAGGTAACACAAGGGGGACGCATTAATGATATTTGATATTTGTTAGATATTTGAACCCAAATCCTCTGGTTCCAGAGACCATGCCTTCTCTTCTACTGCACCTTGATTCTGTCCATTCAATTAAATCATATAAAAGTGAATCTAACTAGACATAGGAAATCAAGTGCAGGGGAATCCCTCTAGAAAGTGTTAAGGGGCACGGCAGGAGTAGGACCACCTTCGAGCCTATCAAATGAGGTTTTTCTGTTTCAAAGGATATTATCTGACTGATAGTAAACCTACATTTATGTATTAATGAGCTATGTTCTGAGGTTCTAAAGTACCTAATAAGAAAAAAAAGAGTTGCTCAATAGAAAGACACAGGATCAAAATATCTGTGAGAGAAATGAAGCAGTATCAAAATTACAGAGCAGTTACTTCCTTCCTAATCCCCATGATACACTCAAGAATATAAAGATCTTTTAGAAAAATATTATTATTTCAATGAATCGTATGAGACTATAAAATTAACATTTATTTTATGATAAAAGCCGTAGCCATTCCATATTATGATATTTTTATGGACACAAAATTGCCAATAGCATTAAAGGTCATATCTTACCTGGCACACTGCATCATGATATGCATATAATTTGCTTAAACAGTAATGCTACTGTACCACAGATAAATAATTTTGATAAAGATTTCTATGGAAATATATATTTCAAAAAGAAAAAGATTTCTTCCAGATTTATTTCAATTGATCCATTGGAACCAAAAAATAAAGACTATTTCATAAACAAGCACAATTTAATATAAGGTGGTTTCATCTCAGATTACTGATATACCATAAAATTTTTGTTAAAAAAAAAAAAGCAACTTTATCTTTCTGGTCAAAGCATAGACCCCAATAATGCTGGTAAATTACGATTAGGTGGTACTAGCATTTTGAGCCATCCCTATCTATTCTTCAACATACTTATTACAAATGATTTCTAACTAGAAATGCTGAATAGAAAAACAAAATAATAAAAAAAAAAGTTGCCAGAGTCTGTTACCCTCACACAGAAGTGAACGGTTACTATCAACATATGAAAACTGTTTTTCTCAATTCACCTAAATTGTAAAAAAGAACACGTTAAACCTGTAGATAGGGGAACTAAGCTGTTTTCAAACAGAACACTTGTCAAGAGCATAGAATTTTATGGTCTCTATTTTTTTTTTTACCCCCTAGTATAGAAGACAGAAGAATACATCTGCCCAGGGGTTAGTTCTTTGTTCCATGTTGTTAGTCTAGAGGCTGATACAGAGGTATTTTTCCTTACCACCCCTATTTGAAGGGGAAGACTTGCTAAAGGCAAATATGTCTATCTGCACCTAAGAGGGAGAAGCAGAGGGCAGAGTCTATGTTTCCTGGACCAACAGAACAGCCAGTTAATCTTACATCTAAAAACATAAGTTAATTCAATATTGTGTTAAAATATTTCAAAAAGTTTTATATTACATTTATCTTAAAATGGTTTTTTTTATTTCATTATATATAGGAAACTAGTCAAGGGCCTGAGATTTGAACAAATTTCCCCCTTGGATATAATCAAAGACTATGGATTCATAAAATCTTTATGTGATAGATGCTGGCTTCATTACTAAGAAAGGATAAGGTCTTAAAATTTGCTCAGTTCAATCTTTGAAGGTTGGAGAAAGGCAGTCTTCCTTTTACTCCATTCTATTAACACAAACATAATCTGGTTCATGTACATTTGGAAATGCAGAAAATATTTTATGATGCTTGGCTTCCTATTACTATTTGAACAAACACAGAATCAGTGTTTAGAAGAGTCAATTATGTATTATATTTAATTGAAACTATCAACAGCATTCAGCATATAGACAGAACACGACTGTATGATACTCCCTCAAATAAGTTTTAGTCTGGAATACCAAAAGGGCACATTAACTTTTGTATGAGGACTTAATATTAGGATATATATACTATTTAATTAGGATTTATAAGGAGAATATTTACTTTTAAGTAATTAAATAACTAATTCCAGTACTCTAGATATGCAAAATGAAAGCTATAACTCCTAAATCCACTAAATTACTCTTAAGTTGTCTAAAGAAATCATATGAAAGAAATCATATGAAATCATATGAAATAATCAAATGGCAAAACTTTCCATTAATGTATTGGGCCCTACCTAGTTATATAAACAGAAAACTTTAATTATTTCAAAAATTCTTTGTAAGACAACAACATATATTTTTAAAAGGCTAAGGTTTCAAAATACTTTCTTCTGGAATGAAATTTATTTCTAAATATTTTGCATACATACGTAAATATTTTACAAAGGTGGATATTTCCAAACAATCATGAAAACTGTGTTTTTAAAGCGTATTTGCTTACTAATCAAAAGTTGAGTGATACATGGGAAAACATATCAACTACAAAAACTGTATGTGGTTTGCATAATATTCATAGAGGAAGTCAAATCCCCAAAACACACATGCCATACACCAAGATAAACAATGTTAAAAATTTGCTGATACAAGGTTAATATTTTTGCATGCAAGAGAACTCTGCTAAACAAAAATTACATACCACCAAGAGAAAGGCTGACTGCCTTATGGATTTTCAAAACTGTACCACTAAAAGAAAGAGAGTCAGCTTGTATACCAGAAACTGAATAAAAGTGTACCTCAGATTTTAAAACAAAGAGAATATATGAAATGAAAAGCAAATTTTAAAAATCACAAACAAAAATCACTTTTATCATTAAAGTTTAATAAAATACAAAACTGAAGACAAGTGAGAAAAATGCCTTTCAATGATACTACCCATGGAAGAAATAAAGAGAGTGGAAATACTTCAAAAGATAAGTGAAGTTCATTTTAAATTCAATACCAAGATGGAGATTTGCTTATAGGAATTCTCCAAATTTTGGTTACTCCAATTATAATTATAAACACAAAGAATCTTGAAATAATGCATCTTATAAACATAATCCTTACTTAAAGAAATGTGGTATACTAGGAATGAGAAATTGTTAAAGAATGACTATTTAAACACTCAAAATAACATGTAAACAAAAGTAAAACACATGCTATGACAGATAAACTGTTAGAATTATAGATAACACAAAAGCAAAACTATTCATTTTCATGCACACAAATAAAGGTTGGCATTTGTGGGACAGTATAATTACCTTCATTAGAATTTCAGAGATATTGTACAAATGTAAGTATACTTTATGTAACCTGGGTAAATAATGCTGAATTTGTGAAAGGCTATCACTAAATATAATAATACATGCAAATACTTTAAAGTATTTTATTATTAGTAGATTAACTGGAAATTCTCATTTTTCCCCCTAAACAGTCTTTCCAAGTTTGAAATCTATGGAGCCACTGGCCTAAGAAGAGAATAAAACTAACTAATTAAAACTAGATTTGGGAAAGCGATGCCGAACACTGTCTCTTGAGGAACAAACATACCAGAGCATGCATATTTTAGTGACTTTAGGTAAAGAAACAGCCCATATACATACCACTCCATTGTGGTGGACCTATAGAACAGATTATTTTATGAGTGACTTAACTCTAAACAAATTCAGACACTAAAAAATAGTTGGGAATAATTTTTACACTTTTTGAAACCCTATTATTTAGAGTAGCGTTCAGGCTACTTTTCCACAGGTCTTACTTCAACAATTTAATATTATTCTTCACAATAATGTTACAAACATTCTAATTTCTCTTTACTCAAGTAATTTGCTCTCTTTCTCCAATATACACCTGAGCTTTGTTCCATGTTACTTCTAGCTCTAGGAAATACTTTTCCATCAGAATATATGGCTATTGGTTGGAGGTTGGGGGAAGGTAGAGCAAATCGTTTAGAAAAAAAAAATCAACACTTCATTTCTTTCATGAGGTTGTCCTGTGATCTCTAAAGGCTCAGTACTGGGCTTAAAGCTATTCCTCAAACATATCATTTTGTCTTTTTGCAAAGATAATTTGATAGAATGTATCTACTTTACACATTTAACAAAGCTTTCGGAACATACTGCTAATAAAGTAGCAACAATAATAAAAATGAAGTTATAACCCTAGGGATAGGGTAAATAGGGTGAGAAGGATAGTGAAGAAAAACAGGAAGGAGGAAAATACACAAGTAATTATAGCTTAGAATGTGAATGGGATGGATTTACCCATAAAACAGAAACAGATAGCAGATTAAAGATTTGAACTCAACAATATATGTTGCTTTCAGCAAACACAATAAAAATGAGATATATATACAGAGATAAAATAAAGGACAGGAGTAGAATTTATTACGTAAAAAAAGGCAGGGGTAGTAATCATGATCTCAGACAAAGTTAAAGCTAAAATAGATTTAATCTAAAGAGAGGGAAACTACACTATGTGTCAGCAACATTATTCAATACTGTTTTATTTAAAATTTAAAGTAACTAGACAGTAAAAAATACCTGAGAGTATACCTGACAAAACAGATACAGGAACTATATGAACATAAACATTTTTTACAAATAAACTCATTTCTAAATAACTGAAATAATATTTATTGCTCATGGGTAGGTAAAGACAATACAATAAAAAAATGACAATTTTACCTAACTAATCTATTTATTTAATACCATCCCAATTAAAGTACTAAAAAAAAAAAATCATACTGAGTTAGAAAAAAATAATAAAGTTCATGTGGAAAAACAAAAGGTCAGGAACTTCAAAGAACCAGGGAAAAAAAGATGTAAAGAAAGCAGATTCAATAGTATCAGACCTTAAACTATATTATACAATGAGAGCATTACTGAAGTGTAACATGAATTTAGATTACTTTAAATTAAAACTTTCTTGTATAAGTAAAACCTAATTCATCCAAGAATAGAAGAAATGCAGAAAACTGGGAAAAAACTTTCAAAGACAATATCTCAGATAGGATGTGATTGGGTTGCAATATTTGCTGTGGTGCAGGAAACTATGTGCTAGTTAATTTAGAAAAAC
The DNA here is from genome assembly GCA_028627135.1 of Pseudochirops cupreus. NCBI lineage: Eukaryota > Metazoa > Chordata > Mammalia > Diprotodontia > Pseudocheiridae > Pseudochirops > Pseudochirops cupreus. The sequence continues at coordinate 485,700,381 of CM053581.1, forward strand.
ATGAAAAGAACCTGGACTTACAAAGATGTTACCAACCTTCAGAGAAACAAAGGACAAGTGGAAATAAGCACAGCAGGGTCGTGTGAGTGTGTGTGTGTGTGTGTGAGTGAGTGTGTGTGTATATGTGTGTGCATGAGTGTATATGGGTATGTTTATATATATACATATATATGTATATATCTGCACTTAACTGTAGCCTTCTTTGGGGTGGCATGGGTAGAGGAAGGAGGAAAAAAATAAAAAGTGCACAGCAGGGGAAAAAACTACAAAGAAGAAAAGCTAGGCTTTTTTGAAATGTAAAGTTACTACTTTATATTGAGTTCCCTCATATTCTGCTGTGTACAGGGCAATGTTTTTTTCTTTTCCTTTTTTCATTTTTGTGTTTAAGTTAAAAAAAAAAGACTCTCCCCTAAACCCCTACCTATAAGGGATCATTCTACTTTTGTTTCAGGGCTTTTAATAAGGGGGAGGGGAAGGTTTACATCCTTCAGCATACCATTCAGCTTTTGGATGATGGTTACTAAGTCTTCCCTTGTATCAAGCCTAAACTTGCCCCTCTGTAACTTTTATCAATAGCTCCTAGATCTGTCTTCTGAGGCAAAAAGGAAAAAAAGTCAAATCCCTCTTACATATCTCTTCAGATACCTAAAGATAGTTGCAATATTGTAATATCTACATCTTCCACTGTACCCCGCTGCAAAAGTCCTTTCTTCCACCAAATAAAACATCCCCAATTCCTACAAACCAGTCTTCAATATGGCATGATTTCTGATGGTCTTCGCCATTATGATCAATCTGCTCTGAACATCCTCTACCTTATCAATATCCTTTTTAAATTATGGAACCCAGATAGAACTGAATACAACACTCTAGAACTGGCATGACCAGGGAAGAGTACAGTGGGACTTGGGAGTCTAAAAGACTTGAGTTCAAATCCTTTCTCAGACACTTATCAGCTGTCGGACCCTGGGGAAGTCACTTAACCTTCATAGTCTCAGGTTCTTCACCTATAAGATGGGGATAATAACATCTACGTTCCAGGATTGTCGTGAATATAAAATAAGGTAATTTTGCAAAGTATTTTGCAAACCTAAGAGTGCCAAGTAAATACTAGCTTTTATTATTGGCTGCTATATCACTGTTGACTCATCCTGATTTTGAAGCCCATAAAACCCCCAAAATACTTTCAGAAAAGCAGCTAAATCATTACCTCCTCCATTTTAGATTGATAAAATTGATTTTAAAAAAATCTAAGTGTCTTTACAATTTATCCCTATTAAACTTCATTTCATAAGAGAAGTTCTTTTGATTAATTAATTTCTTCCTGGTGATCACTATGGTCATGAAAAGTCCAGGTCATTTAACCACAATTTTCTCTTAGTTCTGCTCCTAACTGGTCTTTCACTGCTGTACCAAAAATCTTTTCATCCTGAAGATGCCTCAACTCCTGTGGTCCCTTTTCTGATTGGTGGGTTTTTGCCCATGACCTCATGAAGAGCTCAAGGCCATTAAACTGTTGCTTCTCTCCTGGCACTATTCCTGTCGGAATATTTTAACCTTGTCCCCTCACCCCCCACTTTTTAGCTTCCCTTTATGTGTTATCCCCATTGGAACGTAAATTCCTTAAAGGCGGGCACTATTTTTTTCTTATCTGTATCCCAGTATTTAGCAGGGTATACAGTAAGTACTTAATAAATAAATACTCTCTCTCCTCCTTATTCTAACCTGATCTTTTGAATACTTGACACTGTTACCCATTATGTTACCTGTCCCCTTCACTTTTTCATTTGCAAAACTGATAACCAGGGCACACAATCAACCAGATCATGTCTCCAAGCTTTGGCTTCATGAAGGAATTGGGAGGAAGAGCCCAGGCTGTGATGTCTCGTGAAGGAAGCAGCATAGACATGCTCCAGGTTGATCACTAGTGTTTTATGCTAAGGGGCTGAGGACTGAGAGACAGAGGAGCTGTGTCCCCTGAGACAGTGTGAGAGGGTGAGGAAGTGGCAGTGTGAGACCATCTTTATCTGAATCAGTTTTAAAAGACTTTTATCTTTATCTTTATGATTAACAAACATTTCTTTCTTTCTCCTTCCCTTGTAAATACAATAAAATGTAAATACAAAAAACAACAGAAGTAAAAGAAAGCCCCTCTGAGATCTAAACAAATTCCCACAGAGGCCGTGTCCAAAAATGTGTCTCATCTTCCATCGTTTCTCTGGGAGGAGATGAGTCATAGATTTGGTCATCAGTTTTCTGGAACCGTGATATCGTTTCATTGATCAGAGTTCTAAAGTCTCTTACAATTGTTTGTCTTTATAATGTTGTTGTTACTCTATAAAATGTTCTATTTCTCTTCAACTAACTCTGCATCAACTCACAGATATCTTTCCAATTGTCCCTGACAATGACCATGTTGTCATTTCCTACAGAGTGATAATATTCCATTATATTGATATAGTGTAATTTGTTTAGCAATTTCTGGTAGGTAGGCACCCTCTTAAAATTTCCAGTTTCTGGCAACTATGAAAAGAGCTGCTAAAATATTCATCTTCTTTTCCTCTTTCCTTTATCTCTTTGTAGTAAATGCCTAGTATTGGTATTGCTGAGTCAAAAGATAACACACAATTCTGTGACTTTGGCGGCATAGTTCTAAACTCTTTTCCAGAATGGCTGGACCGACCAATACATAACTCTGCCAACAATGCATTAGATCTTTTCCTGCAGCCTCTCTAACTCTGTCACTTTCTTCTTTTGTCATCTTTTTTATTTTTTACTTTTTTTGGAGAGGGAAAGGCAGGGCACTTGGGGTTAAGTGACTTGCCTAAGGTCACGCAGCTAGTTAAGTGTTAAGTGTCTGAGGCCGGATTTTAACTCGGGTCCTCCTGACTCCAGGGCTGGTGCTTTATTGACTGGGCCACCTAGCTGTCCCCTTCTTTTGTCATCTTTGCCAATCCAACAAGTGAGGTGAAACCTCAGAGATGCTTTAATTTATTTCACTAATTACTGGTGATATAGAATATTTTTTTATATAGCTGTTAACAGTATGGACTTCTTCCTTTGAAGACTGCCTACTCAAATCCTCTGACATTGCTGAATGGCTCTTTGTCTTATAAATTTGAATCAACTCCTAATGTAATGTAATGTAATATTACATATATACATATATACGTATGTATGTATATATTTGATATGAGAAGTCCATCAGAGAAGCCTGTTGACAAGATTGTTTTCCTAGTTTCCTCTTTCCCTTGAACTGCTTTAACTTCCATAATTAAAACTACCCATTTTATCTTCTGTGATCCTCTCTATCCCCTTGTCTGGTCTTGAATTCGTCCTCATCCAGAGAGATGAAAAGTCACTCACTTCTGCTAGCTGATGACGTGGAGAGAGTGTTTGACTAAGAGTGAAGAAGAACTATGCTGTGTGACTCTATGTAAGTCACTTAACCTTTGTGTGCCTCAGTTTTCTCACCTGTAAAATGGAAATAATAATACCTATCCCCTTGAGGAGTGGTGAGAATAAAATGAGATAACATTTGCAAAGTCTTCTGCAATCTTAAAGTGCTATATAAATACTATTCTTGTTGTTGTTTCTTTTAATTTGTTTACAATGCCACTCATCCTGAGTCACATATCCACTTGGAGTGTGACTGTTTAACAGGTTAAATCTTAGTCTGTACTTCTCTTTGATAGGTCACTTTCTAGTCTTCCAAGCTAGGCCTCTTTAGGTTGTGTCCCTCATCAATTCTACTAACTGAGCTCTACTTTTCTTAACTAACTCCAAACTGTTTTGACAATTGCTGCTTTGTAATACACCTTGAGGTCTGGTGCTGCGAAGCACCTTCCACACCACCTTTTTTTTTTCATTACTTCAAGTTAGATTGACTTTTAAAAACTCTGATATATGAATTTCATTACTTTTTTCTAGTTTTATAAAACCACTGCTTGATAGTTGTGTATAACAACTGAGTAAGTTAATTTTGACAGCACTGTCATTTTATTATATTGTCTCAGACTACTCCACAATTATTTGTTTGCCTTTGTTTCTGTAAATAATGTTTTGTAGTTGGATTCATATACGGTGCCTGAAATCATTGTTAAAAGATGTCCAAAAAAAGCACAAGGTCAAATCCAGATCCCTAAAGCACTCTATAAGAAACCAACTGCCATACTGACATTGAATTATTAATAACAACTTGTTAGATCTGATCATTCAATGAATTTAAAATACACCTGTCTGGCTTAAATCTCTCCATAATTCTCACAAAATCATATGAGATACTGTCAAATACTTACCTACAAGATATAGGTAAACTGTACCTACAACTATCGTTTGAGATGAAATTTGTCTGTTATGATTTGTTCTTGATGAAACGTGTGTCAAACTTTGTGATACCACTTTCTTTTCTAGATGTTCACTAAACTACTTTTGGCTTTATCTATTTCTTTCCAAGGATCACTCTCTGGGAAAAAAACAAAGAAAGAACCTTTTTCCCATCTCTGGTTATTATTACTCTATCCACTCAAATTAGCAATCACACATTGTTAGAAAATGTTTCTTTTTTCTTCTCCTCAGAATTGTTTTTCTCTGTATGGTCAAGAATTTGATTCTTGAGGGTTTCCCATCCTTTTTAGATTGACTATCTCTACAGAATTTGAGATCATGAGATCCTATCTATCCTTTCTCTGAGCCTTCTGAAATTTATTCTCCAAAACTCTAAGACACATGTCACACTATGCCAGGATACCACGATGTAATTAAGGGAAGGGAGGGGAGATGGAATATTCAACTGTCCAAGCATGAAAGTCTTCCATCATTGCTATCGATCATGTCTTTGTGCCAGCACTTGGCATAGTGCCTGACAATAGTAAGTACTTAATAAGTGCTAGTTGTTTGATTGTGTCAGACCTGTGCAATTTTCCAAAGTTATCTATTCTTCCTGTTTGAAAATATCACTTCTGTTTCTTCATCCATTTGTCTTCAACTCAATGTTTCTCCGTTGTGCTCCCCACTTCTGATTTCTGAATTTCCTCATAAATATATCTTAACACGTGATAATACTTCATAATTCCAGATCAAATTTGCTTCTTTGCATTGTAATGTCAAATTTAGCTGATTATAACTCATATTTTGTGTATAAACCTCTGAAGCCACAGATTTTATTGCTGGATCCTTTCCCTGAATTTGTAGATTTCCATACTGCTATTTTTATAGAATGAGCTATTCTCTATGATCTCTATCTTGGTGTATATGGCTAGAAAGTCTTCATCTCATTTCCTTTTCAGTTTAAATTCCACTTGATTATATGTGTAAGAATCCAGGCAAATACAATCTTATTCATTCTTACGTACTTGCTATCCTTTTAGCAGAAGGCTGTCATTTCTTTATTGTAAGCCATGATCAGAAATCCCAAACTGATTCTTAGATATCACCTCTTTAACCATCTATTCACTTCTCAAATCTTCCTCTCTCTTGAAACTCTTGGTTTTTAATTGGCAGAGTGATCAAAATGCAACTTTTATACTCTTAAGGCAGTGGTTCAAAACATTTTCTGTCATTGAGTCTTTCTCAGAATAATGTTTTAATAAAATAAGCAGGATTACAAAGGACGCTAATTATAATGAAATACAATTATTAAAAAAAACCCCAAAAAACAAACCCAAGTTCACAGATGCCAAATGAAGAACCCCTACTCTAAGGTTTTAAGTTTCTCGCCTAGAATTTAGCAATCCTTAGCAATTTATTCTACATTCTTTCTGCCTGTATCACTTGTGCCCAAGTGAATCACTAAAAGTGGGTAGCAATCATTTGGTTTGACAAGTTTTGGGAAGTTCTTGGTCATATCTTGGATATATGCACCCGGGAAAGCAAAATTGTCTCTTACTGGACAAAGCTGTTTCAGAATTCTTCAAAAGACAGTCACAAACAACTACTATTTTGGAGAAGGCACAGCAGGGAAGAGAGTATGCTAGATTTGGAGTCAGAAGAACTAGGCCTGAATTCTGCTTCAGACACTTCCTAGTTGTAGATCAATCTACTTAACTTCTGAGTTTCAGTTTTCTCACCTGTAAAAATCAGCACAATAATAGCCCCCACATTGCTCTGAATGGTCATGAGGATCCAATAGGATGATATATAGAAAGCATTTTGTAAACTTTAAAGTACTAACTGAGAGTTGCTGCTGCTGCAGTAGTCATTGTCTCCTTCTCTGCCTTTCTCCCATCCCTGCATATGGTTATCTGCTGGAGTACAAGGAGTTTTATATCTAATTATGAGTTTCAAGAGTTTGGTGGTCCTTTCCCCCTTTTCCTCTGTTACATTCTTCTACCATCCATTAGCTTATGGCACAAGTCAGGATTCTCTGTCTGTCTCTTCAGGGCTCTTTCTTGTTTTCATCTTGAAGTTAATTTTCCATTTCGTAAAAGAAACATTTCATCCTTTCTGACAACCTGGAGAATGTTCCTCTATCCCAGGAGTTCTTAAGCTGAGGTTTGTGAACTTTTTTTAAAATAAGCTGATAACTGTATTTCAATATAACTGGTTTCCTTTGTAATTCTACATGTTTTATTTCTTGCATTTAAAAATCTTACTTTGAGAAAGGATATATACACTTTGCTAGATTGACAAGGGGACTATAATAAAAAAATGGTTAAGAATCCCTGCTCTAGATATTCTTTCAGGAGAGAGAAAGGTCCATACTTTGAGTGTACATTAGTTAGAGTTACCTGAATGTGATAGAAAGAGAAATACTGCACACACTCTATGCTGGTCGTTGCAAAATTCACCTTGATCTCTTCCATACTAGGCAGATCAATTCCCAGGGAAGGTATTCTAACAAAATGTCTTGGGGGGTGAGGGGGAAGGTGGGGGAGAGGAGTCAACTCTAAAGTTGTTATTTTCCTCACATTAACATAGGCACAACCAACTTCTTTTCACTTGCCTTCTTAATTTTGTTTGCTTTCTTCTCAAGTCAGTTTTTTCTCTTCAGTGTGAACCTCACCCCCACCCCTCACAAATGTTTTTTAGAAATCCCTGACTTTAAAAACGGTAACTTTTCATTTAATAGCAATCAGTGAAACTAATGTCATGATGATACTAAGATATCAAGAATAGTGATAACAGAGTAAGCTAAAACCCACAATAAGTCTAAAATCTTATTTTAATCAATAGCCAGATTTCTTCTCCTAAAGAATTTTTAAAAGCAAATACTCCTTTTCTTTCTTTTTTCTCTTCCTATTAAAAAAACAATGAAGAAACTAAAACCAGATAAGTAAGAAGAATAAAGAAGCTAAATGGAACTATACAGATGATATTGATGATATATGAATGAATTGATAACTTCATGACAACTCTTTCAAAAAGTTCAGCTGAGCAAACAAAAATTCTGCTAAGTTAGAAATAAAAGATTACCTTGCCTTCGTAGCTCATTCTTAACAGCTTCCACACCTCCTGTTTTTTCAATAAAATCATATATAACTTTTGATGTTTCTTTGTCTTTAAGTTGTGCCTCTGAGATTCCACACATATCAAAGAGATTCTTTAATTCTGGATCTAAATTATTGAGCTACAAAAGATAAGACTAGGGTCAATTACAAAATGTATTCTTCATATTTACATTCAAAATTTACAATTTTTAAAAACAGGATGAAATAAATTTTTACTTCACTTTTCTTCATAATTTTCCTTTCAAATTTTTATACTTTTAATGAAGTTAAATATTATATAATGCTAAAGCTTCCAAATAAATATAAGAGATATAATGATAAAGCATGAGTTCTACAGGGGGTAAAGATGACAGAGAAAAGGCAGGGACTCATCTGAGCTCTCCCCCAAACCCTTCTGAACAACTTTAAATAATTCTAAAAAATAAATTCTGAAGCAGCAGAACCCACAAAAGAACGGAGTCAAATAACTCTCCAGCCCAAGACAACTTAGAAGGTTGGCAGGAAAGGTCTATTGCACTGGAATGGGGGTAGAGCACAGTCCAATGAAGGCCGTGCCCCAGAAAAGCAGGAGTAGGCCTTGTGGGTAACTGAATCAGTGGCAACAGCGGGAATTTCCAGACATGTTCAGGTCTAAAAAACAGATGGTAAGGGAGTCAGACAACTGGTCAGAAGGAGATTACAAGGGCCCCTTTGCTGGCACTGGCGGCATCTCTGTTGTACTGCCCATACCTAGATATGGGTTGCAGTCCTAGGTCTGAGTAACAAAGCCAGGAAGAGCATTAATACAACAGAGCTGGCAGGGGTAGGGGAGCTGGGATCCTGGTCACACTTACAAGAATGCTTGTGGTTGCCTAAAAACCTGAGCTCTGGCCAGGAGAGTAGTAAACACATTTCTCCCTAGATCAGCGGTTCTCAACCTGTGGGTTATGTTCAATTTAAATACATCCTGCATATCAGATATTTACATTACGATTCATAACAGTAGCAAAATTACAGTTATGAAGTAGCAATGAAAATAATTTTATGGTTGGGGGTCACCACAATAAGAAGAACTGTATTAAAGGGTCACAGCATTAGGAAGGTTGAGAACCATTGCCCTAGGTCATATCACCTTGGAAGAACTGAAAACTTACAGGCCCCCAAAATTATCTCTGAAAAAGTTACACAAAAAAAAACCCTAAAAGTTGGGACAGTAGCCCCTCCACTCTAGAAGAAGAGCCCCACTTTAGCACAGGGTTAAAAGAAAGAAATAGGCTGAAACATAAACAAATAGTAGAAAAAGATCCTAACTACAGATAGTTACTTACTATGGTGACAGGAAGATCAAAACAAAACTCAGAAAAAGACAACAAAGTCAAAACTGCAGTATCAAAAGCCTCAAAAGAAAGATGTGAATTGGTCGCAAGTCATGGAAGAATTCAAAAAAGATTTTAAAAATCAAGAGAGGGAGAGGAAAACTGGAGAAGAGTTGGGGCAGCTAGGTGGCGCAGTGAATAGAGCACCCTGGAGTCAGGAGGACCTGGGTTCAAATCTGGCCTCAGATACTTAACACTTACTAGCTGTGTGATCTTGGGCAACTCACTTTACTCCAATTACTCCCCAAAAAGCAAAAAAAAAGAAAAAGAAAAAAGAAAAAGAAAAATGGAGAAGAGAAATGAGAGTGATGTAAGAAAATCATGAAAAAAAGAATCAACAGTTTGGTGAAGTAGGGATCAAAAAATATTGAAGAAATCAGCACCTTAAAGAACATAACAGGCCAAACAGTAAAAGAGAGGGGAAGTGTGTGAATTTTAATCTCATCAGGATTAGCTGAAAGAGGAAGTAACATACATATTCAGTTGCATATGGAAATCTACTTTACCCTACAGGAAAACAAGAAGGAAAGGGAATCAGAGATGGGGCTGGAGGCAGTGACAGAAGGAGAATCAGGGGAGGTAAAAGTCAGATGCAAAACACTTTTGTGAACTAAATAAAATAAGAGAGAAAGTAGGATAAAGAAGGGAAAATAGGAAGGAGGGAAATACACAGTAAGTGTAACTGTGAGAAAAAAATTTATAGCAAATTTCTGACAAAGACCTCATTTCTCAAAAATAGAGAGAACAGAGTCCAATTTATAGAAATAAGAACCATTCCTTAATTGATAAATGGTCAAGGATATGAACTGGGAGTTTTCAGATGAAGCAATCAAAGCTATTTATAGTCATATGAAAAGTACACTACTGATTAGAGAAATATAAATTAAAACAACTTCTGAGCTATCACCCCACACCTATCAGACTGGCTAATTATGATAGAAAAGGAAAATGACAAATGTTGGAGGGAATGTGGGAAAAATGGGACACTAATGCACTACTGGTGAACTGGTATACTGATTTAACAATTCCATAAAGTAATCTGGAACTATGTTTAAAGGGATATAAAACTGTGCATGACCTTTTGACTAAACAATACCACTATCAGGTCTGTATCCCAAAGAAATTAAAAAAAAAAAGACCTGTATGTACAAAAATATTTATAGTAGCTTGTTTAGGGGTGGCAAAAACCTGGAAATTGGAAAGATGTCCATCAATCAGAGAATGGTAGAACAAGCTGTTGTATATGATTGTGATGGAATACTATTGTGCTATAAGAAATGACAAGCAGGACGCTCTCAGAAAAACCTGGAAAGATTTACATGAACTAATGCTATGTGAATTGAGCAGAACCAAGGAATACTGAATGTCAGGCCTGCACAACATTCTGCTTGCCAAAGGATTTCTGTCAGTCTGTGAAAAATGTAGAGGATGTAAAACAGGTCTGCACAACATACCACCAAAGGGCTGTGTATGCTGTGTAGGTCTGCTATATACAGTAACAGCAATACTATATGATAATAAACTCTGAATGACTTAGCTATACTCAGCAATACAATGATCAAGACAATTCTGAAGGACTTATAAAAAATGCTATTCATCTCCAGAGAAAGAACTGATGGAGTCTAATTGCAAATGAAAACACACTTTTTCTTCATTTTTTTTTGGTTTTTTGTATATGTGTGTGTGTTTTCTTCCACAACATGACTAATATGGAAATATGTTTTGCATGACTGTACATTTATAACCTATAACAAATTGCTTGCCCTCTCAATTGACAGGGGAAAGGAAGGGAGATGGAGAATTTGGAACTCAAAAGTTAAAAAATGAATGTTAAAAATTGTTTTGATGAGTGGGGAAAAATAAAATATTAAATTTTTTAAAAAAGAATGAGTTCTTTATCTTACTAAATTTCTATTTTTATAATGGACAATTGCAGACTTATGGAACTTTATTATTACTAAATGGTGGATTAGAAATCTCCAACACTCTAATCTGTTATGTCCTAAATGAAGATGAGTATGTAGCAAAATTGTTACCTGGAAAAATAACCAATTAGAAATATTTTACTTCAAAAATTTTTATAAAACAAATTAAATATTTATATTTCCATTCTCAGACTTGGCAGTCTCCACCATAACTTTAACTAGTGATCATTTGTGGTAATGGGGAATGTAGATAGTTCACCTTAGCGAAATATAAGAAAATCTGTAATCTTTTTAGCCAGTAACTTCATCATCACAGGTAACGGTGATATAGCAATCAAAAGGCCATAAAGAGAAACACTGGACTTGGATTATTCTCTCACCAACTAGCTAATCAGCTTTAGAACATGCAAAATTGCATGTTCTTAGGCATTTAGTATACATTCCATGGAAATTATAGCTTATATATTAAAATGGATCTGTGACCTTGCAGACATGCTTATGTTCTTCACTGATGCAGATTTTATAACCAATTCATGTCTATTCAGAAGAAATCATTTTCCTTTTTTGGGTTACTAAAAAAAAATCACATTCAGAAACTTCAACTTTTCCTTTATTTAATGGAGAAGGTGAAAACAAACTAAATGTCTAATCTCATTTAAAAAAAAATCTAAATCCGGGGCATAACAGTTCTATATACTTAGAAGAATAATTTTATAGCTTGAAAAGACACTTACATCAAAACCTGTATTAGGATCCCAACCAACATGTCCAATGTGCCTAAAAGGTGAAGGGAAATTGAAAGTAGAAAATGGAAAAAAAAAATTAAAAGGTCATTGAAAAGCATGTTTTAAATGGAAAATAATACATACTTTGGATCTGTCCTATACTAATGGTTCTCAAACGCTTCTGGCACAGAGGTCTTGACCTGGCAAAAAGCACCCTGGGCTAGGAAATTGTGCTTCAGTATCCTCATTTACAAAACCATGTAATCTTAGGAATTAGAAAGGACCTTCACAAGGTCTACAAGTTCAGTCTTTACTTTCAGACCTAATCTCATGATTGACTGCAGTGAGAACTTCTGACCTGCTCCATTTCCAACCTGAGCTTGATTGAGCCTCCTTGGGCAATCCAGTGGCACCCCACCCCCACCCTTACTTTCAGGGGTTCACAACATAAATGCAAAACTTAGTTTGTATATCTGATTGATTTAGCTCAGAACTCCTAACTCAAGAGATCCATCAGCTACAGCCTCACCAGAAACCCTGAGAGGATTGTAGGTAACCTAACAAGTCTTCTTAATCAAGTGGTGATAATAATGCCTATCTTCTCTATCTTTCTGGGTTGCTCTGAATTTCAGTGACATAATTCATATAAATTGTAAGGAATTATTATTTTATAACCCACTCTACCTTCTAAGGTCTATTATTACACCTTTCACCACATATTACTTCTTAGGCAGAGCAGAAAAGAGTAGAATTACAAGCTTCCTATACTAATGGGGAAAAAAAAAATTTCTCCTCATAAGATTAAAGAAAAAAAAAGTCCAAACCTCTGGAGAAAAAAATGAAAGAAGCTTGGGATCTCTAAATGGGCTGAATGTCCTTAAATAAATAAAATTATAAACTGAAATGTAGTCATTACAAAGAGAAAGCTTCTCGGATGACTCAAATCTCCTAAAAGTTCAGACCAACATAAGTAATAGCCAAATAAGCAAAATGGCCCAAACTACTAGATTTACTAAAGTTCTTACTGAAAATTGCTTGGAGTTCCAATATCTGCTTTAGTCAATCTCTTCTTTTTTGTTTTTCCTTTTTTCTTTTCTTTGTTGTGGGAAATGTTGTTGACTTGTGGACCATAAAATCTATTTGTTGTGATTTCTGGATTTTTTATGTCAACAGTAGCCATTGGTAAATTTGGACCTGAAAATAAGATGAAAGAAAAAGGACATGAAAATAACCACAGCGAAACATCAGCTATACTTACCCAATCAGTGAACTACTCTTAATTCCCAATCAAATTTTCCAATATGTTTTATATGCCTTTAATAATTTTATACAATATTTCTCTGGATTTAAAATATAAATCTCCCTTTAACACAAACATAGCACCCTCTTCACAAACCCACACGTATATACATACAAGGTATCCCCAAAGTCTTACCGCAGTTTTTAAGTTATTAAAGTTTAAAGTCCTACTTAAAACTTTTGGGGCACGGTACTGTCATATATACATGAATATCTATATAAATATATATATGTTTTACACTTGCATGTGTCATATATTTGTACATATATGACACATGACATATACACACAAGTAAAATACAATGCTAATTCAATTTCAAAAAAATAAAACATTGCTTTTTTCATTATTAAATAAGTCTGACTGGAATTTTTCTAAGAATTGACAAAAAAGGCACTGGGAATTTAATGGCTACTTAAAATATTAAAGACTGTTACAGAATGGCCCTAATGCCTTTTAGTTGATGGGAATCGCAGAGATCATTACACATAACTGAAGCTGTGTCGTAGGGAGTATCGAGGGAGAAGACCGTTGTTTTCCTCAAGTAAGTTTTCACATAACCATATTTATTGTTGGAAAGGGACGAGATAGAGGTCCTCTAATCCAGCTCCCTCACTGAATGGATGTGACAAACAAGGGCCAAAGAAACTAAATGATGAAACTAATTTACTAGGTAGTAAATACAGCTGGCAAGATGAGCAAGCAGAGGAAATGCAATCAGACCACAGAATCTTTTTTTGGGGACAAAAAAGGAACAAAACATGGAACCAGAAGAAGACAACAAAGTCAAAACTTCTGCATCAAAAGCTTCGAAGAAAAATATGAACTGGTCACAGGCCATGGAAGAGCTCAAGAAGGATTTTGAAAATCAAGTAAGAGAAGTGGAGGAAAAATTGAGAAGAAAAATGAGAATGATGCAAGAAAATCATGAAAGGCGAGTCAACAATCTGTTAAAGGAAACCCCAGAAATACTGAGGAAAATAATACCTTAAAAAATAGACTAACTCAAATGGCAAAAGATGTCCAAAAAGCCAATGAAGAGAATGCCTTAAAAAACCTAACTTGCCATATGGAAAAGGAATTTAAAAAACTCACTGAAGAGAATAATTCCTTCAAAATTAGACTGGACCAAATGGAAGCTAATGACTTTATGAGAAATCAAGATACTATAAAACAGATCCAAAGAAATGAAAAAAACAGAAAGCAATGTGAAATATCTCATTAGAAAAACTACTGACCTGGAAAATAGATTCAGGAGAGGGAGCCAACATGGCGGCGTAGGAGCAGCAACATATCGCAGCTCTCACATAGCCACCCCAAAATACCCATAAAATATGACTCTAAACTAATCCTTGAACTCCAAAACGTACACAAATATACTTTCCAATAAAGTCAGCTCAGCTACGAGGAACCATATTGGCACTGCGAACCGAAACCAGCCTGGCCTGAAGCCCTGGCTGAGCCCTGGGGGCACCTGGACAGGAGGAGCCGAGGAGCCTCAGATTAGTGGCAGCTGCAAGCAGCGTTCAGAACTAGGTCAGTAAGGATTGTGAAATCGGGAGAGAAAAGCGGTCCGGCGGAAAGGCCTCCAGGGCTGGAAAGCGAAAGGCAGAGGTTATGCACCCGCCTCCTCGTTGCAACTTCCGCGCCTGCGGCCTGCAGACAGCAGGGGGACTAAGCGATCGTTCACAGGCCGATATTTGTGCTCTCGTGTTGAGTGGCCTGGATCCGGATCGCGGTCCTGGGCCTCGGTCCTGGAGTCTTCATTATCCAGTGAGCTGGAAGTAAAAAGGAAAGGGAGCCAGCACCTTCCTGAGAGCTACGGCAGCTGGGAGGACCCCAGCTATTTGGGACAGAGCTTTCCCTTCTGGAAGCAGAGCCCCAAACAGATTTTAAAAAAAAATCACGGACCGACCAACCATGAGTAAGAATAAGCATAAGAAGCAAAGTAAGAACAGCAACTAAACCCTAGATTCCTTCTTTGGGGAAAAGAAAGATCATGGCAAAGAGAGGGAGGAGGAGAGTTCAGCCAGAGCTCCCCAACCAGGGGCCTCCAATAAACATGAAGAATGCCTTAAAGCTAGAGAGGAGCTGAAGAAGGACTT
>CM053581.1:485715735-485748315 GCA_028627135.1 Pseudochirops cupreus
AGATAGATACACATTCATAACATTTGATTATGGAACTCCAGATTCCAGATTCTTTCTCCTCCTCCCTCACTACCCATCCCCACTGGAAGGACAAGCAATCAAATACAGGCTGAACATGTGAAATTACGCAGAACCTCTCTATAGAATCTCAGATTTTATTAAAGTAAATTACAATATGCTATTATATGGTTCGACTAAATTTCACAATGTACAGGATACCAGTCATGGTAACACCCCGTATGATTTAGCATGAAATCTAAAAGTGCATATATGCCTCACAGAATTATTATTTTACACTTACAGATAACTAGAAGATTACAAATTAATTAGTGGGTAACTACACAGGGCAATTGTTAATATTTAAACCCAATATTGAGAAATATAAATGTATTACTCCATCTGGTAGTTTGGGAAGATAATTTACTGAATTCATTCAAAATATATCTCTATCCAATAATGTAATACACATCAAGTACCTAGGATCACAGGACTTAGAGCTAGAAGAAACCTCAAGAGATTACCTCTAATTCAACTACCTTATTTATTATAAAAGAAGAAACTTAGCTGCAACAAAGTTAAGTAATTTTGACAAGGTAAGGGAAGAATCATACCTAGATCCAGGACTTTAAATCTATGTATGCTTTTTCCCATACATAATCTTGCTTATATCACAGATTTATTATGACAAAAAAGGATGAATTCATCATCCATTATCCCAATCCACTGTACCTGTCTTCCTCATTTCTAGTGAACCATTCTTTCAGTCATTCTTGACTTCTCTCTCTCTTCTTCACGGCTCACATCCAAGGAGCAAGCCTGGGTATTTCTTTATTTCTATTTCTACAATCATAGCCCAAGTCAAAGATGTTATTATCTCTCACTTAAGATTGCTACCATAGTCTCCCAGACACATACTTCTTCCCACTACCATTTTATTCTCCATACGGATTCATGAGTAAACTGAAAGCATGTAATGATCTTATTATTTACCTGCGCAAGAAAAAGAGTTCTCATTACATACTGAAAATGATCTAAACTCCTTAGCTTGATATTCAAGGCTCTTAAAAATCTGGTCCTACGCTAACATTCTAACATCATCTCCCACTCTCCTCCCAAATGTCATAAATTATAATATAGCTGGGTTTTCCTAATACCCTTATACTATCAGTTCTTGAAGGCCTGGCTCACTCCATGCTCTATGAAGTTTTCAATAATCAACTCAACTCAGAGTGCTATCTCTAAATCCTAAACATCTACAAGATGCATATAACTCTTCATGACCCCATGTGGGGTATTTTTGGCAAAGATACTGGAGTGATTTGCCATTTCCTTCTCCAGTAAACTGTGGCAAACAGGGTAAAGTGACTTTTCCAGGATCACATAGTTAATAAATATCTGTATCTTATTCTTAATACTACCCACATGACTCAGTGAAGTTCTTCACACAAAATTAACTGTTGAATGAAAACATGCTATAAAAAGTTTAACTACAGTCACATGTGAGTACATGAAAAAACAAATAAGAAAATAATCTGACTTTATCTTTAAGAATTCAAACTAATGCGATTATCATAAAGGGGGGAAAAGTAAAAAAAAAACCTTCTATAAAGAATATTACATAGGATTTATATTAAGAAAAATACTTTGGTAGGAGCAATATACTAACCCTTTATCTTGGGCACGTTACACTAATTTTTCCTAAAAAGGTATTGAGACTATCCTCAAATCCTGGTTGGTTCAGGTTGCTGGCAACAATTTCTAGAGGACTAAGCAGTACCAGAAGCACTCTGATGCTTGGCTGGAGCAGAGTGGGATCATAATTTGAACAAGGCAGCTCTGCTCAGCCAAATTAACTCAAGGTGTTCTCAATGACTATCCTTGCTGAATATCCTTCTTTTCTGGCTAAGTACATCTCCTTTTATTAACTGCTGAATAACCTACAAGTATCTCATTTTGTTCCAATATCAAACAAAAACTACCTAAGAAGTGGCCCGACTCAATCCCAGCCCACAGCAAACATGCAGTGGTAGCACAGAAAAGGGTGAAGGCAATGGATGAGGAATCAGAAGATCGGGGTTTTACTCTGACTTCACCATTAGTCAAGTGACCTTGGGCAAGCCATCTTAAGGCCCTGTGAAGCCTCAGTTTCTTTATCTGCAAAATGGGGCTAAAACCTTTCTTGCTTTCCTCACAAAGATGCTATGAGGGTAAAATGAGATAATGTGCACTAAGGTTAAAGGTGGAAAATGGAGTATAATGACTGAAAAATAATATCCAACAATGTGCCTCAAAGAATTAACTGCATTTGTGTCCTAATTAAATATAAAAGAATTTGATCTTCATGCATGAAGTAAGTATGTTTGGTTATCCTTGTTTTTGTTTTAAATCAGAGGCTACTGCTAGGTGGTGTTCTGCTGAGGATGCTAGATGTGGAGTTAAGAAGATATGAGTTTAAATCCTGCCTCTGATATTTACTGGCTGTGTGACTTTGGGAAAGTTACCTAACCTCACTTAGCCTTGCTTTCTCATCTGCAAAATGGACCTGCTCCTTAGGACTGCTGGAAGAAACACATGAGATACTATAAAGTGCTACATAAATGTTATGTATTACTATTCTAAATAACAGAAAGAATCAATATCAATATGATCCTTGGTACTTGAAGATGTGACAGCCCTCAAAAAAATCACTGGCGCAAGTGTCATACCTTGCTGGTAATAAAGGCTGTTGTAGTTACAATTAGCTCCAAAGAAGAAACAACTAAGTTGCAGTTTTAATAGCACCAAAATTAAGCTATTTACTCTGAAAGGGGTGTAAAAATGTGGTAGAATTTCTTCATCCTCAGAGGAGAGGCAAGGAGAGGAAGGGACGCTGGCAGAATATAATTACAGCAGTGTTAAAGTCACAACTCCGTTATTTTTAGTTCGGAATACTTGTGGCTACAATACTACTTGACTCTTTTAATATTACAGATACAAAATCAGTGGTCTAACTATATTGGTGTATTGTGCTTGCTATGTATTAAAGGGACAGATATCTAGCCTATCTAGCAATCTTTCCCACTAATAAAAGTTCAAAACCTTCAAAATAAACTTTAACTAATTCATCCCAAGTTCTAATTTCTTCCTTTGAAAGGTCTCTTATATTCCATCTATTCTTTAACACTGATTTCCTACAACCACTCTTTAAACATAACAGTAGCTGTTGTTCAAATTCCTTGTGCTTTATATTGTTTACAATGTCCCGAATAATAACAAGTTGTACAAACATTATCCTCATCTTAGACATGAGAAAATGGAGGTTTGGAGACAGTAGGTGCTCTGTATACAGTCACGTGGCTATTAAGTAGAACTCCGTACCACATCATTCTCCAAAACGAATCTAACATTCCATTTAAGCAGGGCCTTCTCACTCAATGTCCCATGAGAGGAAACAGAATCCCAGAAACAGAAAGGATTTTGGTGTTCATCTGGTTCAACCACAAAGGTTATGACTGCTGAAATTCTGGATTCTATGATTCTTGCTGCTTCAACACGAAATGACCAATTTCTACCTTTATGCCTAATGAAATCCTTCATGTACTGGTTCAAGGTCTGTCTCCTTCAAAAAGACTTCCTATGCCAGTCAAATATAGTTTCCCCTCACTCCTAAAGAACTGCAGCACTTTTAGTTCATTTGATATAATCTAGCTATTACATACAATTTTGTTCTTTTCCCTAATTACTTCCTATTTGTTACGTTTTTCCAGGTTTCATGTTTTTTAATTTCTTTGCTGTATCTGACACTGCTGACCACCATCTCCTTAAAAAACTCTACTCTCCCTTGGTTTCCTTGATACTGATACTGTACTTACTCTTAAGATTCTACTCCTATTTCTATAAGTCCTTCTCTGTCTCAATTCCTGGCTCCTCTTCTTCCCATCCTCTAAATTTGAGAGTTCATTTCCCAGACCTCTATTCTCAATCTTCTTATCTTCTTATTTTTGGACACTATTTCTCTTGGGAATCTCACCCCACTATCAGAACCTCAACAAACACCTTTCTGTGGATATTTTCCAAATCTGTACTCTTTTCAAATCTGTAACCTCAATCACCTGAACAGTATTTCTAGTTATCTTTTGTACGTTACGAGGACAGGGATTTGTTGTCTTTCTACTACCCACAGTAATGCAAACAGTAACATGTATATGGATTTGATAAACTACACTCATATAGAAGATTTACTGGACTGACCCTTGCATAATCCTTTCTCTTGGGAAACTAGCTGCCCATGACATTTTCTTCTTCTCCTTTATTTTTTGGCAAAGGATACTTACCAGATTTTCTTTGTCGCCGTCCCAAGAGGTCTGTAACTGTTTTTCGGAATTTTTTTGCTTCTTCTTCATTGGCAAAATTAAGACCAACTTGACATGTCTGAAATTGTTGAGAAATTAAAATTCAGAGAAAAAAAAAGGAAATTATTACTAGATTTGCCTTGAGATATATAGGCAAAAAAAAAAAAGCAACCCAAACAAATCCTAAATGGTACATGAAACAATGTTCATTTCAACTGCAAAAAATAAAATTACTATGTCTTAACTATGGTAAAGGATAAGAAATGGAATAGTACTGAACACAACCCTGGCCTTCAATTGGAAATATATACTTGGACTTAAATGTGTTATTCCAGTCAATCCTCAATATTTGCATATTTAACTTTCGCAGCTTCAAGCACTGGAGTGATTTTATTAGGAACTCATTTTCCCTTTCATGTTGACAGCCATGTACATTTATGGTTATGTGAAGTAGAGGAAAAACATGAAAGGGGCGATGAGCATAAGTTTGAGAAGAGGCTGGTGTCCTACTAGGAGTCTCACTGGTCTTATTCACCCAAACACTGTAAAGTGCTCCCCTTGCATTTGTTGTAAATTTTCATTGCATGCCCTTAAAACTTAAGTTTTGTGTTGCAATTATGCCCCCAAAAGCAAAGTCCTCTGGGCTCTAAGTCCAAGCATGTCAAGTCAGTGATGTAGCTTAGTGAGAAAATGAAGATGTCAGATAAAACTTCTTGTTAGAATGTCTGCTGCTGCTGTTAGACTAATCAACCAGCTGGCTAGAGACAGAGGTTGCCAATCCTATCATTGATGGCAGCCTCAAACTTAAATATCAACTTGCCTCTGCTACACTCTCATACACTGGGACCCTTAAGGACCTCAAATGGTGCAGAAGTAGCCACTGCTGACAGTGAATTATTTTGAGCTGATCCAACACCATCCGCAAGCCATGAAGGATAAAATGCTGGGAGCTAACAGCAAGACCTTGCTAGTCGCACCATCTTCCAACAGTAGTGAGTAAATTCTCAGAGTAAATTCTTCCTTGGTTTTCAGAGGGCAGCCAATGTAGAGGTTTACAGCAGTATAGTACACGGTACAACATGATCATGCCACAATCTGACACAGTGGAAGATAAGGGTCAGGTTAAAAAATGTTTTAAGAATTTTATTTGCTATACAGTATTTATGATACTGTAGATTTCATGTGTTATGAAAAGTGAATATTGTTAAAAATCAATGTTTTTTTAAAATTGAGCTGTTACCACAAAAGGTAACATAATTCTAGGAAATTATTAGAGAGAAAAATGGTTTGTATGCTACAAATTTTATTTTGCATACTGCATTTTATAGGTTATGTCATGGTTACTATGTTAGGAAAAATACATATCAGAATTGATGCTTTGTTATAAAGAATTATATGCATAAAAGTATATTTTCAGTAATCTCTAGCAAAAGATTAGAGTATGGGGTGGTCATGAGAACCTAACTCTATTTCCCATCAGTACAATGTATCAAAATTCGTGTTTTTTACTTTTATGCCATTTTCTAGGAATGTTACCTATACAAAAGCTGAGGATTAATTGTATTTTTATTTTCTGTCAGAACTAAAAATGGGACCTAAATTAGAATTTTAATTCAAACACCACAAAAACTGGAAAAAAAGAGGAAATACTGCTTCAAACTTAGGAAAATCATACAAAATGATGTTTACTTTTAATGTTTCTTATGCAATCTAAAGACTATAAAGAATACTACTTTAAAATGAATTATCTGGGAAATAAAGGAAGCTATTTTCCAATGATATTGGCTGGTGTTTTTATATATTTAGCTCAACTTGTACTTGATAAGATCATTTGTTGAAAAGATTCTAAAACTAAAAACACAAAATCATTCTTTATGTTTTATAATATACAGAAATGAAAAATCTAGAAACATAATAATTTCATGAACATAAATGGTGGCATTTAATATATAGTTGTATAGATAAAGCAAATTAATGTAAACAATGACTTACATCACCAGCAAATGTATGAAAATATCCTCTAGGACCATTATATACAAAGTTATTGTACAGCTCCTGTTCCCACAGTAGTTTCCCATCCTAACGAAAAAAAATAAGGTTAAAAACAAGTGTTACCAGAAATATAAGCTGGAGTTAAGGGAGGCCTGCACAACCTCCAGCCTGCCAAAGAATTTTGGGTGGCCTGTGAAAAATGTAGACGAAAAACTGCAGGAGGCAGATTGTGCAGGTCTGATTTAAGGCAAAGGAAATTACTTATCTAATAAGAATAACAGTAAACAGTGCTTTTTTATATAACAAAACAAATTTAGCTAAACCATTTGAATTGGCTAGTCATTTCCTACTCATGAAAAATCAGTATCATTATGCATATGCATATATGCCCTTGGCTCCTCCATTCTCAAAAATCCCTCACCTGATCCAACTGTATCTGCTAGCTATTGTTCCATCTTTCCTCTCTTTTATGACTAAAATGCCTGAGAAGGCTATCTATAATAAGTGCCTCCACTTCCTTTCCTTTTATTCTTAACCCTCTATATGCCATTTAACTAAAACTGCTCTCTCCAAAGTTACTAATGATCTCTTAATTGACAAATCTAATGGATTTTTATCAATTCTCAGTCTTCTTGACCTTTCTGCTGCCTTTGACAATGTTCATCATCATCTTCTCCTTGATAATCCTTTTCTCTAGGTTTCTGTGCCACTACTTTCTCTTCTCTGATCACTCCTCAGTCTCCTTTAATGGATCTATATCTAGTCACAGTCACAGGCCCTCTTCTATTTTCCCTCTATATTATTTCACTTGGTAATCTCATCAACTCTCATGGATTTAATCATCATCTCTATACTTATGATTGCCCAATCTACTTATCCAGCCCTTATTTCTTTGCTCACTTCCAATCTCTCATGTCCAAATACTTAGTAAACATTTCAAACGGAATGTCTGATAAGACATTTTAAGCTCAACATGTCCAAAACTGAACTCATCTTTCCCCCCAAATCCTCCCTTCTTCCTAACTTGCTGAGAATATCATCATCATCATCATCATCATCATCATCATCATCCCAGTACCCAGGCTGCCAACCTAGGTGTCATCTTCAACTCTTCACTCTCTCTTAAACCAAATATACATAATCCATTACCACGGGCTGTTGATTTTAACTTCTTAACATCTTTAGCATGTGTCCCCTTTTCTCTTCTGATAATGCCACAATCTTTGCATACGCCCTTATCATCACAGACCCAGACTATTGAAACAGCCTGCTGGCTGGTCTCCCTGACTCTTATTTCTCTTATGACTCCAGTTCATCTTCCACTACTCAGTTGTCAAAGTGATTTTAAAGTGCAGCTTTAAGGTACAACAAACCTTTTGTTTGACACTCAAAGCCCTTTATAGCCTACCCTCCTAGCTTTACCTTTCCAAACTTCCTATACTTATAAATCAATTCATACACATCTTCCCCAAATTTCTCTGAAACCATTTCCTTCCCCATTTCTTACAGTACAATAGTATTTCATCACATTTATATTGGATTACTTGCTCAGGTATTCTCCTTGGTTTCACTTCTTTGCTACTGCAAAAAGAGCTGCTATAAATATTTTCATTTCACTGGCTTCCTTGTTGTTCCTCAAATAAGACACTGTCTCTCAGCTCCAGGCATTTTCTCTAGCTGTCACCTATTTCTCAGAACATTCTCCTTTCTCATCTCTATCTCCTGGCTTTCCTAGCCTCCTTTAAGTTCCACATAAAATCTATACGAAACCTTTCTAAATTCCCCTTAATTCTAGTGCTTTGCCTCTGTTGATTATTTCCAAATTACCCTCTATATAACCTGTTTGTACGTGTTGTCTGCATGCTGCTTCCCCAATCAGACCATAAGCCTTGAGAGCAGAGACTGTCCTTTGCCTTTTTTTTGTACTCAGCACAGTTGTCTGGTGGATAGTAAGTGCTTGATAAATGTTTACTGACTCTGAGGCAATATGCTGATTCCATAAGGATATAAAAATATCCGTTAACCGGAAGTTCAAATTAGCAGGATACAAATGTACAAGGCGGACAAAATGCTGTTGTTCATTCTTCGTTCTCAAAGAGGACCAACACTAAAACCATGAAGTTTTGACTTCCTCATGAATTGGATTTAAATGAGACAGAGCAGCTCAAAGTCATCAGTGTCACTCACTCTCTCCTCCAGAGTCATCTAAGTTTAGTGACAAGACATAAGTCAAGATAACTGGAGATGGCCTGGGATGCAGTGAGTGAGAGATACCAGAGAGGAATGAGTCAAACAACCACTGCTGACCTTAAGACAGTAGATTCAGAAGTAGGGAGGGAGAAAAGGAGATGGAAATTAAATGGTGAATAAACACCCTAAAGAAATCAGGATAAGTGGGAAATGAAAAATGCAAAGTTCCCTGCCATAAGACGTACACAAAATTTGCGTATATTTCTAACTTCCAAATTACAGAATCTCAAAAATGGAGGGCTGGAAGACATATGGTAGATCTAATACAATAAATTGAAGTGCGCTAATGTTAGGCATCATGTAAGAATAGCGATAGACAAAATGTCTTTCTAGGCAAAATGCAGTTTTGTGTACAAATTTTAATTCTGTGGTACTCAAAAAGTAAATGCGATATCTTGTGATATCTGAGCACCACATTTTTAGGATAAAGGACACTGACAAACAATAGTAGTCACAGAAGATCCAGGATGAGTAGAAACCATGCCATAATTCATACATGACAACACAAAGTACGGATATAATACAGAACAAAATACAGCATCTTGGTGAGAGACTTGTTGGGGCCATAACTTCTTTCTTTAAATTTCTGAAGGGTAATTACATGGAAAGGGTAATTAAATCATATATATATATATATATATATATATATATATATATATATATATATATATAGAATTCACCTTGGAGACAGGAAGATAGAGATATCCTTAGTTCAAAACCTACCTCTGAGTTTACATGGGCAATTCTCTAAGAATATAAATTACAAAGAAGATATTGACAATAGGTGTTAAGAGAAGAAGTTCATTACTAGAATTTCCCATCATTCACGGAATCCTAGCGCTAGTCATAAAAAATTCCATGGAAGCAGGGAGTGCAAACTATAGAAAGAAAGATTTCATCTCAACACAAGGGAGAACTTCCTAGCAATTAGGGTCCAAAAGTTGAATGGACTAACTTGCAAGGTAGTAAATCTTCAAGTAAAAGATAGCAAGCTTGGTGGCAACTGAGAATTATTACAAGCACAGAGGAGAGAAACAACCTGGGGCAGCCACTAAGTCTGTTTATGGGGGCTACCAATGCCTTGATATGCTAGGCTCTCAGTTTAGTTAGTCTCCAATTCAATGGCAAATAAAATAGTCATATTTCTCATGTGATTAAAGATACCTCTTTAGTAACACAGTGATTAAAATGTTAATAAAAGAATTAATCTAACATATTGAGTATTAGATCACAATCAGATCAAACCTAAACAACCCCAAAGTAAAAGAAATCTCACCTTGATATCAAATACTCTGATAAAATAAGATCTTTGTGGATTGTCCTTAACAAGACATGCTACACCACAGCATTTTTTTGACCACATGCCATTCCGATCTGCAGCATATAACTGTACCACCGCTGAAGACATAGTCTGGAAAAAAAGAAATTAAGAGTCATTAGATTCCAAACAAATGTCTATCAATATTCTAGAGAAAAATTATATCGTATTTCCAGTGTGCCTTAAGAGGCAACATAATCTTCTCTCCCAGCAACCCTCACCCTGTACTGAGAAAGAAAAACAAAAATCTTGTCACAAACATGTATAGTCAAGTAAAAACATAAATAAAATCTGTGATTTGGCCATGTTAAAAAAAAATTCTCAATCTGCATTCTGAATCCATAACCTCTGTCAGGAGGTCATCATGAGCTCTCTAGAACTGTTATTGGTTGCTGCACTGATCAGAGTTCTAAGGCTTTCAAAACCATGTGTCTTTATAATATTGTCATTACTGTGTAAAAGTGTTCTCCTGGTTCAGTTCACTCTGCATTAGTTCCTACAAGGCTTTCCAGGTTTCTCAGAAATTATCCCTTTCATCATTTTTAACAAAATAATGGTATTCCATCATATTTACATAACTTGTTCAATCATTCCCCAGTAGATAGATTGCCTATCAGTTTCCATTTTCCAATTCTTTACAACCACAAAAAAAGAGCTCCTATAAATATTCTTGTATGTTCTCAGGTTATTTTGCTTAAAAGTGATCTCTTACTTTCTGGGTCAATTGCTTGTGCTACAAAATACCTTTCATTTTCTTTTATTTCTTCAGTCTTTTGATTTTGTTTTTTATATTTTTGGATGTTTCACAGAATCATTAACTTCTATTTGATTCATTCTCTTTCAGGTAGTCTTGAATATTCCTGTACCAAGCTGTTAATTCCCTTTTCAATTTTTCCTTGCATTGCTCTCATGTCTTTTCCATTTGTTCCCCCTCATATACTCATTTCATTTTTTGAACTCTTGTTTCATCTATTCCAGGTATTTTGGGTGAACTTGTACCCAAGCTATATATTTCTTTGAAGCTTTGTGTGTAAATATTCTAGAGTAATTCTTTTCTTCTAGGTTTTGTTTTGAGTGTCCCTGTCACTATAAAAGGCTTTATGGTGGAATTCATTTTTTGTTTGTTCTGTCAGCCTCCTTCTCAAGTTTGGACTTCATGCTCAGTTAGCAGCATACTACTTACTAGAAAGAATGTCTTCTAGACTGAGCTTTTGTTCTCTTGGATCCTACTAGTGCTTTCTGGGGGTGAGGTAGTGTGGTGGAGGTACTGTTATGTTATTCAGGTTTCCACTGCAGTTTGATCCAGAGCAAAGTCTGATTGTTGCCTCCAAGTCTGAGTTCTGAAACCTCCTGATTTGGGTTTGGGTCTGGGCAACAGTTCTGTGGGTTTGCCCCTAATGAATTTCTAGTGTAAACTTCTGCTAGATTCAGGCATTACCAGTCAGCTGGAAAGATCTGCTGATTGAGAGTGACAGAACTATAACCTTTCTTTGGTGTGGAATTCTGCTCTGGTTATTTCTTTGCAGGTTTCATACTGGCCTAGGGGCTAGATCTGAGACCCTGTTCCACTCCTGGGTCTGAGACACAAGAGCTGTTGCTTGTGTGCTGAGCAAGGAACAAGTTAAGGAGCAAGCACTCCTCGCCCTGGAGTGTCACACTTAGGTACAGGTCTTTCCCTCAGTTTACCCTGGATCTGGGACCAGAACTAGACAACGACAGCTGGTACCTGTTCCTGCACCCTTCACAGGTTTAGGCCCCTCTGCTGGATCTGGGACCTCTTCTTGCCCTGGTGCACAGCATCTCCCCACCTTAGGATGCTCTAGGCAGCATGCTTCCTGGCCAGATTCCATTCACCTGGTTTACTGATCTCTCTGTTTCTTTTTGTCAAACTAGGCTGGTGAAATCACTCACCAGAACTTTACCTCAAACTTCTAGATCAGGATTTGGTCTGGTGCATTTTCTAGATCTTTGCTGAGTTGCAAGGGAGAGTTTGGCTGGACTTTTCCCGGTACTGCACCATCGTAGCTGGCTACTTAGAAATTAAGTCTAGTACCAGATTTAGCAAAACCCCCTTTGCTTTCTGGACTCCATTAGGCAGGCTCAAGAGTAATCTACCAGTATGTGTAACAATGACATATAATTTTCAATTTTTTTTTATATTGCTAAGTATATAGCTAAGAGAAGATAAAAGTTTTTAAAGCACAGAGTGAAAAGAAATATTAGGACTATTCTAGTTAACCACATTTTAGAGTATAATAAAATGTCTGTCACTTTTACCATGTTTTTTGGTTATTTAAAAAAACCACAACCTCAGGATTTTAAAACACAAAGGTAAACAAAGCCTACCTAAAATTACACAGTGCCATTTCCCTTTAAACATTTCAACCTGTAGTGGCCGCTTTTCCAATACCAAAGGCAAGATACTTGGTTTTTATGTGCTCAAGTTTACATGAATTCAAGCCGTATCTTATAGATCAAGATAGAAAAATATTACCTATGGCTTTCAATAAGTTGCCAAAACAAAACATGTATGAAAATATAAATGTTACTGCTCACAGAGCCGGTTAATGAATGAAAAGGGATGGTCACCCAACTCACAGCAGAGTAATTTACATTCGTCATCTATTTCTGACACCCTGCCATGAAGAACCAAAGCAGAGCGCTGTTTCAGGGGAGGCCTGGACAAAATAACTTTTCAGACCCTTTCCAGCCTCATCATTCTATGATTACTGACTCTGTTAGTTTTTCACTTTTAAAAACTATTCCACGAGAAACTAATTCAACACCAAAATAAATTATTTAAAACCTAAACTACTGCTACCCTCTATCTGCTCTCTTTCCTCCTACTTGTGCACTGCTGAATGCTGTTGCTAAAGGAAGTTGGGCAAACCATGCTAAATGAATCTATCCTTAAATCCGTGTTCTCTAATGTCAAGTGGTCTTTACTGTTGCATGGTAATCCTTTTGTTTCTCCTCCACTGACTCATCACACTTTCCAGAATTGCTATTTCAAAATTTCTCTTCTAATCTCTCTCTTTTCCCCTTAGCAGAGAATCCTGAATTCTAATTTATTAAGTAGGGCAGAGGCCATCCATCCATGTCAGGAGACTCTCCTTCCCCCCTCTATACCTTAAAGCATGTCATCATGCCCCATTCACTCTTCTTTTGCTCATCTCAAAGGAAGTGGTAGTTTCTTACTATGACCTATTTCTCATCTTACTTTCTTGATGACATTTTATATCTTCTAAGGAACTGTCCTTTCAATCATTTCCTCTCTCACCTTTAATCATTCCATATCCACTAGCTCTTTCCCAGTTGCCTATGAAGACACTTAGGGTTCACACACCCTAGGAAGACCTTTGAGAAACCCTACCATCTCACCTTCATCCTACCACATCACTTCATCTTTTTACAACCCCCTAGAAAGGATCTACACTCATTATTTTCATTTTCTCATTTTCTATTCATCCCTTACCTCAATCACAACTGAAACTGCTTTCTCTGTGGTTACCAATCATCCCTTAATTGTTAAATCCAAAAACCTTTAACAGTTCTCATTCAATGTAACCCATTTTAGAAAAGGAATTCATAATCTTAACAACAGCTGGCATATAAATGCTTTAAGGTTTTACAAGGTGCTTTACATAAGTTATGTGATGTGCAAAACAACCCTGAGGTAGACGCAATTTTATAGATGAAGATAATGAGGCTGAGGGACATTAACTGACTTACTTGTCCAAGGTCATGCAGTTAGTTAAGTATCTGAATCAGGATTCTAACTCAAATCTTCCTGACTCCAAGATCCATGCCCACCTGTTTTCCTAACAATCTGTTTCTTTCCTCTGCTGAATTATAGTTCATCTTAACAGTCATTAAACAAGACTCAGTCCTGAATCTCTTCCCTCTGCTCTAGAGATCTCATCCATTTCCACTGATTTAATTATCATTTCTATTCAGTTAATTCTCCAAAGTATAATCAGCTCTAATCTCTCTTCTGAACTCTAGTCACACGTCATTAACTGCCAGACATTACCACTTGAAAGTGTCATTAGTATCTCAAATTCACCATATCAAAAGTTAAACATATATCCTTCCAAAATCATTTCTCTACCTAACTTCCAGTTAAAAAAAAAATCCCACAAAACTGAGAATAGTTTTCAGACAAAGAAATTAAAACTCTCTCTATAGTCATGTGAAAAAAAAATGCTCTAAATCACTACTGATTAGAAAAATGCAAACCAAAACAATGCTGAGGTCCCACATCACACCTATCAGATTGGCTAACATGACAACACAGGAAAATGATAAATGCAGAAGATGTAGGAAAACTGGGAACACTAATGCATTACCGGTGGAGTTGTGAACTGATCCAACCATTCTGGAGAGCAATTTAGAATTATGCCCAAAGGTGTAATGGTAAGGGAATTTGAAGACCTTCCCTGACCCTTAATAAGCCTAAGAGAATTTGAAGATCTTCCCTGATTTGAAAGTATATTCTGCCCCCTAATAGGCTGAACGTGGTCACATGTAGCCTGTGGTGGGAGGAGTTTGGTGAAGGTTGAAGCAGAGTCCACAGGAGACGCCTGCTTTTCAGGAAGACTCACGCCTTGTTACTTAGTAATTAGGCAGTGGGTCCAAGGGCTGTGATGTTCTCTGACCCTAGAGAAGACTATATATACAGTTGAGGAGAGGTTTTGCTTTGGAGATCTCTTATAGGAAGAGTTGTGTGATTTGGCCAGATGAGACTCTGGGCAGCTGTTGAGCCTCCCCCCCCCTTTGAAAACCCAGATGTTGGTGCTTCTCTCTCTGGTAAATAACTATGTAGATATGTAATTGTCAGATAGCTAGAAGCCGTGTCTGTTGGTGAATTATGTTATTTTTTTCTGTCTGCTTGTAATTTCTTTTGGTATTCTCTGAAGTTCAAGGTGCTAACTGTTTGTTTGTGTATATGTGTTTGATTAAAGTAAGACTGTTAACTCAAAATTGAGTTGCTTTCCTTTAGAAAAGCAGATCAAAGAACCTGTGCTAGCAGCCATCCTGGGTATGCTGGGGTGCTCACTGATACAAAAGGGCAATAAAAATGTGCAAACTCTTTGGCCCAGCAATATCCTTCTAGGGTTATATCCCAAAGAGATCATACAAATGGGAAATAGACCCACATGTACAAAAATATTTATAGCAGCTCTTTTTGTGGTGGCAAAGAATTGGAAATTGAGGGGCTGCCCATCAGTTGGGGAATGGCTGAACAAGTCATGGTATATGAATGTAATGGAATATTATTGTGCTATAAAAAATAATGAGCAAGCAGACTTCAGAAAAACCTGGAAAGATTTATATGAACTGATGCTGAGTGAAGTGAGCAGAACCAGGAGAACATTGTACACAGTACTAGCCACACTGTGTAATGACTAACTTTGAAAGACTTAGCTCTTCTTAGTATTACAAGGATCTAAAGCAACTCCAAAAAACTCATGATGGAAAATACTGTCCACATCCAGAAAAAGAACTACAGCATCTGAATGACAGATTAAAGCATATTATTTGCTCACTTTCTCTCTTTTCTTTTGTGAGGCTGGTTTCTCCCATTGGTTCTAATTCTTTTTTACAATAGGATTAATGTAAAAATAGGTTTAATACGAATGTATGTGTAGAGCCTATATCAAATTACATTCCGTCTTGGAGTGGGGGGAGAAGGGGAAAAATAGGGAGGGAATCTGGAACTCAAAATTTTATGAAAGTTAATGTTGAAAACTAAAAATAAGTAAATAAATTTTTAAGAATTGAAAATAACATCCTGTCAGTCACCCAGTTTTTAACCTAAAAGTCATCTCCGGCTCTTCCCTCTCTCTCATCTAACCATATCCAATGAGATGCCAGGTCTATCCTACATTCCCATGTCTTCTATCCCCTCCACTCATAAGGTCACCATTCTAGTTACCTCTCACCTGGACTATTGCAATAGTTTTCTAATTGGTTTCTCAGTTTCTAGTCACTCCCTTCTCCAATTCATCATCCACATAGCTCCCATATTAAAGTTCCTTATACAGTATAGGTCTGACCACATTTCCCTTAGGTTGTTTATTCATATAAAAAAACAAACTCCTTATTCCAACATTTAATGGTGTTCCCACTTTAGCTCCCACATACTTTCCCAGAATTATTTCACATGAGTTCTATATTCTAGTATGTTCACCTACCTGTTCTCAGAATTCAAAATGCTGTCCCTGCTCAGTCTGTGGGCCTCTGCCCAGACTAGTCCCCATCCCTGGAATGAACTCTCCCTCTTCATTTACCCCTCTGAGACTTTCAAGCTTCCTTCAAGATTCAGCTCCCATCTCTCCTTCCCCATGAAGGCTTTCCTCCCTAAGCTGATAGTGTTGTCTTCCTCCTAAAATCACACTATATTTATTTGTTTGTATATACAGGGTCACTTGAGTAGATTCTTAAGTTCCTTGAAGGTAGGGACTATTTCATTTTTGTACATCCAATGCCCTGCACATTTTAATAAACGTTTATTTGTTAACTGATTTCTAATATGAAAGACTTTCTTCACTTTAAAGTCTATTCTGTATCCATATTTCAACAAGATATCTGAATGTTTTTAATAACTTTGTAGATGATATTTACTTGTTCACTGAAAACAGAAGCTAATGCAATTAGGGAACTTATAGGATAGGGATGAAAAGTCATATTTTCATGCTTTCACTTCTATTAAATAAACGGGGAATGCTGATTTTGTTGTTTGTCTTTCTTTCTCAGAGAAGACCACTGACATCAGGAGGCTATCTTGTCTTGCATGTGAATTGTATTTAAGTGAGGCAGAGTTGCTCAAAGTCAGCCTCACTTAGTCTCTCCTCTGGAACACAGAAATCCAGTGGTAGGATGTAGGTCCAGATGACTGGTGATGGCCTGGGATGCAGTGAGTGAGAGATGCCAAAGAGGAATGAGTCAAACAACCGCTGCTGACCTTTAAGACAGATTCAGTGGGGAGGGGAAAAGGGAGATGGAAGTCAAATAATGAATAAATTTAGTCCCCTAGAAGTCAAGGCAAGTGGGATATGAAAAATGTAAAGTTCTCTGCCATAAGATGTACACAAAATTTGGGTATAATTGTTGTTTCTAAATTATAGAATTTCAATAATGGAGGGCTGGAAAACATAAGGTAGATTTAATACAATAAATCAAATTTTAAAAAAAAAGCATTTTAGGTATACTAATGTTAGGTATTAGGCAAGAATTGAGATAAAAAAGACAAAAGGTATGAAATAGTCACAGCCCTGAAGTACTTTATTTTCTCTAACAATTTCATTTCATAGATAAGGAAATAAAGTCAGAAATGTTAACTGACTTCCCCAAAGTCACACAGCTAGGTACTAGCACAATTAGAACTAAAACCAAATCCAGTGACTTTGGGTCTAATGTTCTATTATACTACGTTGCTTTTCATGCCTTATAAAACTAAAAATAAAATCTTTCATCTAATTGTATATAAGTACTTTTAAAGCTATTTTCTAGCATCTCTAAAACATAAGATCACAAAAGCATATAAATGTATCTTGTAATAGTTGAGTTGGAAATGATCATGTAATCTAACACCATAATTTTCTAGATGACAACGCCCAAAGAGCTTAAGTAATGTATTGGAACTTTTTTTAAACTTGGGAAAAAAACAGTGTTCAAACAGAAAGGACCAACACACACACACACACACACACACACACACACCCCTACTTAATTATCCTCCTGTTGTCCAAATCCTTCAATATGCAAACTACTACCCTTGTAACCTCTGATGGTGGCCATGAATAAGCATTTATTAAATGCCTACTTCATACTAAATATTGTGCTAAGAACTAGGGAGCACAAAAACAAACACTGAAATGGTCCCTGCTCTCAAGGAACATATTTTATTAAGAGAGACAACAAATTATGCTCACATTTATATCCAGATTATACACTGCACTAACGTTTGGGATAAGAAAAGGCTTTGTGTAGATACAGGGCTGAAGGGGTCAGGAGCAGAAAAAATTTAAGAAGCGATAAAGGAATCTGAGAGTGGAAAAAGTTTAAGAGGTGTGATGTAGAAGGAAGACGTTTGAGCTTAGTCTTAGGGAAAGTGAGGGATTCTCTGATGAGAGTGCATAACAAGAATAAGGAATGGCCAGTGCAAATGCATAAAGATGGAAAATGGAATGCTGTGTTTAAGGAATGAATAGAAGGTCAATTTGGCTAGAGTAAAGAAAGGAGAGTTATATATAATGAAACCAGAAAGGCTAGATCCACCTTGTAAAGGGCTTTGAAAGCCAAACAAAAGACTTCACATTTTATCTTATAGGGAACCACTGGAGTTTATTGAGTAGGAGAGTGACATGGTCAGTTATGTATATGAGGCCTATCACTTTGGCAGTTGTGTGGCAGATGGATTAGAAAATGGAGAGACATGAGGTGGCAGAAGCAACCAACCAATAAACTAGATAAAAAAAATTACAAGGATATGAACAGGGTGACAGGTGAGAAGGGAATGGATACATTTGTATCCTGATGTTGTGAAGACAGAATTGACAAGACTTGGCAACTCAAAATGGTATAATGGAGAATAAGGAATACAGAACGAGAACCTTGGTAATTAGAATTATCATCTCTATGTAGGTAACTATCAAATGTATAAACGTAGCCTTAAAATCTTCTGATCTCTGGTCTCCATCTATCAGATATTTCCATCCTGTTGTTCTGCATAAATCTTAAACTCAATATGTTCAAAGTGGAACTCTAACTTCCCCCAGTCTCTGCCTTCTAAATTTCTCTATTTCTGTTGAGGCTACACCATGTTGGATATATCAAATTCATCTTCTATTTTTCTCCTTCCCTCCATATCCACTTAGTTGTCAACTTTACCACCACAATAGCTCTTGCATGCATCCCCCCCTTACATTAATATCAATACCACCCTAGTTAAGGCCCTTATCACTTCTAATCTGCCCTATTTTAAAAGCCTCCTATTTGGTCTACCTACTTCAAGTTTCTCCACTCTCTAACACATCCTCTACTGTTGCCAATAAAATAATCTTCCTAAAATAAAGGTCTATGTTGCTTCCCTGTACAAAATCTTCAGTGGCACTGTTATGTGAATCTGAAGATCTTCCCTGCCCCCTGGCCCTTTGATAGGCTTAAGTGGCTCTGAGAACCTTCCCTGATTTGAAAGTACACTCTGCCCCCTAACTGGCTGAATGTGGTCACATGGAGCCTGTGGCAGGAAGCTCATTCTTCAGGAATGTCCACACCTTATTACTTTGTGATTGGGCATTGGTTCAAGAGGGCTGGGACAGTCTCCAAGCCAGGAGAAAGCTATATATACTGCTGATGTGAGGTTTTGCTTTGGGGCTCACTTTGAGAAGATTTGTGTGATTTGGCCAGACGAAACTCTGGGAAGCTGTTGAGCTGTGCCCTCCCCCCCCCCCCCCACCTCTCCCTCCCCCGGCTTTGAAAACCCAGATGTTGGTGCTTCCCTCTCTGGTAACTGATTAGGTATGGATGTAATGGTCAGACTACTGGGAGCCCGTCTGCTGATCTGTTTCTCTGCCTGCTTGTAACTTGTGTTTTGGATTCTGTTTGTATTCTCTGAAGTTCAGGGTGTTGACTTTTTCCCTTGAACTAGGTAAATGATATGTGTTTGACTGATTAAAGTGAGACTGTTAACCCATTTTGAGTTGCTTTCCTTTAGAAAAGCAGATCTAAGAACCTGTGCTAGCAGCCACCCTGAGTATGCTAGGGTGCTTGCTGATACAGGTACCCTATGGCCTCCAAGGGAATACAAATTCCTCAGCTTGGCATTTAAAGTCCTTTGTAATCTGACTCCAACTCAGCTTTCCATTTTTTGCCTTCCAACAAGTGTCCCACAAGCCTGGAATACACTATTTTCTTCCTCTGCTTCTTAGAATAATTTTCTTTTAAAATTTAATTCAGGTGCTAATACTCCTAGGAAATTCCTGATAAGCCTCATTTTTAGTTAGTGCTCTTTCCCTCCTCAAATTATGGTACACTCACTCATACTAATCTGTGTGAAGATAGTCTTTCAATAGAATGTAAACTCCCATGAACAGAAAGGACAATTGGTCAAATCTTGTAAGAGTATGTTTATATTCTTAGTATATCAACTAAACCTGTTAATCTTCATCAGGCCATAAACACAGCCAAATAGAGCATCTATATTTTAGAGTCCTTTCAGGAAAAGCTCTTAAACATGCAAATAATGTAAGCTGTATAGTGTAGTTGTAACATGACACACTCAAATACTGAAATGGATTTGTGTTCTTACTCATATGAATATTCCCTTCAATGAAGCAGATATCAAGGAACTCATTCTATTGGGGTAAGTTCACTACAGGCAGTCCATTCAATACTGGGAATGGCTGGGAGAACCTTCTTCAAACTCTCTTGGATAAGTGAAAATTATGAAGGAGTTCCCAATGGGTTATTATTCTTCGCTCTTGTCCCAGGAACTGTTATATTAAAAAAAAAAATCAATTCTACATTTCTTTGATAACATCCTTTACATGGTTTCTTCCTAATTCTTTTTCTGTAATCTTTTCAATTCTTCTGACACTACAGAGTCACTTGATTTGCAGTCAAATAAAAGTCAGACCACAAACATTTAGTATGTGCCTGTGTGTCAGGCAGGCATTGTGCTAAGTGCTTGGGATACAAAGGAAAGCAAATACACAGAAAAAATAAATGCTCTAAAAGAGTTTATATTCTAATAGAGTTGACAACATGTAAACAACCATGAACACACGAGATATACAGAGTAGATGGAAAAGAATCTCAGAGAGAAAGTGGGGAGAGGGTTGGGGGAAAGAGAGGAGAGACTGGTAAAGGGCTCCTGAAGAAGATGGAATCTGAGCTGAGTCTCCAAGGAAGCCAAAAGCAGATGTGAGGAGGGAGATCATGGGGGACAGCCAACGAAAACGTAGTCAGGAAATGAGAGGATCCTGTTAAAGGGATAGCAAGAGGGCTGGTGTTAGATCATAGAGTATACATACAGTTGTGAAGGGCTTAAAATGTCAAATAGAGCATGTTATAATTGCTCCCAGAGAAATCAGGGAGCCATTAGGTTTTATGGGGGGAGGGGTGTGAGGGTGGGGTGATGCTATGTATGATACTGCCAGACCTGTCTTTAAGGAAAAACATTTTGGCAGTAAAGAGCAGGACAAAGTAGAGTGTGGAAAAACTTGAGGCAGGGGGACCAACCAAGAGACCATTGTAATAGTATACGTAAGAGTTGATAAGAGCTTAAACCAGGGTACTGGCTATGAGTAGAGAGAAGAGTATATATATGAAAGATGATGTAAAGGTAAAAAACTACAAGACTTGGTAAAAGAATGGATATGTGCAGTGAAGAGTGAGACAGGAAATGAAGAAAACACCAACATTGTGAGCCTAGGTGACTGGGAAGTTGGCAAAGCTGTTGACAGTAATATGGAAGTTTGGAAAAGGAGAGGATTTGGGGGGAAAGATCATGGTGTTTTAAATAGGCTGAGTTTGGGATGCCTACAGGACAATCAGAGATGTTCAAAAGCAACTGGTGATGAAAGACTGGTGCTCAGGAGAGAATTTAAGAGGTGACTATAGAGAACTGGAAATCATCTGCATGGAGACGATTAATGAGCCCATGGGAGTGTGTAATTAAATTAAATCCGGCAATTTGCCATACTTAAACAAGTTATTGATTCTGGGAAATGAGAAATGGAGGAAAAGAAACTGACAGTGCTTATAACAATTTCATACAAACTGAAGTGATACAATCAATTGTCACAACAAAGAGGTAAAAAGAACCTAAAATCTGCCATAGTCAACCAACACCGGATTTTTTCTTTTTGGGTCAAATGGTGAGACAGGGTAGCCAAATGTAAATCTAGTTTTTAATATGAGCTTTTTCATAAATTCTTTCAGAGAAGGATAGTGGAAGATTATGAACAATACTTCCTAATAAAATATACATAAATGTGTATAAATGTATATGTATATACATAAATAAAATACACATAAACACACAGGGGAAAATATCTATTAAGATTTTTTTAAATAAACTCTTTTCACCTCTAAGGACAGTACAGTCACCATATTTGGACTTTAACTTCACATCCCAGATATGCTACAGAAAATGAAATGGCCCTAAAGAAAACAAACATGGGGAAAACAGCTTAACTGGAAGAAGTGTTCTAGAGGAAGTCAATGCTACAGCTGAAGGCATTAGAAGTAAGATTCATAAGGAAATCAAAGAGAGGAAAATAACAAAAGCATGAGAAAAGATTTCAGACCTTAGTACCATGAGAGAGAAAGAGAAAGAGAGAGAGAGAGAGAGAGAGAGAGAGAGAGAGAGAAAGAGAGAGAAAGAGAGAGATTATGAGAAGATCAACAACTACCAGTACAAATGTCTACTTTCTGCATACAAGTTTATGGGGACAGTCTACACAGGCATCCATCCCATCCCTGGTGGAGGTATTAGAAGGAAACATGCTTTTGTAAATGATATTTCACAGTAGACCACATCCTTAACCATCCCACAAGACAGCAGATATACCACTGTGTTAATTGTATATTAAATAAAAAAGCATTTGATTAGATAAAGCAAATTGAAGCTTTAAAGATTCTCTTCTAACAAGGTATCTTCAATGCATACATGAAAATTAGACAGGACTCTGTGGAAGATGTAACAGCAAAGATGACTTTGTTCGGTATCTTCTGTTATTATTATTAATATCAAGTGAAAAATTAGGTATATGTGTATTTCTAAACATAAGACTAGCACTATTTCCATTACACCAAATGGATATAGAATAGAAAAGATGGCAAAGGAGAGAAGCAGAATTAGTAGAACAGTGGGTAGGGAAAGTTATATTAGGTTTTGGGAACTGGAATAACTGCAATTATTGAAAAATGTCATTAGTCGTCCGAGACTGTTTTTTCATCACTGCACTGTTTTTTATGTTAAAATGAGTAATCAGTACTTAGATATAAACATGCCTGACTAGAAGTTAAAGCCCTTACTGGTCAAATAATGAGATATGTTTGATTTTCTACTTCTAAACCATTTTCTCTTTCAGAATGCAAATTACAACTTACTCCCTATAAATTCTCCAATAATTCTTGTCAGAATTAAGTAAAAGTGACTGGCAATGACAATAATATAAATGTGAGTCATACGGAAAGGCTTTAAAACTCTGAACAACACTGTGACCAAACATAAATTCAAAGAATGATATTGAAGCATACCTTTCATATTTGGCAGAGAAGTAGGGGAACAGTAGTACAGAAGAAGACATACTTTGTCAGATGTGGTGTGTGTTTGTTTTGTACTTTTTAGTTACGAGGGAGGATTCTATTATGATGGGAAGGGGAGGGAGTTATTGGGAAGTTAACAGCAATGTTAAAAAGAGCTTCAATAAAACTTTTATAAAAAGTGACTGGGCTTCTTCTGATAGAGGCGATAGACTCAAGGTGCAGAATAAGACATTTTCTGGCACAGTCACAAGACTTTGTTTTGCTTGACAATACAGTTTTATTACAAATGTTTTAGGGGTTTTTCTCCTCAAAAATGTTTTTGGGGGGAGAGGAGTTGGGAAAGAGAAGGAGAGAGGAAATAAAGAGCAGGCTGCCAAAAAAGAAAGAAAAAGCACAGGAAGGCAGTCAGTGAAACATGCTTCTGAAATGCACTGAAGAAAACATAAGGAAGGCCAGAAGGAATCAGCAAAGCAAGACAGTTTTGAAAGTAGCATATTGAATTTCTTATATAGTTAAAAGGAAAAGCAAGTTGTACACAAGAGATTCACAACTGCATGCACAATCTTCATTATTCTACTGTGTATAGGGAAACATTTATTTTAGCTGCGGTTTGCTAAGTTCAAAACAAAAAGAAAGGGAAAAAAGAAAGGGACTGATGGCAGAAGGAAATCTTTTTAAAAAAATAAGAATCATGTGGCAATAAAATAAAAATCCTATAACAATCCATTTTTAAAATAAAAATTTTTTAAATTAAGCCACCTCTAAAAGCAAGAATTAAAATTAGAACTTGAGCTAATTATTATTCTTACTACTTTGTCAATTTGTCTCCAGTTACTGAGGCATTCTGTTTACAATGCAATGTTAAAAGAGGAACAAACACTACTGGTCATAAAACAAGAGATACAGAACTAAAAAAAACCAAAAACCTACCAATGGCTCTACAGGTCAATCCCCTTCTGACTCCCTTTCCCCTCCAAATATT
Source organism: Pseudochirops cupreus (assembly GCA_028627135.1). Classification (NCBI taxonomy): domain Eukaryota; kingdom Metazoa; phylum Chordata; class Mammalia; order Diprotodontia; family Pseudocheiridae; genus Pseudochirops; species Pseudochirops cupreus. Next base: position 485,739,890 of record CM053581.1, read on the forward strand.
AAAATTTAGACTAACTCTAACTAGAGAAGGGAAACTGCTTGTTAATTATAATGAAACTTACTAGGACTTGTTTTTCAGTTTTTCCACACCAATCTTCTTCATAACAGTTTATACAAGTACAGCACGCTTCTAGTTTTTCCTATTTATTACGTGAGTCTTCTACTTGGTGACAACAGCAGTTCAAAGGCAATTTTCGGAAAATTATTTTTTATATTTATAGTCCATAGTTAAACTTAACATCTATAACTGTTAATGCGTTAAGGCCTTAATAAGCTAATGTTTCATAGGTTTACTTTCTTATTTCTGAGCCCTCTAAATTTGTTTTTAATCACTCTTTCAACAACCAACAAATCCTAAACCTTTATTTGTTCAATAAATAAATCATTAGATAACTCTCCCCAAAAAGTGCAACACTACCAGATCCCAAGAATATACTGCCCATTCTAGAAATGTTTCAAAAATTATTGCTTCCGTTCTGGTATGTGCTATTTCAGTTCACATTCATATAAACTCTGCCAGTGAAATAAATCCAGGAAGCAATCAACTTCAACCACTAAAATAATAAGTTTTTAAAAATTTCCCCATTAAACTGTTTAAATTCACTTACACTTATCATAATCAGTCACTGAATACAGAGTTACATAAACAGGATAGGCAAAAAGAGCTATCGTGCTCAAATTTAGAGGGTGCTGAAAATATTTGTTTTTACTAGAACTTCAAGAGAACTTTAGCAGCCAGTAGTATGTTTTGTTGAGATATTCTGGAAGTTACCAGATGGTGGGCTTCCTTCCACTACACCCTAGGTAGACTCCTGGCTGGCCCAGATAATCTATTCTCTCCCCCAAAGGTGGTCAAGAGACTTGTTTTCCTGCCATAGATACGGCAGTATCTTGGGATCTCTCCTTGCCTGTGTGGTCTTATGTCTCAGGGTCTAAGATATCCAGAGTTTTCCAATCCTCTACCCCAAAGTGAATGGTCCTAAAAAACTGATTTGGACGACGCCTCCTGGGCACATTTTTTTTTATGATGCTTACCCTAGTTCCCAAAATTGCTAGCTATAGATCTGATGAGTTGAACGAGATCTAGTCCAATCAGTATCTGAACAACATTCCCCTCTTACAACCCTGACAATTGGCTATTCAGTCTTTGATTGCAGACCTGTAGTAAGGGGAACCCAATTAATTCACTTCTGAATAGCTCTAATTACCTAACAAGTCTTTTTTTATATCAAACCTAAAATCGCAATGTCTTGGCAAACCACTGGACTGTTCTACACTCTGGAATCAAATAGCCTAATTCCTCTTCTATAAGACCGCCTTCCAAATACTTAAAGACAGCTATCATGTTCCACCCTCCCTAACCCTCTCTGCTCCATTTTTATTTTCACCAGGCTGAACATTCCCAGTTCTTTTAAATGTTCCTTAAATTCTTTAAGTGAGCTGCGCTCCTCTGGACATTCTCTGGCTTAGGACAACAAATATTTATTAAGTACCTCTGTTGTGCCAAACACTGTGCAAAGCCCTGGAGATAACGAAGAAAGTTTGAAAAACTGTCTCCATAACGCAATCACATAGTCTGATAGAAGAGACAATATGTAAACAACTATATGCAAACAAGATATATACAAGATAATCAATATTTTTCTTAAGATATTGAGGGTTTCTGGAACCAAGAACAGAATACAATACTTGTCAGATTCACTGTAGGGCTTTTGAAACTTTAAAAATTCATTAAATATGAGAGTCCTGACCCTCTCTCCACATTTATTTTACTCCTAAAGTAAACTCTCTAGTCCTAAAATTATTCATTCAATTTGACAAAATATGATTCAAATTTTTTGGGAATGCTATCTATATGTATAAAGCCAGGTATATTTCTAAACGTAATTTTCCTTTCCATGTAACGTATAATTAATTTAAAGATTCTTATATTTATTACACATCATTTGGGAAACAGGTCAAATTTATCCAAATAGGATCATAGATTTAGCACTAATAGGGAACTTGGAAATTATCTAGTTTTACTCCACTCCCCCCTCTTTCCCAAAGATGAGAGGCACCATGGGCATGGGTGATTGAGGAAGACTGATACAAATTCCACTTTGGATACTATGTGAAGTAAAGCACACTGATTCCTTGCCAGTTACTTATCCTCTCTGGAGGAAGAAACTGAGGCTCAGTTTTCTCACATATAAAAAAAGGGGAATGAACTAGATGACTCCTAAGGTGCCTTCTAGTTTTAAATCTATGGTTTTATAAAAACCAAGACCCAAAGCAATAAAATTATTTGCTTGAAGGTCACACAAATAGTATGTGGTAGACACAAGACTGAAGTAGTCTTTCCATGGGGTTAGGGGATGGGGAGGAGGGAAGGTGGGGAGAGGGTGTGTGTGTGTGTGTGTGTGTGTGTGTGTGTGTGTGTGTGTGTGTGTGTGTGTGTGTGTGTGTGTGTGTGTGTGTGTTCTCTTAAACACTTACCATGACACAGGGATAAATGGGAGCATCTCAACTTTGGAAGTCTGAAAAGAAAAAGCCTTCCGGCTGGGTGAAATACCCACACCCTATAAAACACAGAAGTAATCACTGAAACAAATAAGGGTTTCAACAACTTTACAAATCAATTGAACTTTTGAAGGTTAGTTTAGTTCTATGGGTCTTAGTTTTTAAAAACAGACTTATAAAAAATACACTATAAGTAACCAAAAATAATCTCCTACAGCAAAAATAATAATTTATGTAATTAAAGGCATTTACCATCTAGTTGTATTTTAGACCGTAAGTTCATAAAGGGCCAGATTTGAAGAACACCTTCTTCTTCAATGCCTATCACAATCCCAAATGCTATTAAGTTCATTAATAAATGCTTTTTGAACACAAATGACTGTGATACAGAAAAAATATATAGGCATGTTATTTAGCTCTTCTATATATGCACACACATAAAAAAGTTATATAACAAAAAAATACAAGTGAAAAAAAAAGGGTTGAATCTTCTTCAACAGTCTCAAGCACTCATTTCCATTCTAAATTATAATTATTTGCATAAATATACTCCCCCAAAGACTATAAATTCCAAGACAGTAGGGACTATAATTTGTGCTTGTATTAGCCATAACACTTTATATAGTGTTCTACACAAAGAACGTAGTTAATAAAGGTAATAATTTGAACTTCTATTTCTAGATATTCAATAAATATATTGTATTAATTTTAAGCATTTACTAATGCACTGATTTTAAAGCTCACCAATCAGTCCACTATAAAATTTCCTCCAAGTAGTTTGTTGGCTTCTAATTAGCAGTTACTTTGTAAAAACATATTCAATTAATTTTTCCTCCTAAGGCAATTAACACACAAATGTTCTAATTAGGTGCTCAGAACTTAATGTGTACTGTATTTGTTTTTAAATCAGTAAACTAAAGATTATAAGGAGGAAAATGGAACTAGAACACCAAATTTCCAAATACAAAATGGGATACTGTAATAATTCCTTTAACCTTTGAAAAAATTAGAGTTAGGAAGAATGACGATTGAGTGTTGGATACTTAAGCAACTTTAGTACAATGTGACGCAGTAACTGTACCATAAGAAATAAAAATTGTGAAGAATTCAATGAAGTACGGGAAATCCTAGAGTGAAGTAAACATATTAGTAAACAATATATGACAATGATGACACCAAGTTAAATTGAAGGAACTATCACCATCACAAAAAAAAAAGGTACAACAAAAACTATGTAAAATTATATGATGACTATGGTTGGCCCCAAAAAGGAAATAGAAATTTATCTCTTCTTGGCAAAGATAGGAAACTATGAGTGTAGAACTTTACATATAGGGATGGACTTGGTTGATGGCTGTGTTATTTTTGCTGAAATGATTTTTTTCTCTTTCTTTTTTATTCTCTGTTGCAAGAGCTAGATCACTGGATAGGAGATGAGGAGAAGGATATATTCAGAAATGAAAGTGATACAAGAAAAAAACCTATAAATTAAAAACAAAAATCAGGGGCATGATTTCTTTTGTTAAGCTCTGTCTGAAAAAAAAAATCAATGTGACTCTTTAATAATATAGATGGTTAAATACTATTAGTAAGAACTAAGAAAATAATTAAAAGGTTAACCACGTTATATTTTAATATATGCTTTTCATTCAAGTAAAAAGATCACATATTTAATTTACTTTTTACAGCAGGTTTTATGGAACTACACATATGCATAATGCTTTAAAAATAATGTTAAAGGGCAGGATTATTGGAAGATGACTGTGTAAATCAGCAGCAGCAGCAGCTGTTAACATTTATATGGCACTGTGCTAAGAGAATTAGAAATATTTGATTCTCAAAACTACTCTGGGAGGTAAATGCTATTATTATTCCCATTTTATAACTGAGGAAACTGAAGCAAATGGATTAAGTGATTGCCCAGGGTCACACAGCTAGTAAGTAACTGGGGGTGGATTTGAATTCAGGTCTTCCTAAATCCAAACTTGATACTATCTATCCCCTTCATCACCTAGATGCCACTTGCATTAGGACCTAGAAGAGCTCATATCTCCCACAAAAACCCAATAAAGTTCTAAAAATGCAACAGAAGGAATGATGTTAAAACCAAATAGAATTAGTTATAAATAAGTCTATCCAGTTGAGGACAACACCAAAACACACAAATAAACCAACCCCAAACTGCCAGAAATAACATACAAGCCTCAACTGGAGATAAACTAAATTAGGTGGAAGACAGCATGAAGCAGCCTGGTCTCACAATTGGTGTTAAGAGCAGAACTGTACCTAGTGCCAGGAGAACTCTGGGGCCCCAACTGTGACAGGAGACAGGGCCAGATCAGCATGCTGGCAACCCAGACTACATCAATGCTCAGGCAACCTGGGCCTGAACAACAAGCAAGAGAGAAGCTAGACAATTCCTGCAGAAGATCAAGGCTTAGTCTTAGCCACGTAACTCAGAATGAAGCAGGGCCTAGTCACAAGATCCAGGATTATGGGCTCTGAGGTTGATCAGAGCATAAACCCCCAATCTAGAAACTGAGACTGGCTATATGACTAAACAGAAGAAAATGTCAGCCATAATAAAGAAATATCTTGTACTGAGCAAAGATCAAGAGGTAAACTTTGAAGAACAGAGCTACTCCACAACCAGTCCAAAACAGCACCTGAGAGAAAATAATTTCCTTGTCACAAGGACTATAAGGGTACCTAAAGAAATGAAAACATGACACCAAATGAAATAGCTAGGGAGGAAAGAATGGTAAGGAGAATTACTTTATTAGAAGAGATGATGAGTGGCAGACCTTAACTGAGAACTGAACAGGGTTTGAAAAAAATAGAAAAAAGTATAAGGTATATATTATCAAAAACTAACCAGGAAAATAGATCAAGCAGAGATTATATAAAAATCACTGAACTATTTGAAAATTCAATTTTTAAAAATTTAATGAATGCAACATTTTGAGAAATCATAAATAAAAATAACCCAGATCTCTCAGAACAAGGGGGCAAAGTAAAAACATAGAAAGATCCTGAAAGAAATTCCAAAATGAAAATGTTCAGAAACATCATGTCCTAAAATCCAGAACTTTCAGATCAAATAAAAAGAATGCTTCAAACAACCCAAAGTGCCAAGTATTAAAGTTTAAGCACCAAAGAGCAAGAGTCAGAATCATACATATTTGACAATTTTTGGTGTTGTTAGGCACTTTCAGTCATGTCCAACTCTTTGTGATTTCATTTGGGGTTTTCTTGGCAAAGAGAGTGGAGTGGTTTGCCATTTCCTTCTCTAGTTCATTTTACAGATGAGCAACTGAGGTAAACAGAGTTAAGTGACTTGTCCAGGGTCACACACACAGCTATGAAGTGTCTGAGGACAAATTTGAACTCAGGAAGAATAGCCCTCCTAAATACTTCCTTACTCCAGGCCCAGCACTCTATCCATTATGCCACCTACTTGACAACAACTATCCAATTTAAAGGTGAGTAGAGCTTGAAATATAACATTTTAAAAAGAAAAAGATAAAGTTTTATAACCAACAATAACATATCTGGCAAAAGTGGAGGAAATGGCTTTGTCCCTTCCTATTAGATTGTGAGCTATGAGAGAGCATGGACTGTATTTTCTCTGTATCTCCAGTGCCTGCTGTGATGCCTGGAACACAGAATTTTAAAAATGCTTATTGCTTGCTAAACATGGAAATGTTTGGAAATTTGACATGGAAATGCCGACAAGAAAAAAATGAAAAGTACACATAAGAAACTATATGAGGATGTACTAGTTACTAAGGGGCAAAGAAGCAAGTGTCCTTTTAGAACTCTAATGTCTCAGGGATCATAAAGAGTGATCTTTATGCAAGACAGGCAAAATATGGAAATAGGAATAAATGATAATACTGTGGAAAGGAGCAAGAGAAGGAACACACTATCTTGACTAATGGAATGCATAAGATGAAGAGAATATGAACATGGAAGGAGTAGGGAGAAAGAGAATCCCTGGACACTTCCTTTTCTTGGAACTGACAAAGGTAGAATATACTCATGTGTAATTTCCATAAACACACACAAACAACATGGTGTAAGAGTATATTCATTCCAAAAAGGAGATAGATGGTGATAAGGAAGATAGAGAGATAGATTTAAGATGAAGGGCAGGATAAGTGAAGGCTATGCAAAACAGACACCAAAGTTTGAGAAAGATGAGGGAAGGAGAAATTAAAAAGAAAGAACAAACAATTGTGATTAAGGGAAAGGCAGAATAAAAAGATGAGGGGCAATGGAGTAGAAATAGGTGGTAAGGAACTTCAATTAATGTTTGCAAATTCTTAATATTCTAAATGCCATTAAGTCACATAAACGTCTTCCACAGCAGAAACCAAAAAAACATGAATGTTATCATTCATTTAAAAAAATCTACTTTATAAACTGAATTCTGGAAGTAAATGAGAAAATGTTAGAAGAGCGTGGAAGCAGGAACACTCAGGAGTCAACTCTAAATAAACAATGCCGTGGTTTCCAATTTCAATGTAAAAAAATAGGTGATATACTATCTTCTTTCAGTGTTACGTTGTGCATGATATATAGATCTGCAGTACAGATGCATTAAACTGGTTTATTGGTAAATATTTATAAAATATTTATTCTGTGTCTACCATTGTTCTACAGAACAATGTAGCTAGGGGTCCTCGCTCTCAGATCAAAATGGCTGATCATACACAAAAAAGTGAAAGCACTTGCTAGGCTTATGGATAAATAAGATTAGGTCTGTCAAACTACAAAAAAAAGGGAACGAAATTAACACCAACATATCTAAATCTCAATGGCTCTAGGTCTTTGGGTATAATACTATATTAAGTTAATTTTATTATTTTTTCACATAGGCACTCTTAAATTCTGCAAGTTTATGGAGTTTTAAAATATACAGAAAATAACAATGTTTTCTATTCAAAAAGATAAATTCAACTGAACAGTAAGTTGGAAAGAATCAATAATGTTTGAATTCTGAAAACAGGGCAGGAAGAGAAACACATGAGTGCTTTACATAGCTACCATATCAGGTTACAAAGCTGCTCTCATGTTACAAATACACTGTGCAACTCATTGGTTACAGATTTTAAGCCTTCATTTTCTAAAAGCTTTCTGAAGTAACGTGCTCTTTTTAAAACAACAAAATGAAAAGGTAATTGCAATAGCTCATACCTAGGGTAATCCTATGTATTTATAAGTTAAGGCAGTGGTTCTCAACCTTCCTAATGCCACGACCCTTTAATACAGTTCTTCATGTTGTGGTGACCCCCAACCATAAAACTATTTTTGTTGCTACTTCATAACTGTAATTTTGCTGCTGTTATGAATCTATCTGAGATGCAGGATGTATTTTCTTTTTTTTTTTTAGTTTCATTTTTTGCATGTTTATTTCTGGTGCATCTCACAATGCCTGAGACATAGTAGGTCTTTAATAAATGTTTGTTGATTAATTGATTTTTTAAAAATCTTTCTAGACTCTTATTACATCATTCTAGCTGCAGTTATATAGAGTTATTTTTTTTGAATGACTTGTTTATTTACTTTTAGTTTACAAGATTCAGTTCCACAATCACTTGAGTTTCAGATTTTCTCCCCTCTCTTTCTCCGCACCCACCATGGTGGTGTGCAATCATGTATAGGATCTGCAAATGCTTTCACATTGTACAATAGTTTGGTTATATAGAAGGGTTGTAACCAATGGGTGATCACTGGGAAAAACAAGCAAAACCAGACATGAAAGAGAATGATAACGTGTTTTGCTTCAGTCTCCATTTAAACTACAGTCTTTCTATATCTTTCTCTGAGCTTAGATATCTCCTTCCATCCTGAGGCTTGTAGAGTTGTCTTTAGCTGTGCGTTGTTAAGGATTGTCCAGTTTACCAAGATTGGTCATCATAT
>CM053581.1:485748415-485789470 GCA_028627135.1 Pseudochirops cupreus
ATAAGCCTCTCCAGGTAATTATGAAGTCCATCTCCTTCCCATTTCTTATACCACAATAGTATTCCATTACATTCATATACCACAGCTTGTTTAGCCATTCCCCTATATTTCCACTTTTTTGCAACCACAAAGAGAGCTGCAATAAACATTTTTGTACACATGGGACCTTTTCTCACTTCCGTGATCTCTTTGGGATATAACCCCAACAGTGGTATTGCTGGGTCAAAGGGTATGCAATTATTTATAACCCTTTGGGCATAGCTCCAGATTGCTCTCCCAAAAGGTTGTATCAATTCACAACTCCACCAACAATGCATTTGTGTTCCAATTTTCCCACATCCTCTCCAGCATTTGTCATTTTCCTGTTTTGTCATCTTAGCCAATCTGACTGGTGAGATGTGGTACCTCAAAGCTGTTTTGATTTGCATCTCTCGAATCAATAGTGATTTAGAGCATTTTTCCACATGCTTAAAGATATCTTTAATTTCTGCCTCTGCAAATTGCCTGTTCATATCCTTTTACCATTTATCAATTGGGGAATGACTTGTATTCTTATAAATTTTACTTAAATTCCCTGTAAATTTTGGAAATGAGTCCTTCATCAGAGACATTGGTTGTAAATATTCTTTCCCAATTTCCCACTTCCCTCTTAATCTTGGTTACATTGGCTTTGTTTGTACAGAAACTTTTCAATTTAATGTACTCAAGGTTAGCAGGATGTATTTTCATTGTTATAAATTGAACATAACCCATAGGTTGAGAACCGCTGAGTTAAGGACTACATTGAACAAAGTTCCTGAGAAAAATCTTAGTTTAAGGAAAATGGCATTGATGTACCTCACATATTTGCTTTATTAGAAATTCAACAACTTAAAATTTCATTTTATATGACAGATTCTAAGAATAGTTAAGTGAATTTCTGTACTACTTATATTTCCCTTGACCTTTGCTAGAAAATTAAAGATGTATCTGGGGGGAAAAAAATCTAAGAGCAGCACACAAATGGTAATAAAAATAACATTGGAGATATAGTAAACCTTGGAAAAATCACATTTTTAACTGAAAAGTATCACCAATTTTTTTTGTCTTTTAAAAGATAGCATGTTTAAGCACATTGGCATGTAGTAGTTACTTTATAAATGGGAACTGAATTGAATTGAGAAATACAAGAATTAATAAATAAGCTTCACTATATTATCAATTACTTATATACAATAAAAAACATGATTAACAATTTACATGACTAGAAAGTAAGTAATTCATGTAGCTGGAGTGAGGAGTAACAGAAGGACCTAGCCCAAGCAGTAATATCAAATGAAAGTAAAAATACTAACAGAAAGTAGCTAGGAGATTTATGTTTGGCATGACAGATTAAACAAACTAGACTAATGCCATTATTACAAAGACATTTGGCTTCTACCAAAGTTCCTCTCAAATATTCCACAGAAGGGTAAGAATCTATAACTTTTTTTGGTTTTTTTGGAATGTTTCTTCTAAGTTGTTGGCTTTTAAAAAATAAGATTGGCTTGAGCTAAAAAGTGAAAGCAGAAGAAATACACAAGTAATAATTCAAAACATAAATGAGCAAGATTAGTTTTCAAGTTTATCAAACCAAATCTCTGAGAAATTTTGTGAAGTTGATGATGATGGTGATGATGGCGGCTAACACTTATACAGCACTTACTACACTGTACTAAGCACTTCATACATATCTCATTTGACGATCACAACAATCCTAGAAAGTAGGTGCTATTATTATCCCCATTTTACAAGTAAGGAAACTGAGGTAAACAGAGGTCAAGTGACTCGTCCGAGATCACAGTTAATAAATGTCTAAAGCTGGATTTTACTTCTGGTCTTCCTGACTCTAGGCCTAATCACTGGATCAAAAGATTCCAATATTTCTGAATCCATAAATAATGAATTTATCATTTCATTTCTAGAAATGGCAATAAGACAAGAAAAACCATAGATAGACAATGAAGCCAAATAATGATCCCTATTTGCTGACAGGGTGGTATAGGGAATTGGTCAAGAAATTAAGACACTTAATAGCTTCAGGAAAGTAGAAGGGTAATAAATGCCAGCAGCATTTCTAGATAGCAACAATAAAATCCAGTTAGAAATAAGAGAAAGGAAAACTCTATTCCAAATAAGCACAAAATGAATAAAATATCTGGGAATCGATCTATGACAGATCTGGGGCTATGCCAATCAAACCACCAAGGGGACACTTTATAGAGGTAGGTAAAAATAACACAACCCATCTACAAGAATAGAAGATCTAAAATCTCCAGGATTATAATGAAAGGGGGGGAGGAGGGGAATGAAAAAAAGAGGGAAGAATACTTCCACACTCATCTACTATAAAATAATGATCATAAAAAATATTTGGCACTTATGACAAAAATTGCTGGATGAAATGAAAAGTAGTTTTAGAAAACAGGTCTATACCATCATCTTATGCTATATAGCATAGAAAGGTCAGAATGTAATATTAAAAGTCATATCATTTTAAAAAGAGAGACATATATCAGGTGCCTTTTATAGCAATGGTTCGGAAGCAAATGATTAACTAAACAAAGGACAGAGATGATTAAAAAATAATTTTGATTATATGAAAATTTAAATGTAAAGTAAAATTTAAATACAAGGTTAATGCAATTAGAAAGATGGGTGGCAGACTGGATAGAGTGGTAAGACAGCTCTTCCCTGATTGGCCAGGAGCCTCCCAGAATGTGGAGAGACAAGCCGAAAAGGTGTAGCATGGGGATCTCTGGGTCCAAAGGCAGCAGCAGATTAGAAAGTTCCTAAAGAAAATCATAGGATGAACTGGAAACCATACTTGGAAGCCCTGGGAAGCAGCAATTGGTCCTGGTAGTCCTAAAACCAGAGTCAAAGGACAAGGGTTCAAACCTTGCTCTGCTCCTGACCGGCAGTATGACTTTGACAAGCTCCTTCACCTTTCTGGGTCTCAAGTTTTTCTGAACTCTAAGATGAAGGGGTTGGACTATATGGCTGTGGACTATATAACTGGTCCTATATAATGTCTAAGGTTCCTCCCAGCACTGTTTTGTAAGGAAGGTCCAAAGGTGAAGTGACTTGCTCAAAGTCACAAAACCAGATAATTATACAGCTGGTACTAGAACCCAGGTTTCCTACTTCCTGACCCATCATCCTTCTACTCCCTTATTCTCCCTATACAAAAATGGTACTGAAACCGTCGGAACAATCATAATGCTTTAAAGTTCAAAGGGACCTCAGAGATCACCAATATAAGCCAATTATTTTAAGTCTAGAGATAAGGATGTTGAGGCCCAGAGAAGTGAATTGCCCAGATGATGCAGGCAGTAAACATATTAGCCAGGTTTTGAACTTAGCACCTCTCATTCCATATTTAATGGTCTTTAATTCTTCTATGACCCTTTCTATCCCTTATTTAGTCATAGATTCTTCTATCAATTTCACTACAGTATGCTGAGTACATATAGATCATCTATGGTTCACCAGAGAAAAAGTATCTCTGCTTACTCTCTGGTAGGTAAAGGTCATATCAAAATGTCAAGACTTTTAAGTATCAAATAAGTAATTAACATGTAATTTGCGGCAATTTCATGCATTATACATACAAGTTAAGTGCTGTCATGCCACATTTGAATATTTGCTACAGAATATGGCCTTTGTCACTGTCCTTGATTCTCAAATTGGTTTCTATCCCCTCCCTCAATTGCTTGAGGCAATGTTCCCCCAGTGACAGTGCAATCAGAAAAGATCTAAGTTCCAATCCTGCTTCTGACAAGTATTAGCTGAGTGACCATGGGCAAATCACTTAAAGACGGGGCCTTCTTTTCCTCATCTGTAGAATGGGATACCTGCAGTCTCTATCTAATACAGTAGTTGAGAGACTCTAATACATTCATATGAGAAACACTGCAAATTTTCAAGTGCTAAATAAATGACAGTTGTCATTACAACAACTAGTACTATTATAATGACTTATGACTACTACTAAACTCCATAAAACCCTATTCCAATACACCTCCTTATGACATGAACTTATTAAAGGCTATGCCAGCAAAGTGTAAGCTCTGGCAGATTTCTACCTTGCTAAAAACAAAAGGGAGCAGCAAAGACATCTTTTAAAAGAAACAATGAGTATGATAAGGAGAAGCATGTAGATACTTATATGAACCAATGTAAAGCAAGTAGAAATATCATAATGACGATAGCTAACATTTACACAGCACTTACTATGTGTAGACTCTGTGCTAAGTGCTTCACAATGATCTCATTTGATCCTCACAACAACCCTGGGCAGCAGGTGCTATTCTTCACTCCATTTTACAGATTAGGACACTGAGGCAAACAGGTGTTAAATGACTTTCATAAGGTCACACAGCTAGCGTTTAAGGCCAAATCTGAACTCAGGCCTTCCTGACTCCAAGCCTATCACTCAATTCATTGTACCTACATTGCAAAACAATGTAAATGCAAACCGCAGTAATTAAAAAGAAATGTTGTATATTATAAACTTGGCCCTAAAGAACAGAACTCACCTTACTCATAACTCCTTTGAAGAATCTGTGGATTATGCATATGAATACTACATATAATGTCACACTTGGTATAATCTTGTTTAATTTTGCTCAACTATTTTTTTCCCTTTTCTTTGTTACAAGATTATGGTTTCTATCTTCTAAAAAATCCTGTTAGATAAGAGGATTGTCAGGTTCTGAGTTCTACTGGAAAATGTAGATGTAAAAACAAAAGATATCAAAATTATTTTAAGAAATTAAATCAATGCTAACCTTGAAAAAAGACTGAAATAGGAACATGTGCCTACTACAGGGGAAAAGCACAGCATTTGGCGTCAGAGGACCCAGATTCAAATCCTGTCCCTACCATTCACTACCTGTGTTATCTTAAGCAAATTACACCTGTTTCCTCATCTGTAAAATGAAGAGGTTGGACTAGATGGTCTGACAAATTAACACATAAAAATAAAACAAAAAAAATGCAAAAAAGACTAGACATAGACACTATCATTTGCTAAGGAAGTTTAACTGAGGTAAATCAAATACCACAATGAGATCAGAATCTAGAAACTACTTTGGTCAGCAAATACTTCATCTACTTTCTAACCAGAGAGATATGACAGCCAAAGACAACACTAGTTCAGAATATAAATTCTTATGTAAAATCTTACAAGAAGATGGTAGAAGATAATGAGCAATATCTCCTCATGAAACAATAATGGAGAAAAAAAATTAGCTTTTTTAAAAAGCTTGTCAAGCTCCCAACTAAACTAAATCACCCCAAGGATAAAACAAAATGGTAGACAAAGGAGATGAAAAATGGAAAAAATATCTAGGTGGAGCTCCAAAACAAAATATTTTTTCCATCAAGGAAAGAAGAAACTTCACATCTGGACTCTAACATCCCAGTTCCCACTATATTTCATGAGGAGGTGTAAATGGCACTTAAATAAATAAATAAATGTGTGTGTGTGTGTGTGTGTGTGTGTGTGTGTGTGTGTATACAGACACACACACACAAGAAAGAATAGGTGGCCTAGACCAAGTAACCGTAAAGAAAATCAGTGCTGGAGGCAATATGATTTTGAGGCCTTTAAGAATCAATTCTCAAGATACTTGAAAGAAGAAACAAAATATCTGGGAAAAGATTTCATACTTTATTATTATTACCAATAAAAAGACAATTGTGAAAATATCAGTAAGAACTGGTCTATATTCAACTTTTCCAATCTCTATACAATCTTCATGATAATAGTCTATACACATAGCAAAGAAAATCCTTAAAGAAGGTTTGGGAAGAGTACAGGCAACCTTTTACAAACTATATTCTATAAGAGACTTCAAGTTTCAGCCATACAATTCTCTGAAAGATATAGAGTATACAAGATCCCATTATGCTTTTATACTGTCTCTCTCCTAAAAAACCATCTTTCACATGCACTGGAATTACCAAAATTCTTTTAAAGATTATTTTGTTCAATAATCCTGTGATTACAATATGAAGCTTGGTCCAAAAAAACAAGTGTTTTTCATTGTCATGAAAGAAATTCAAATGGAAGTGTGATTTCCTCATGATGAGGTTCTTCCATTGCACCAATTAATAGGTGCAACTGTGGTAATTCCATCAGACTCTGGAACACTGCATAACCTATCAAATGAGATCCATAATAATTCAAAAGAATCCAGTCTACTATTCAGGTACAAAAACCAAAGTAGACAAGAATGCCTACTATCTAGATTATGATATGCAGTTGGAAAGAAAACCAATCAAGCTTAATCTAAAACATCTAACTTCAGACACTGTGAACGGACAATAAACTAGGCCCAATACCAGAGAGGAAAAAGCAAGTGAACTGGACTTCTTGGACTTGTAGTGCTTTTAATTACTCTAAGGTACTCCCTGAAAAAAAGGCTCCTATGGAATACCACAGCTTCCAAAGTATTAAACCTGTGGGTCATCCAAAACAAAGAGAGATGCGTGGTTTAGATGAGTAGGCTGTGGGGTTCCCAATCTTTGTTGTGTCATGGACCACTTTGGTCTTCTGATGAGGGCTATGGATTCTCCAGAATGTTTTCAAATGCACAAAACAAATATAATTAAAAATAAAAGCAATTATATTAAAATCTAGTTAGCAAAACATCAAAAAAAAACCTATATTCTACCAAAATAAGTAAAAATGAGCATACGATTTAGATATAAAGGCTGACACTATAAGGAAACTGAGAAAGCAAGGAATAGTTTACCTGTCAGATTTATGGAAAATGGAAGAATTTATGACCAAACAAGTGAGAGGGGGAACATTATGAAATGTCAAATGGATAATTCTGATCACATTAAATTGAAAAAGTTTTTTGCACAAAGTCAATGCAATCAAGATTAGGAGGGAAGCAAAAAACTGGGAAAGAATTTTTATAACCAGTGTCTCTGCTAAAGGCCTCATTTCTAAAACCTCTGGAGAACTGAGTAAAATTTATAAGAATATAAGTCATTCCCCAATTGACAAATGATCAAAGGATATAATAGGCAGTTTTCAGATCAAGAAATTAAAGTTATCTATAGTCAAATGAAAAAATGCTCTAAATCACTACTGATTAGAGAAATGCAAATCAAAACAACTCTGAGGTACCACAGGACACTTATTAGATTGGCTAACATGACAAAATAGGAAAATGATAGATGCAAAAGATGATGTGGGAAAATTGGAACTCTAATGCATTATTGGTGGAGCTGTAAACTGATTCAATCATTTTCGAGAGCAATTTGGAACTATGTCCAAAGGTTTAAAAAAATGTGCATACCCTTTGATCCAGCAATACCACTTCTAAGTCTGTATCCCAAAGAGGTCCTACGAAGGGGACAAGAAATCACATGTACAAAAGTATTTTATAGCAGCTCTTTTTGATTTGGAAATTGAAAAGATGCCCATGAGTTGGGCAATGGCTAAACAAGTTGCGGTATATAAATGTAATGGAATACTATCGTGCTATAAGAAATGATGAGCAGGCAGACTTCAGAAAAACATGGAAAGATTTATATGAACTGATGGTGAGTACAGAACCAGGAAAACAATTTACACAGCTACAGTCACATTATGCAATGACTAACTTTGATAGACTTAGCTTTCCTCAGCAATGCAAGGTTCTAAGACAACTCCAAATGGTTCATGATGGAAAATGCTATCCACATCCAGAACTATGGAGTCTGAATACACATTGAAACATACTATTTGCTCTCTCTTTTTTGATTCTTTTGTTTGATTTTGTTTTGTTTATTCCTTCTTGTGTTTCATCCCATTGATTCTAATTCTTCTTTCCAACATTAGTAATGTGAAAATATGTTTAATATGAATGTACATGTAGAGCCTATATCAGATTCCATGCCATTTTGGGGAGGGGGAGTGGGAGCAAGGAAGGGATATGAAGAAAATTTAAAACTCAAAAGCTTGTGGAACTGAATGTTGAAAACTAAAAATAAATTTTAAAGAAAAATTATGCTCACAGAACCAAGGTTAAGAAGTCTTGCTTTGGGGGCAGCTAGGTGGCGCAGTGAAGCACCAGCCCTGGATTCAGGGAGACCTGAGTTCAAATGTGACCTCAGACATTTCACACACACACACACACACACACACACACACACACAAGTGTGACCTTGGGCAAGACACTTAATTCCAATTGCCCTACCTTCCCTGCTCCAAAAAAAAAAGAATTCTTTAAAAAAAAAAGAAAGAAAAGAAGTCTTGCTTTGGAAAGATACAACAGGAAATTAGGGTTGAGTTGAAGATAACAATTGATCATTCTGCATTCAAGCACAGAAACCCATGTAACATCAAGTGATCTAGTGGAAGGCCCCTAGTGTGTTGCATGGACTTGTGAAAAATTTACAGGAAACCATGGAAAAGAGTCACATAGTATGAGAAAGTATAGATGGGTTGCAGGCTACACCAGAAAGAATAACCACATCAATGACATGAAAGTATTGAAAGTACCCAATTTTAGTACTTTATATGGCAAAGTATTTTTTAAACATGGTTACCCAAAAGTCTTAGTGCAGATCTAAGCTATTAAAGTTTTAATATTACTTTACTTAATATTACTATACTATAAACTTAAAAACAACAAGGTGTCTCAAAGATCTTAGTGCAGTCTTAAGTGATTAAAGTTTTAATCAAACTTCATCTTATTTGTTAAGTTACTTTCAAAGTGATTAATGCTTAGCTTTAAAGTACATAAAAGTATACTAAGACTTTTGGGATACCCTATATGCATAAAAAACTGAAGAGTCTATATAGTAGCTTTCTCATATCAACCTTTTAAATGCAACATTGAGGGAGACCAACATCCTACTAACCTTTAAACAATAAACTACTTACCCATCTCCCTTCTCTCACATGCCACAAGATGTACTTGTAAGCTACCTCCTAACCTTCTGCTTCCCTCCTAACAAATGTAATTAACTCCAAACAATCCTTCTCCTTTCTACCCAACTCATCCCTAATTCTTTTTTCCTTCTGTCCACTCTCCTATTAAGCTCCTTCCGGCTTATGACATGTAGTTTACTCTCTCTCACTATAGGCAAACTTCTATTTTCTCTCAAACTTTTCTTCACCTGCTCTTTTTTAAAAAAAATAAATATTTTGTTTTTTCCCCAATTACATGTAAAATAATTCTGAACATCTGTTTTTTTTATTTGAGTTCCAAATTTTGAGTTCCAAAAAATGAGTTCCAAATTCTCTCCTTTCCTTTTCCTCTCTCCCCTTCATTGAGAAGGCAAGCAATTTTATACAGGCTATACATGTGCAGTTAACGTACTGCCATGTTAGTCATGTTGTGAAAGAAAATACAGAAATACAGATCCAAAAGGAAAAAAAAACCAGAACAAGAAAAATAAAGAAAAAGTATGCTTCAATCTGCATTCATACTCCCATCAGTTCCTTCTCTAGAGATGGGAAAGCATTTTTCATCATAAATCATTCAGAATTATCTTGGATCATAGTACTGTTGGGAAGAACTAAATCATTCACAGTTGATCATCGAACAATATTGCGGTTACTGTAGTGTTCTCCTGGTTCTGCCTCCTGCTCATTTCACTTTGCATCAGTTAATATAAGTCTTTCCAGGTTTTTCTGTTGCTCCTTCTATCTTAACTGAAACTTGGTTTGCCTCACATATAACCAGTAAAGCACATGCCCCTTCATGCTTTGTCATCTCAAAAGTGAATAAAGACAATTTTTTTTCTTTCCTTTGTATCCCTAGTACTTCTAATAGTGTCTGACATACAACAGGCAGCTAACAAATTTTTGCTGACTTAACCTGAATAGGAAAGGAAGAAGAATCATTCTATTCTTGGTCCACTGTTATTTCCAAATAATTATTCCAACACTATTATTGGACAGCCCTTAATCATCTGAACTTCACATCATCCATTTCTGCCACATTATTCACACCCTCACATCCATCTCTATCACCCTGAGAACTAACTTCATTCATTCATTCAACAAGCAATGTGCTAAGCATTGGGAATAGAAAGGTAAAACCACAAATGCCCCCAAGGAACTTATACTCTACTGGAAAGAAACCATGTATTTACAAATAAGTCAATACAAAATATAAACAAATATACAAAGATCTCAGGGAGATCTCTAACAACTAGAGCAATAAAGAGAAAGGCCTCATACACAAAATACTACTGGATTCTCCCTTGAAAGAAGCTGGAATTCTAAGTGATGAAATGCAATAGTGGCAAGAAATGGAATGCCAGGCAGAAGGAACTGACAAGGCTGTAATGTGAAATCTGTATGGAAAGATAAATTGGAATCAGATTGTGAAGGGTTTTATATGCCAAACAGAATAGTTTGCATTTAATCCTAGAAGCAAAAGGAAAATAATGAAGCTTCCCATGGGGGAATAGTTTGGTCAGATCTATTCATCTACCCTACAAGCTCATACCATGAACCAAGAAACCTTAGCACACTCATCTTTAACAATTTTAGTATCTAAATTAAATTTTGCCTCTCCATTTAAGTCACCTATCATCATTCTTGGTGACTTCATTATATTATCTGACATGACCCTTGCTTCCAAAGAGCTTCATCTTTATCCCACTTCAGGAACCTAGTAACAGAACTATATATACTTAATTTGAGAACATTTTCTTCACTCAAAACTCTCTACCTTCAAGATCTCAAATGCTACTCTCCTCCAAATACAACTTATTATCATTTCTCCAACTTCTATACATCACACTCAACCTGATCTTTCCCCTTTATCATGATCTGCAAGCATTCATCCTCTTCTTTCACCCAATCTAATTCTGGCATCATTTGATTCTTTACCCAGTGTAAACAAATGGTCAGTCACTTTTAAAGTTTTTTCATTAATATAATATACTCTCTTCTCCCCTTACCTTTCATTATAGCAAGCCCCAATCTTGCCTCATGTCAACTTTTGCTTTTCATTCATAAAAATTCTGGAACAATCTTAGAAGTCATCTAGTCTTGTCTAGGAATCTGAGAATAATTGTGGCTCTATCCATGCTATCTATATCTAACTCCAGCAGGGTCTTTAGTATAAGTAAATCAATATCAATTAAGTAAAGTTAGTGCTCACTACATGCCAGTTACCATGCAAAGCAAAAAAAAAAAAAAAATCCCCTGCCTTCAAGGAGCTCATATTCTAATTCCAATTCAGAAGACATGTAAGTAACCAGGCACCAACAAGATATATCACCATAAGAGATAAAAGGAAGTCTTGAAGGAGAAGGCACCCAAAGCTGAGGATGGGGGTGGGGGCTGTGCTGAGAAAAGTCTTCCACAGAATGTGAGATTTGAACTGAATCTTGAAGGAAATCTGACAAACTAAAAGGCTGAGGTAAAGAGTGAAAATATTGCAGGTATGGAGATAGCCAGCGCAAAGGCATAAGCATGGAAAATGGAGTAGCAATTAAGAGGAACAGTAAAACAGGCCAGTGTAACAGAACCAAAGCCATGCAATGGGGATAAAATATAAGAAGAGGGAAAGACAGGAATGGGCCAATCTAAGAAGGGCTTTAAATGCCTAACTGAGGACTTCATATTTGATCCTGGAGGTAACTGGGAGCCAGTAGAGTTTGCTGAGTAGGAGAAATGACATAAATCTATAGGAAAACTGCATTGGCAGACAAATTAGAAGATTAATTGGAAGAGGTGGAGATATGAGACAATAGAAAGGCTACTGCAACATTTCCATTGAGAGCTGATGTGGGCCTGAGGGTAGAGACTAAGGCAGTGGCTATACAAGTGAAGAAAAGGAGCCTTTATGCCTTATTAGAGACTTTAAAAAGACAACAAAATCTGGCAACAGACCAGGCCTCATAGACAACATCTCAATACCTGGAGAAACACGTCCTGTGGAGAAAGGGCTAGCTAGCCCCAACTGCTAAACCACTGCCACACCACATAGCAGGAAAGTTAACCTAGCTAGACCAGTGGTAAATGAAGGGTGAGATAGGGTAGGGTGTTGCATTCCCTGGGTTCTTGTGCTTTTCACACCAAGAAAAAATGTAGGATGAAAATGGATGTGGGAAATTGAGATAGATTTTTTTTCTCTCTTCTTAGCAAATGCAAAACAAAGTCTTCTGCTAAAAGTATGGGGTTGAGTATAGAACATATGCTTACCAAAAGTGTTTACCATTTCTGTTACACTGTGAAAGATGGAGCCTCTAAATAGAAGGATGGAAGTGGAAGAGAGGGAGATTGAGATTTGAATGCAGAAAATACTTAGAACGTACTTCTCACTGTTATTTGTCTCACATATACAATCAACACCTGCAGGAGCAGCTGTTGCCAGGCTGCACCTGTTCACCTCCAAGGATAATGTCTGTAGACAATGCTGGAAGCACGGCTATTCCCAAGGATCTTGGGTTCTGGATGGGCTGTTACTATCTGAGTCTGAGGGGAGATGTTGATCAATGTGGTGCTTGCTTGGCTTACCTGGTACATGCTACCTCTGGCTCTCCCCCAAGATCCCTTGCTTCTTCAGGTGTGGAGCAATGGAGCAATACCTGGTGCAAGTACTAGATCCAGAAAAAGAAAGTTCTTCCTACCACAGTCCTTCACAATTATCAAATGGTTCAACATCCGAAACCAGTATGATTTTATCAACAGAAATGACACTAAATAAGAAGCATTACCATCTGCTTTGCTACTGTACCTTAAGGACCATGGGACTTTTCTGAGTTGGAGTTGAAACCTTCCATATGTTGTCTCCTTCCTTATTATAATGTGAGCTCCTTGAAAGTACCATCTTGCTTTGTACGTAGTAAATACCTAATATTTTTTGTTGTTCATGTTCTATGTTGTTGTTCATTTCACTTGTGTTTCTTCATGACCCCATTTGGGGTTTTCTTGGCAAAGATATTGGAGTACTTTGCCATTTCCTTCTCCAGCTTATTTTATAGATGAGGAACTGAGGCAAAGACTTAAGTGACTTGCCCAGGGTCACACAGCTAGTAAGTATCTGAGGTCACATTGGAACTAGAGTCCTCCTAACTTCAGGCACAGTGCTCTATCCACTGCACCACTTAGCTACCCCAATGCTATCTGTACTGTTACCAATTTTCTCTCAAGGAGGCACTAAGGTACAGGGGAAAGAGTCCCTAGTGTTCTATTCATGATAACTCCTTCTCTTCCTATATCCAACACCAAGAAGTGCTGGGTTTTTTTTCCTTCATAAAGTCTCTTTCGTCATGTCTTTCATTTCTGGTCACTCAGTCACAATACGTTGGCTCCTTATTTCTTTCCTTTTCTTCTTTTTGGCACGAGGGCTCTGACTTGCTCTGTTTCTGACCTGGGCAAGTTTGTCCCTGCTCCCAAGAGACTTACTACTGCTGGTGTGGGACTTAGGGTTCACACCTGATTAACTTAAGGCAGGCACCAGCATACAGCAGCAGTAATTACAGACACACACCACTACAAGGCCTTCTTATTTCTTAAAAGATAAAAGTTTAAACTTCAAGAACATTCTCATAATTTTTTATCTTTCCATAAAAACACTATTCTGGCCAAACTGGTCTATTCATTTTTCTCCAGATGTACCAGAAACAATATTACTTCTTAACCTTTGGTTATACCATTATCATGGTAAGGTCACGCTTTTTGCCTGCTGAAGTCCTTCCTTCATGTCTCATGTCCTATGTGAAGCCTTCCCTAATTATAGTTCTTTCCTAAGCTCTTAAACAATTTTTGTATTATTCACTTGGCATCTATCACATTACCATATAACACTATTCATTTTATTATGTACTGTTGTTATGTATATATACTGTTTCCCCACCAAGGGACTGAGTCTTATGTCTTTTTGTACTCCCAGTGCTCAGAGCTGGCCTATACACATTGTGTCATTAACAAATGTTTCAGGTGTTTTAAAAACTAAAAGTTAAAAGCATGAATTCAGCTTCCCTCCCCTCTACAAACTAGCTTCATATCCATATTTTTGATCAATTCAAACAAGTCCTAGGCAAGTGCTCAACAAATTAATTTTGAGTATAGAAGCCAGTCCAAAATTTAGGAATTTTCTATTGCTTTCTGTACCCAGTGGTAAAAAGAAGTCTACAGCACCAGATGGTGTTACTTTAAAACTGAAACATTATCACATCACAGCAGGAAGAACAAAGTGCATCTAGTATTTTCCACATAATCTTATCCAGTGAAATTTCTATGCATCATAGCAACAGGGCATCCAGGATTTGTTGAGCTTATTTAGGTGTTTTCTTCCTCTAATATTAAGCTTTATCAGGCAACACGTTATAGTGTTAAGAATACAGACCTTGAGTTAGAAGAGTTGGAGTGCTTCTTATTTTCAGCACTAGGTGTATAACAATTTGTTTAGTGTCTTTGGGTCTCTTTCTCCATATACAAACTAGGAATAACATGTATACAATATACTTCTGAGGTCTGTTATGAGGAAAAGTGCTTGGAATTGTAAAGTAAATATGAGTTATAATTATAAATGTATTTATGCGCCTGAGCGCTAGAAGGAAAAATTAGTTTATAGAAAATTTGGGGAGAGACAAATTAAGTCAGGTAACCTTGAAAGCACGTAAGCAGCACATAAGAAATATGACAAATAGACAAAAAAAAAGGAAAGATCTGTAAAAACCTTTTACAGAAGCCCTGTGGTACATGGAAAAAACAAAAGACAGAGTCTGCAAGATCTGGGCTCGAATTCCACCTCAGACATATACTATCTCAGCAGGCAAGTCTTTTAACTTCTTTGACCCTCAGATTCATCATATAAAACAGAGATAGAATGGAGTATCTACCTCACAAGATTATATAGTGAAGTTCACGTGAAATAAGATATGTCAAATGCTTTACAAATTTTAAAGCTCTCCACATAAATATGAGCTCTTATAATTATTTTTGCCAAAAAAACTCTTCTCTATCAATGACAGTGGAGCCACGCATTTGGATTCTTAACAAAACCATTCCAGAACTGCTACATGAGAAAATACAAACAGCACTAAAGAAATCAGTAGAATAGACCCAGTATATAGAGAAGGCGTCTGTACTGGAGCAATACAATTTTAAGGCCAAAGGATATCTGGAAAAAAGGAAAACAACTGAATTACTGGGAAAAATGATGACTTTTATCACTGTCTCAAAATAATGAGATTGAAAAATACATGCCAACCTACATGCCTACTTTTTCATCCCCACAGCATCTCTAGGTGACTAATTTACGTAAGTATTGAGGGTATTGATAAAAATGAAAAAAAGAGAGAAAGATATGTCACATCAGGTCTTTGCAGCCACACAAATGACTAGAGGGTACAGAGAATACAAGATCTCACTGTACTTACTATTTGGTAACCATAAAAAAAAATTTGATCTTTGTAGAGCAACATGAAGCTTTAAACACTCTGATTCAATAAAGTATCTTCAATGTATACACTAAGGTCAAACAAGATTACCTGACAAATGCACAAAGGAATTCTGACAAGCCTCTCTTAAAATCAAAGGAGGTTTAAAACAGGTACATTTACCAAGAACGTTTGACACTGTCATAAAGGACAACCAGTGCAAAGTCTAAATGGAAGGCATATTCCCTACTCAGATTTGAAAAGGACTCCAAAGACCCTCTAACAGAACCCATGCCTAACTGAAAATTCCCTCTACAGAACTCCAAACAAGTGATCATTCAGTCTTAAATGGAAGACCTCAATGACAGAGAACAAACTACTTCCCATAACAAATTAATTTCCTTTTGGATTCCCTTAATTTCCTTTGGAGTAATTAAAGTTGTTAGGAAATGTTTTCCATATACGAAGCCTAAATTTCTACCTCTGCAATTTTCAACCAATGTTCCTATTTCTGCCCTTTTGGGATAATCAGAATAAGACTATTTCTTCTCCTACTTGACAGAACCAAAAATAATTGAAAGCTGTTATATCTGCTCCTCCCCCAATTGTTTTCAAAAAAAGCCCTAATTCCTTCCAGCCTTCATATATCATACTTTTCACTATATTTTGCCACCCCTCCTGAAGATGCTTTCCAGTTTTTCCAAAAAGTAGTACCCAGAACTAAACACACAGATATGGGTATTACTGAAAGAGTTGAGAATAAGAAAATCATCTCTTGAGATACCACTGTTCAGTCATGTCCCAGTCTTCATGATCCCATTTGAGGTTTACTTAGCAAAAATACTGGAGTGGGTTGCCATTTCCTTCTCCAGATCATTGTACAGATGAAGACCTGAGGCAATCAGGGTTAAGTGACTTGCCTAGGGTCACACTGCTAACAAATGTCAAAGGCCAGGTTTGAACTCGTAAGATGACTCGTCCTAACTCCAGGCCTAGCACTCTATCCAATGTGCCACCAAACTGTCCTTGAGACACTGAGATCCTTCAAATGCTTCCACTTATGGATGACTTTATGTAGACTATATCAAGTCCTGGACTGCAAGCCTCTTGAATGAAAACCATTACCATTCAAAAGAGTTCAACCTATTAATGCAGAAAAAAAACTAAATCAATACTGAGACACATAAGAAAGCTCCCAGCATGCTGGGTGGATATTTTGTGGCAAATTTTAGGACAAAGACAAGCTCTACATAAAATAAAGAGTCATGGATTGATTGATTTCAAAATGTGTTGTCAAAGGAACACCAGTATTAAGGAAATCACTGATGCACTAAAACACTGAAATATTGTAAAGAATAAAATTTTCTGCTTAAAAATTTATTATGGTATTATTATTTATCATAATATTTAACATATTTGAAATGTATTTTCCCCTCTTTTCCAAAACTTCTTTAAATGCTTAGCTTTTGACCAAATCTGAAAAAATTTAACTCCCAAGTATTTGTCCTTCAATAATTCAGTTGATTTTCTCTCCCCTCTTATACAGTCTTTCTAACATCCCAAATTATTCCCCTGTACCTTTCTTATTTCCTGTCTACCTACTCTCCCTATTTTCAGATTCACAATTCCTTCTGGAAAGAGATTTCTATAGTAAAACTGTTCAAGTTAGAAATAAGTGATGCTTTGCTGGCAAAAGATCAAGGGATCCAGCCATGGGAAGAATGTACTGAAATGGAAAGAAGAAGTGGGGAACACCATGAGATACTGATGGGGTAGGAGCAGTGCATTTCCCCTACTCCCATACACCAAGGACTTTTTGTCTACGGTCAAGGTGATTGGTGGAAATCAGGAGCCAAGGGAACTACACAGACTATGAAAACCTGACTAACGGAATGAAAAGAACTATGTCTTCTCATCCACCAAAGAAACATATCTTCAACATGTATACAGTCCCATAATAAATGTCAACAGAATGACTTCCAGGGAAGGTGATAACAAGAAAAATCATCAAGTAGCTTGGCTCTCCTATATATATATTCTAACAGTGATCTAAAAGTAACCAGATAAAATGAAGATTAAGAAATCTAAAGACAAAAATCAATAAGCTACTTCATTAAAGTTCAGGACTACACAAAAAGAAAGTCGGAAACTGCAAGAGCTGGAAGAGGCATTCCATGAATAAACTGACAAGCTGGTACCAGCATGCAAATGACATAGTTCCCGTGAGCCCACCACATTACCAGGTGTGGGGTAAGGGAAGGAAAGCTTGGTCTCAGAGCTCTGACCAGAGCCAGCATCCTGAGTGTAGAAGTTAGAATGTTAGAGAATGTTAGTGAGTGTTAGAGAAGGTGGAAGCAAGAAGCAACAACATGGTAAATCAAGGTCAGGACCACAGAGGACTGGACCATCCCATCCAAGAAAAGGAGCAGAGTCTGGCTCTAGCACTATGCTAAGTGCTTTTCAACTGTTATCTCATGTGATCCTCACAACAAGCCTGGCAGGTAGATGCTATTATTATCCTCATTTCATAGAAGAGGAAACTGAGGCAAACAGAGGTTAAATGACTTTCCCAAGGTCACACAGTTATCAGTAAATGTCTGAGGCTGGATTTAAACTCAGGTATTTCTGACTCTAGACCTGGTACCCTCTAATGAATCATTTATCTGCTCCTAGGTAGGGAAAGGACAAAGGGTGGTGGATGGAAGGCAGGGGAAGGTAATGTTGGTGAAAGAACCATCACAAGTAAAACAAACTTCAGCTTCAGAGGATGTACTGTAAAGGAAGAATTAAAAGGAAAGAGAATAAAAAACAATGTAAGAGTATGGGAAAGGGAAAGAAGAAAGGCACTGAAATGGGAATGGATTGTTTCACCTACAAGTAATGTGTGGCTTATACTCGTTCACTACTGTCTTCTTTGTAAAGGGATTACAGGAGCAAAGAGAAGAAAAAGTACAAGAGATTATGGTGGAAGAAAACTCACAATTAATTAACAATTATAACAGTGAATGGCAAGGAAAAATAGAAAAGGATAGTTGAATATATTAGAAAGTAGAATCCAACATGATGTAACGTATAAGAAAAATACTTGAAACCGATTCACATAGAGAATTTATTATGCTTTAGGAGGATGCAAAAAATTAGGAGTAGCAATCATGATCTCAGATCAGGATATAAGAAAAATAGACATTGTTAAAAAAAATAAATAGGAAAACAACATTATGTTTTAATAACAATAATAGCAGCTAGCATTTATATAGCATTGTACAAGTATCTCATTTGATCCTCACAACCACCTTCAATCAATCAATCAACATTTATTAAGTACCTACTATATATAAGAAACTGATAGTAATTAAAACAATTCCAGGGTTCCATGTTTCACCTATCAAACTGATAAAGATGACAAAAAAGGAAAAAGAGTAATTGTTGAAGTGGCTGTGGGTAGACAGGCAAATAATGTACTCTGTGAAACTGTGAACTGATAACAATCCTAGAAAGCTGTTTGCAAGTTTGTTTTTAAAAAAAAGAAGTCATCACACATGTATATCCTGTTTTTAACCCAGCAGTAGCACTAATAGGCATATACTTCAAAGGGATCAAAAGAGAAAGGATTCATATATATATATATATATGTGTGTGTGTGTGTGTGTGTGTGTGTGTGTGTGTGTGTTCCTAGCAGCATTTTCTTTTGTAGTAAAAAAACTGGAAACAAACTGAGTCTTCACCAACTGGTGAATGGGTGATCAAATTACGGTGTATTAGTATAATGGAACATTACTGTTTCATAAGAAATACCATGAAAATGACAGATTCAGAGAAAACTGGGAATACCCTTTAAGACCTGGCAAAGAGTAAAGTGAGTAGAACTAGGACAATTAACATGATTATAGCACTGTAAAGAAAAACAATTTAGAATGATTTAAGAACTCTGGATCAATGAAATGACCAATCACGACATCATAAAGCTAATGATGAACATGTAATGAAATTCCTGGTTTCAAATATAATTCTCTTCTTCTGTTTGTTGCATGTGGAAAATGTTCATACATGTTGGTTGATGTCTGTTAGGTTCAGAATAACAAAACATTAAAAAATTTTTGTTAATGAGATCAAGGAGCCTAAAACGCTCAGCTATAACAAACTAAGCTGGTAGTAAGTGATCTGTTACATTACACTAAATATTTGTAAAGTTACCAACGTGCCTTTAGTTGAAATCCTTTCAAGCCAGTGTAGGCTCTCACCTCTCATTTTTGGTCTCCATGGGATCATGTTGCTTCTATATCTATTTTTCTATGAGTGTAACATAAGAAAGAAATTCACATTATCTTACTCAATTTCACTCTACTATACTAATACTACAATTGTATAATTATCTGTTATCCTATGATCCTACTGCTGCTAAAGATACTAGCAAAGATACTGCAAAAGAAAAGATAGATGGGGGAAGGGGAAACAAACTATATAATACAGTATGTTTTTTATACACTAAAAGACTTCTGATACATAAAACCATTTAATGTTTAAAAAATGGAAGTGCTCAGCCTGACATCTGCAAAATATTACTTATATATCTAGGATCCATTCTGTCAGTGAGCAAAGAAGTAAAAATTGGTTTTCCTTCTGGGAATCTTCCAAGCAAGACAGAATTTATTAATAAGCTGAGTATTCATTAATACTGATAACAGTTTACATTATGTCCTCTTTAATATTTATTAAACACTTTTACATCTATTTTCTCATTTGACTCTCTAAGGGTAGCAGCAGTACAAGTGTTATTATCCTTATTTTAAAGTCAGTAACACTGAGGCTCATAGAAGGAAAATGACTTGTCTAGACCCCACAACCAGAAGTTCAGCAAGACCACGATTGTATTTCAAGCTTTGACTCCAAGGCCCTTGTTATTTCCATGAAACCCCATTGCCTGCTGACAAAAACAGCTATGATTCCTAGATAGAATTATAATTAATAATGATGCTCAACTCTATTTGTAAAGAAAAATGTTTTTTTTCCCACTAGAACTGGAAAAGATATTGTTACAATGACTTTTATTATAAACACCTCCAAAAAAGTAGGATATGGATTGAAACACATCATATGATTCACCTTGACTTCTAGTTGTATGACACCTTTCTTTCATAAGATTATCATATTAGCAACTTTAAAAAATCTGACAGAGTAACTAGGAAATACCCAGCTAATGTCATCCCATTATCACATACAGCAGCACTGGTGTCAGTTAGAACTTAACCACAGTGCAATTTCAAGCAGTCAATATGAGGAAACTTGGCTGTCCTTATTAAACCTGTTTTCTAAGTGGAGACTTTAAATTCAATTCACTCCAGAACTGAAAATCTGAAGTAATTCACAAGCATTAAATCTAGATTTAAAGCAAATGGTAGCATTTAAAAAATTCTACATTTTAACTAAAATCACTGACACCATCCTATAAGATTGACAGTAGCTTGCATGTTACTTAACAGGTAACAGTATCCAGTATATTTTCCTTAAAAAAAAACAACCACAAAACCTTAAACATTAAATAAAATGGACATTTCCACATACAGAGAACTATATATATGAAACTGTGAATCTCTTATGTACTGTTTGCTTTTCTTTTTAAATATAAAGATCAACCTATAGCTTTAAAAGGTGTACGACTCATGATTTTAGCCTTCTTTCTGGTCTCCTCTGTGCATTAAAACCCCCCAGAACTTTAATGATCTTCTCTTTCCCTCATTGTGGTTTTTGGGGAGTTTTTTTTGCTATTTTTTAGAACCATTCCCCCCTTATCACTCACCACAAACTGGAAAAAGAAAAAAGAAAAACCTACCTTTTCAACCTCATTATAAAATACTCCCTCAGGGCTTCCAAAGGAGCCTTCTTGCTGTTCCTCAAAGGACATTCCATTTTCTCTCTAGATGCTTTTGCCATAACTGTCCCTTAGGCCTTGAATACATTTCATCCTCACTTGTACCTGTAAGAACTGCATGCGTCTTTGGCAAGATTCAGCTCAAGCACTACCCTCTACGTGAAACTTCTGATCTCCCCAGTTACTAGTATCCTCCAAATCAAAACTATATTTTGCATATATGCTGTATAAACCTATATATGTAAATACTGTTGTTTTCTTTACTCCCCAAAGTAAGCTCCTTTAGGCAGAGAATGGTTTTATTTTTGTTCTTGTAATCCTAGCACCTAGCATAATACTTAGTACACAGCAGGCACTGATAAAAGTTAGACCAAATTTCTGAAAAACTCCTCTGTGCCTCTTGAAACCTATTTGGTTTCAGAGAATGAGTTAATATCTTATTTAACATCTAATTATCCAAGTCAACTTAGATAATGAATTAAAATGTTATTAATGAAAGCTTTTTGCTTTAGTATTAATCTTAATTTCAATTTGATCCTCAAAACAAAATTCTAGTCACTAAAATTAAGCAGTCTAAGGTTTAAAATAAGAAGTAAACATTCTTATAAATTTCTTATTTTAAACACCAACACCTGGAGAACTGAAAAGCAGTCTGGCAAAAAAAAAACAAACGGGCCTTTAAATCATTATCTTCCAATATTTAAATAAATTCAGAATGGATATGTGACCTGAGTATTAAAGGTCATATCATAAAAAAATCAGAAGAGGTCATATAACTTACACTGCTAAAGGTAGCTCCAAAAGGCAATTAAAAAGATGGAATGGATCATTTTGATTAAATGAAACTGAAAAGTTTTTGAATAAAATTA
This sequence comes from Pseudochirops cupreus, assembly GCA_028627135.1. Classification (NCBI taxonomy): domain Eukaryota; kingdom Metazoa; phylum Chordata; class Mammalia; order Diprotodontia; family Pseudocheiridae; genus Pseudochirops; species Pseudochirops cupreus. The sequence goes on from CM053581.1 coordinate 485,770,526, forward strand.
ATGCATTTAGAATATGGAGAAAAATATTTCTATCAAATGGCTCTGATAAGAGTTTTATATGCCAGCTAAATAGATAATTAACAGAAATGTATAAGGTCAAAAGGGATTCCCCAATAAATGTGGTCAAAGGGAAAGAACAAACTTCTCAAAAGAAGAATAGAAAAATACTAAGAACCATGTGAAAGAAAACTCCCATCCCTATTAATTAAAGAAAAGTAAAAGGAAAACCCCGAAGTTTTGCCTCATACCCAGCAAACTGGCCAAGTCTATTTTAAAAGGCTGGAAATTCAGCAAAGCCATACAATGTCTAGCACCTGGCAAAATAATAACTCAATTTAAAATAAAAACAAGATTTCAGAAAATAAAATTATAATACTCATAGCTCTTACAAATAAACTTCTAATTATCCCACTTCCCTTTCTTCTCTTCTCTCATATGCCACCTCTATCATCTCCATACCCTCTTTCTAAGCAATGGAATCTCACCAAACACTTTACTGTAAAAACTGAGATCATTTAGAATTCCCTTTTCTCCTCAACTCTATATTACAAATCACCTCAACAGTGCCCCCTTGATTTCTGATCTAGACTCTGAAGAATAGGTAGCCTTTCTCCTTGTAAACTTCAACCTCTCTACTCATGCCTTTCACCCCATTTGCTCAACTCCTCTCCTCCAGAAATTTGAGTCCTTAGATCATCTTTCTTTCCCTAATTTCATTTTTTTTCATTACCCCTCTGACTCTAAACTTCTGCTTAAACCGGTCTAGATCTACTCTCATTCTTCAAAACTCTCCACTTGATCCTACCACTATTTCAAGGTATTGCTCAATATCTTCCCTCCTTTTCACAACCAAACACCTCCATTTTCTCACCTCAGTCCTTTGCAATTTGGCTTGAAATCTCATCATTCAACTGAAATTGTCTCTTAAGATTACCAATGATGAAACAACTGCTAAACTGCACTGTCTTTTCTTGGTTCTCATCCGTATTTACAACTCTGTAGTTTACTGATGTCTGACACTACAGACTACCTTGTCCTCCTGGGCACTCTCTCCTTCCTGGGTTTTATACCACTGTTCTCAGCCAGTTTTCCATCTAACTGCTTCTACCCAATCTCTTTTACCTGGATCATCATCCTTCAATCACCCCTTAGGAGTGAGTTTACCCCAGGGCTCTGTCTTGGATCCTTTTCTCTATATATTATTCGCCATTCTGCTTGTCTATGCTTCTTTCTGGAATTCCTTCTGTTCTCTTCTCTGTATTTTTAAAAGAATTCCTCAATGACTTCCTTTTCTTTTTATTACTCTATTTCTATCTCCCTGGGCCTTCTTACTTTCCCATCACTAAAAAATAAAAAGAAATGTAAAGTCCTTTTTTAAACAAATACGGAAGTCAAGCAAAACAAATCTACATACTGGCTATGTCTAAAAATTGCTCTGCATTTTGAATCCATCACCACTTTCGCAAGAGGTAGGGTGGCATGCTTCATCATCAGTCCCCTAGAACTGTACTCATCAGAGATCTCAAGTCTTTCAAAGCTGTTTTTCTTTATACTGTTGTTAAAATGCTATGAGGAAGGTAGGTGGTACAATAGGTAGAGTGCTGGGCCTGGAATAAAGAAGATTCAAGTTCAAATTCAACTTCAGACAATTATGAGCTATGTGACCATAGCTAAGTCACATAACCTCTGCCTCTGTTTCCTCATTTGTGAAATCAGGGTAAGAATAGCATCTATCTCCCAGGGTTGTTGTTATGATCAAATGAGGTAATAATTGTAAAGCACTTGGCACAGTGCATATAGCACATAGTAAGAGCTATGTAAATGTTAGCTATTATATAAATTATTCTGCTGTTGCTCATTTCACTCTACATCAGTTCATAAAAATATTGCCAAGTTTTCCTGAAACTGTCCCCTTGATCACTTCTTAGAGCACAACAGTATTCCCTTATATTCAACACCATAATTTTAGTCATTTATTTCCCCACCCCTACCCCTACCTTCATTCCCCCAATAGATATCCAAACAGTTCAAGTTTAACTGACCTGCCTGCTGTCCCATCTACAATATATTCACACTCCATTCTCTGGGTCTTTGCCTGGAGTGTATTCTCTTCTCACTCTACCTCAGAGAAAACCTATCTCCCCTCAAAAGTCCATCTCAAGTGCTAACTTCTATCCTAATTCATCTTCTTAGTTGCTAGTTGTGTTTCCCTAAAGATTATTTTGTATATATTTTGTATTTAATTTTCTATGTATATATTGTTTTTATCCAATAGAATATAAGTTCCTTGAGGGGAAGAATTGTTTCATTTTTTTTTGTATCCCTGGAGCTTAACACAGTATCTAACACATAACAAGAGCTTAATAAATGCTTACTGAATAAATATTTTCTAATATTCATGATGATGCACTGAACCATACACTATATGAACTGGGACGCAACAGGAAGATCATCTAGTATAACTTCTTGCTTTTACTGATGAGAAAACTTAAATTAAGAGAAATTAAATGATTTGCCCATGATTTGCACTGTGAATTAGTTACAGTACTAGGACCATAATCTTCTGATATCCAATCCAGTGCTATATTACCACCTCAAGTTGTTTAATAATTCTTCAGTATTTTCGTGATAATTGTTCTCCCTTTGTATTATTTAAGCCTTTTATACTCTTCCTTTGAGCTATTTTTTTTGGGTGGGGAGATGTATGAAAAAATGGTTTGGCAAGGGTGGGCTAAGGTTCAACTTGGAAAGTGTGGTTTCCATGCCCTAGATGTGTATAGTTGGAGGACCTAGGTTCAATCTTGTCCCTGCTACTTGAGCAAGTTGTTTACTCATCTTTAAAATCAGGGTATTGGACTTCATGATGTCGGTGGCTAATTCAGAGCTATATGATCCTATGAATTGCCTGCATATATGCCAAAGATAAGGACAGCACCACAGCAACCAACTTCCATTGCTATTAGGCAGAGCACTGCAGCCACCTGAAAGAAAAACGACAGGCCTTCTAGCTTTCTTCAAATATCAACAGACTATTTGTATTTCACTACCCAAGCAGAGGTACTAATTACACTCATAAAAAATTCCAGGATTAATCTACCAAAGTTCAGGATAAGGAAGGAAGATGTTAGGTATAAAATTCAAGACTTTGGTTTTGTATGGGCAACAAAAAATTCTGAATTGACTACCCAAAGAACCCTAGCTAGGGCGAGGCTTTTTTTCACTATGTCCTAGTCTCTCATAGTTGCTATTCCTGTTACCTTCGCTATTCCTGTTACCTTCACTATTTCAGGATCAGTACAATCAAGTTATTATTTAAATAGTGAAGCCCAAATAGTGAAGTCTGAATCTGAATAGTGCTAAGTTTCAGTAACTTTAACAAGCACAGATGAGTTCTAACAACCATCTCCCAACACAATAATTTATTAAGCACCTAATATTTACAATTCACTGTGCTAGACACTGAAGTCACGAAGTAAAAATAAGGTCGGAAGCCAACTCTCAAATAGAGTAACTTACAAACCTAGTAACTTATATCACTTAGAACAATCTTGCTATCTGTCTAAACATTAGACTAATTCTGGCCCTCATGATCTCAGAAGTTTCTCCCCCTCTCTCAATATATCCTCTGACACAGCTGCTGAAATAATTTCCTTAAGGAACAGGTCTGACCACGTCATTCCCCTGGCCAAACATCTTTAGTGGCTACCTATTGCCTCTAGAGTAAAAGTACAAAATCCTTAGTTTGGCATTTAAAACCTTCTATAATTTGACTCAAATCTACCTTTCTCCAATTATTTCACAATTCCCTCTTCATGTACCATCCATTCCAGCTAAATTAGACTACTAATTGTCCCCAAATTCAGCAGACCCCCTATGTCTGGAATGCATTCCCTACTAAATGTAGCCTCCCTTCATCCCAAAGCCTTTCCTGATCCTACCAGCTGTTCCTGCTCTATCTCTGAATAAAGCCTCCTCAAAAGCTCTTCAGTCAAGGATTGTTTCATTTTGTCTTTGTATGTTGAGCTTCTAGCATACTATTAGACTACACAGTACCTATACATGGTAAATACTTAGATGCTTATTGAGTTAAACTGAATAAAGGAAATTAAATTATAGACAAAGAGTATAAAATGAAATACAACACAGAGTTAACAAAATGTTAGGAAAACCCCAAACCATTAAGTAAAGTGGGATACAAGTCCAAAGAAGAAACACAATAGACTTTAAGGAGAATCTGGCATGTGAATGAAGTGTTGAGTCAATGGGAAGACTTCAACAGATGGAAATTTGGGATTCTGAAAGTTAAAGGGGCAGCTCTGATCAAACCAAATATGAACCTGGGGAAAAGTAGCAACACTTTACCCTAGCAGGAAAGATAACATAGTTGCAATACTCAAGATTAAGGCTTGCCACGTCCGCTCCTTAAATTCTTAGCCTTAGTTAGACATATTCACCTCCTCCACTGAGGCAGGAAAGCTCTGGACATGTTCAGAGAACTCTTAAGTAGCTCAGTCTGGAGAAGGACAATGTGAAGTAAATACAAAGATGGGTCCAAATCAGGTTGGGTTGGAAGGTTTTTGAATATAAAGGAACATATACTTTATTGGGGAGCCATGAGGAGGTCCTTAGTAGGTTTTGAGCACAGAGCGAAGAAATTATATAATCAGATCTATGTATAAAGATTAGTCTAAAGGATGTAGGAAGGATTGATTGGATAGGATAAAGACTAAAAGTCAGAAATAGGAGCAGTAATTTCCACTCATACTATTACCAAGCATTTACTAAGCACTCATCCTGTGATGTTATGGAAAAGGAAATTGGTCAGAGGATCAGGACTGAATTCCTGTTCCGCCTATGTGATCTTGGGTAAATTGGTTAGCCTCTCTGGGTCTTAAAAAGAAGGGATTTTGCACTGGATTATCTTTAATGTCTTTTCCAGCTCTAAACTCTATGATCTTAAATATTACACTAAAGATATCCTGTAACACAGAGAACACCTACTTTCTGCTATCTGAATGGACAGGTCAAATAAAGAATTAGATAAAATAAATAAGTTAAAAAAGAACATAAACCTTCCAGTAAACATAAAAACTACAGAAGTAGTGCAGATTAATCTTAAGGAAGTTTTCTTGGAAGAAATGGGTTAAGTCAACTGAAAGAAACAAACCAGAGGCAAACATTTGAAAAAGTATAACTCTATCCTGTTAAGTGAGACAGGCAGTAACAATGCTCCAATTCAAGACTTGCCCCATCCCCTTAGTAAATGATTTTACATATTCACCTCCACTTACTTACTCTTTTCTATAAAGTTTTTTGTTTGTTTTGATTTGTTTTTAGGGAGAAGCATCATGGGGGTAAGTGGAAAGAAAGCTGGGTCAGGAATCAGGAAGACTTGAATTCAAGTCCTACCTCTGACACATGGCTGTGTAACTATGGACAAAGAGTCACTCTAACTCAATGTCCCCAGGCAACTCTCTAAAACTATAAATTATAAAGTAGGTGATATGCATTGGTAGACTGAGTTTCCTCACTGGGAGTTCCTTATACCGGTAAGAACACAGGTTCAGTAAAAAAAAACCCAGTAACACTAAAACTAAATTCAACTACACAGAAGCAATGTTATTCACTCTAAAATGGGGCCAGATATTCTAGTTTAGAACATCTTTTGGTTTTTTCCCTTGTAAGAAAATTTACCCTGTGGTTTAATAAAATTAATCAGAAATAAGTTCACTTATTTTAGAAACAAGTGTTAGGAGGGGAATAGTCCATTAACACAAAACACATCAGTATACTTAAAAGCATATTTCAGATACTGTATGAAGATTTACCTCCTCCACAAAGACTTATACATTGAACTCAAATCAACCACAGATAATACAGTAACGCCCTTAACAACCTGGAGCATTATCTGTTACTTCTACTACTACAGTGGATTTACAACATGCTAATATTGCTTACGTTAGAGAAATACGTCATTATTTAAACTCAAAAAAGAGCATCTACATCATTATTCAAATATAATTTTCCCCAAAACAAAAAATATTTCACTTAATTTAACACTAAGACCTTTAAGAGCTTCACTCTTCTGCTTCAAAGCCTCCGATGACTTCCCCACCACGACGACGAGGACAAGGATAAAATAAAAAAAGCTCCTTAATCTAACATTTAAAGACCTTCAAAATCTGGCTACTGACTTATCTCACATCACTGTCCCCTTCTAGCACTCTCTGTTCCTGATAAACTAGGCTATAAACTAGTTGTTCTGAGAACTCATCATTCCATATTTTGACTATTCACATGTACAAGCTATTCCCCCCATGGCTAGAATGGCCTCTCAGAATCCTTACATCTTTCAAAGCTTATTTCCTCCACAATGTCCTATTTATTGTGGTTTTCTAGTTCTTCAATTTACTTTGTACTTTACTCATCTGTATTAATACTTTATCACCCTCCATCTTACCTATAGTAGAATGTGAGCTCCCTGAAGGCAAAGACTTTCCTTTTTGTCACTTCAACCCCAGAGCCTATCATAATGTCTTCTATTTCTTGAACTGAACAGCATTCTATCCAAAACAGACAGTTATAATGTAGAATCATTAAGGAAAGGTGAAAAGCAAAAAGTTTGTCTTGTTTGATACTGAATGACATGACAAAAAGGCTGCACAAAGAATAATTTAACAGTTTATCACTTCACTATTTCAACCACTGAAACACACTGCCTTTCTATATTACAGTTGTTCAGTGTCCTTCCAAACCAATCATTCTTTGAAACTGCAAGAGGCAGCAAACAGTAAACAGAAATGGCAATCTCACAATAATTACTTAGTATATTTGTATACAAATGCTATTTCCCTTTCTGTCTAAATGCATCTGATATGAAAATTACTTCCTCTTCAACTCAGAAAATGTAGCAAGTGGAATAATCTGATGAAATTTCAAAGTATATCTTAACCATAAGGTAATTCATTATATAGATATAAATGATTTTTTTTTCAAATTCTAAGTATCTCCACACACTAGTCTAAGATCCTTACACAGGTCCTTATAAGAGTTATGCTCTAGGAAGCAGTTTGGTAGATAGAGGGCTGGGTCTAGACTTAGGAAGATGTGGATTCAAATCAGGTCTCAGATATCCACTTAGCTATGTAATTCTGGGCAAATTGTTTGCTGACATTTTCTGAACTGCAATATGGGGGTGATAATAATATCTATCTAATATCTATCTAACAGGGTAATTTTGTAAAAAGCACCTGGCACATAGCACTATAAAAATGTTTACTCCTTTCCCTTAAAATTTTCATATGTGATTTCTATTGTTCGAGTGATTATTTTATAGTTTTAAATGAACAATTACTAAGACAAAAATCAAAAATTTAAGTAAACATTTCACACTTGCAAGAACAGAAAATAATGATACAGACAAAAGTCACAAAAAGTCCTTAAATATCATAAGCCACAAACTTCTCCTCCCTAAACTTATCCCTGTGGCCAACCACTTTACCTATGCAAACTCACTGTCAAAACCTCTAAACTAAAATCATGTCATTTGTTAAAATCTATGCTGTGGTTCAGAACCAATGCCAAATATTATTAAGAAGTTTAATTTTTAAAAGTTGAAGTACAAGTATATGTAGCTGAATCAAAGGATCCAACCTTTAAGCTGCAATTCTTGCACGGTATACAAAGGGTCGACTCCTGAGGAGTTAACAATTAATCTGATAACATTCCTGAAATTTTCTAATCCTGATTTCCTGTACAAACAGGTGTAGCCTGGTCTAACATAACTTAATATTATTATGAAGGAAGGCAGTTGCATGATTACATCTCTCAGTTAAATTTTCCTCCCTTATGCTGTGACTGCTTGGTCCCGGGTCACATAAAACTCTGCAGGTGGTAACAAGTAAGGCAGAGGAGGAACTAAGCCAGCTCTCCAACAAACTCAACCACAGCCCTGCCCCAAGTCACCCGCAGGGAGATGCAGCCCAAGCCTGACAAGGCCTACACCACCACTGTGCAAAACCCTCCCCACCCCCAGAACTGCCAGCAGCCAATGTAATGAATGCTTCCGTCAACAACACACATTTCCCCCTTTCCACAGCACAACTTCTCGCTCCCAACCAGCCATCTGGGGTTGGAGTTAACCGCCGCACCACCACAACCCAAGACTTCAGGCTCAGCCGTTCCCCGTCCCGTCCCGTCCCCCCACAACCCCCCTCCGCTTCCCCAGAGCTGAGAAGTAATAGAGACTGAGTTTCCACTGCGCATGGCGGAGAAGCAAACAGCATCCATTCCCCGCCTCCTCCCCCCCCCCCACCTCCCCGGCCTTCCAGGGGAAGACAAGCACCGGTAGGGAGGGAGGGAAGGAGGAACCAGGCCCGGGTGAGAATGTAGGAGAAACAAGCCCCATCGGAGGAGCCGCAGCATTTCCTGCTCTAACCAGACCTTTCGATTGGAAACGGAAGGACCCGGGGAACTGCTTGCATTGCAACCCAAAAGCACCCAAGCATTTCTCCGAGAAATCCCAAAGCCAGGAGGGGGCGGGGGAGAGCGACTGAGCTGGGGGTGGGGGGTGCTTCCTGGCACACTTCATTCATTTCTAAGCATCGGTCTCCCCAAATCTTTCCCATTTTGGATGATGCTGAAAACTGCTCAAGGGGATTAAATGAGAGTCCGGAGAAGAGGAGTTCCGTTTCTGGGGATGGGGAGCCTCCCGGGGAAAAGGAACCCCTCCCAGCCCGCCCCCAGCGGCTTGAGAGTAAAGTTTGAAGGAAAGGTGAAAGGAGAGGGGGCAGGGGAGCTGGCGAGGGCACGGCCCGGAAAGGTGACACTGCCTCGGCCCCCGGCACCCCCAGCCTCCCTGGCTGGGCCCTGGAGGGGTACAGTCAGAGACAGCGCTACCGGGACGACCCTTTCCCTCCCCTCTCCCACTCTTCTACGAAGGCGCGGCGAATTCCGGGAAACTGACCACACATTTCTTGCCAAGGAAGCTGAAGAGCGCCTCGTTCTCTTGCGGGGTGAGGAGCAGCGAGCCCACGTTGGTGACCCTCCTCGGAGGCGGCTGCTGCTGCTGCTGCGGCTGGCTGTTGCTCATGGTGGCGGGGGCCGGCTGGGCCGGGGCCGGAGCCGGAGCCGGGGCCGTGTCTTCCTCGTCCTCCTCCTCCTCCGCCGCGGGGCGGCCGGGTGGCTGCGTGGGTCTCCCCCTCGCAGTGACAGGGGCGGGGAGGAGCGGAGTCAGAGCCGCAGCATCTCGCAGGGCTTCTGGGGGAGGAGGGACGAGAAGGAACCGGCCGCGGGCGGGGGTAGAGGAGGACTTCCCTTCAGGGTTGGTGGAGGAGAAAGGTTGCCAGCTGCCGGTGCTTTGCTGTTCGCGTCCACCGCGACTAGCGACGGCGCTAAACTCTTTACTGCTCCGGCTCTTTCGCGGTAGCAGCAACGGCAACAACGGCGACGGCGGCGGCGGCTGCGGTGGGGGCCGCACAATCCAACATGGCAGCGGGGGCGGGCGAGACCACAGGACACGGGAGGCGGGGGTGCGCGCCGGAAATTCGCGGCCGCCGGAGTCAGAGCAACCTTTCTCCTCGTCCCCCCTTCCCCTCTTCCCAGTCCGCCCTCCCAGTCCTGCCCCTCAGGCTCCGCCTTCTCGCCTCCAGGCTCCGCCTCCCCTTCCGCCCGAGGTGGGAGTGTGACCGGTGCGCTCTGCTAGTTCCCAGTCCGCCTGCCGAGCGCGAAGGTGACAACGTGTGCCCTCGGGGTCTCCTCCTCCGTGAGGTCGACCTGTTGGCCTGTGCATCCCGCGATCTCCCGTGGGGGCCCAGCCACAACTGCTAAAGCTGCTTGGGGACTGTAGGATCAGGAGTGGGTGAAGGGAGGAGGGGAATCCCATCTCCCTCCTGCACGCACTCACCTCTCCCCGTGCCCGAACCTCCCAGCAGGCCTTGGCTTCGCCCCCAGGAAATGGGGCTTGTTCGGGGGCTATCAGATTGAACGCGCGCCCGCCTCGCCCCCTAAACACCCAGCCTCCCACCCAAGCAACGTTGCCCGAAACCGCAGGTGTTCGAGCTTTTCTCCAACTTTGTCCCAACTTCCGAGGAAGCAGAGGGGTCCACCGGCAGGCCGCTCTCGGCCCCGGGGAATTGCGTGAAAGCGCCCGGCCTTCCTGCCCGGGCTAGCCCGGAGGATGGCCTTAGTGCCGCTGCACGGACCTTCGCCGTGGGCCCTAGAAAGGATTCCTCCTTCTCGCAGGCAGACTCGCCTCTCTCGTCCCATCGAAGAGGGGTCGAAGGTTTTGTTTTTATTTAGTTCACTTAAGCAGACTCGTTTGTGGGATGTTACCTGTAACATCCTTACAGTTTATATACGGCGTCAATGACTGTGTCAGCCACATAGTAGGCACTTAAATGTTGGTTGAATTAATGAAGAAATAGTTGCCAAATGCTTTGTAATAAACCTCAACAATTTTTTTAAAAATTGATGTTCCTTATTTTTGTGCAATGCTGAATGCTGATATACCTGAAATATGTGTTTGGGTCATGTCAGTAAGTCAATTTATGAAGTACTACTTTCTAAGTGCCAGGCACTGCTCTAGACATAAACGATGTAAGGGCAAAAAACAAAAAACAAAAAAACCAATCCTTGCTCTCCAAGAACGCATTCTATTGAGGGAAACGACATGCAAACAACCATACATCAGAGGTGGATATGGGGTAGGTGAATTGGAGATAATCACTGAGGGAAGGCAGTAGCATTAAGGAAGAATGGGAAAAGCTTCTGAGAGGGTAGCACTTTAGCTAGGACTTGAAGGCAGTCAGATGGATATGAGAAAGAATTTTTTAGTTGTGGGGGACACAATAAAATGTATGAAATTGGAATGGCCTACATGTATGAGACACAGCAAGGTAGTCAAAGTCACTAGATCTGAGAATATGGTGAGGGGAGTAAGGTGTAAGAAGATTGGAAAATTAGGAAGGGGACAAGTTAGAGCTTTAAAAGCCAAATAGGATTTTATATTTGAACCTGGAGGAAATAGGGAGCCATTGGAATTTATTGAATAGGGGGTGTGAAGTGGTCAGACTTACTAGGGTTTAAGAAGACTTAGCTGAGTAGAGGATAGACTGGCATGGGGGGAGACTTGAGGCAGGTAGACAAACTAGAAGTTTCAATAAATAAAATAGTTGTCTTAGAATATAATAAGGAGCTATTACATATATAAGTACTGAGGTTGATTCAGTGCTGCCTTGTTGCATCCATTGTAAATCTTTGTATGTTTATATGTATTTAATGTACCCTCCCCCATTACCAAATACAGTGCCTGGATTATAGTACATTCTTAATAAATAATTATTGATTGATTGTTATATCTCCATTGCCCTAGCACTCCATCACTTAAAATTCTGATTCCTCCAAGAGACAGCTAGATAATACATGGGATATAGCTCTAGCTAGCTCTAGAGTCAGGAAGACCTGAGTTCAGGTAATTAACTATGTGATACTGGGCAAGTCAAATTCTCTGCCAGTCTCTTCATTTGTAAAATGGAGATAATAATAGCACTTACCTTATGGTGTTGTTGTGTGATAAAATTAAGTGATATTTGTAAAGTGTGTTGCATACTTAAAGCTCTATAAAAAAAGCTAGCTGTTATTTTGCACTGATAGTGAGAATGGGCACATGAAATTATGAGTAGCACAGATAAACTATTACCCATTTTCAGGATGGGGTGTTTTAGCTGCTCATAGTAAAACAAATACAGCTTAAACCTCCATCAGTTTATCCTCTACCAACAGATCAGGAATCATATATCAAATAGCAAAACTTTTGTTTGGCACAAAATAGTGAAGTCAATAACTAGGAAAAATTCCGCTTTATATAAAGAGGTGGAGTCTCCTGCAGATTGTCATACTGTAAGAGGTCAGTAATGTAAGAGGTCACACTTTCCTCTAGCCACCTCTGGCCTCACCTACTCCCAACAACTCCTGATCTTTGATCTTTGGATTATATCACAGCAGGTAGCTAGCTCCCTGTGGTAGGAGCCACATCTGCTCCAAGTAGGCTAAGCTATTAGATTTCCCCTAAAGAGCAATCAAAGTATTTTCGAGATTTAATGATCTTGAAGACTAATGCTTGAATCTTTGAGAGAGTTTCCTAATAACCTATGTTAAAAGGCCCAGTAAAGGTGGAGGATCCTTAGGTGTATATTATGGTGCAAATGGGAAAGCAAGGGAGCTGCATCTAAATATATCAGTGTTGTAACCATCCTGACTACCCTCTCAATGCTATTAAGTAAACTCGTTTTTGTTAAATGTTATATGGTCTACAAGTGTCTCATATTCCAATCTTGAACTGGAACCTCTAGACAGGCTTGAGCAAAGCCTAGTCCATTTCCCAAAAACCATCTGTATTTCCCTTACGCGGGCTACACCTCACTGCTATTCCACTATACTTTAATAGCTATGCATCCTCTTTTTTTCCAAAGCTACCCAGAAGAGCTGCTGTTGTCATCTATTGGAGTATACTGGTAAATTTTTTAGCAACAGGTCTCAAAAAAAAAAGGACAACATACTTTTAAAATTTAATTTGTATTGTTAACATTTTCTTAAATATTGGGCAATGAATCAAGTCCTGATTTATAGTATTTGTTAATTTCTAAGTCTCCCCCTATCCCCTTAAATACCCGACCAGGATCTCGTGAGCGTTTTCAGCTATCTCCAGCACACCCCTGATTTGCTCTGTTTCTCTGAGCTGCTGCAGCCATGGATTTCTAAGGCTTCTTCTTCAAATAGAGTAATATAACTTTCTCTTGTGAAAATACTCAAGCCTCGAGCTAATCAATATATTTCAGATCTTTTGTTAGTCAGGACCACATCTACACCTAGTCAATCTGGAAGCAAAATCCTTCATCTCAAGATGTTTCTTTTCTAACCAACTCACACTATAATAAGGAATTTCTCAGGCTATTTAGTGATACCTTTGATAATTGGGTCAGGAATAGACAATGTCCTTCAATTCCTACTGTCTAGTAAGAAAGCTAGGAAAATTGCCCAGAAGTTTTGATTAAGCCTTTAAGTAAGCACTTAACATATTATAACCTTCACCTTAATGATTTCATTAAGTCAACACCTACATTACATTATATTAGATAGTTATTAAATTAAAAATCCCTTATCTAAAAAGGCTCTATCTGATAACTGTTGGTCAACTACAGCTCAATACACTTTAAAAGAGAATTTTTAAAACGCAGAGTTGAAGTGTTTTGATCATGTTAACTATACACAATAAATCTAAAGAGAAAAATTAAATCTTTCTTTAAATTTTCACATAAGAAGCAGAAAATTTCATAAATGACAGTTCAAAATCAAGTGATAGTTTGGAAAAGCATTCATTAAAAATTTTGTTTTACGTTAGCACAAACTGAATGCACTGTGCAAGACCTTTAGGAGGCAAATAAATATAAGGACCTTGCTTTTAAGGACCTTGCTAGGAAATATGGTTGCAAATTGAACCTATGAACTATTATATATGGGAAGTAAAGTACATGAAAATCTGCTTGAGTTAAGGTTCTGAAATATTTGAGGGGGGAGATTTTGCCTTTTAGAAGGAAGGAAGAAGGTTTTTATTGGAGGAGTTGGTAGCTGGAAAGAACCCACCCAAACCACCGTTGCTATGTCTCTCTATTGACTTTCTTCTTTCAAGGCCCAACTCAAGTACCACTTCTTCCATAAATGTGAAATAGTTCAACAGTAGGATATGGGAATGGAAGGTGAGAGGGAGGGATGGGAGTTCATTTCAGGGATGTGATTGTAAGGCAGAAATGAGAGGGCAAGATGAGAATAGAGATGTATAATAGTCTGGCTTAGCTAGAACATAGAATAGGTGAAAGGTAATAGAATGACATTAGATTGAAAAGGTAAATTTCGCCCAAAACATTGAGGTCTTTGACTGCCAGGCGCTGAGATTTTCTTTATTCATTAAGCAGTAGAGACCCTAAAGTTTTAAAGTAGGCACAATCAGTGCTTTGGGAAGATTATTTGGTCAGTGCCATGAGAGATTGTTTGGAGACTGGAGAAGCACAAGGCTGATTAGGAGGCTATTTTAATAGTTCAGGTGAACAGTTGATGATGAGACCCAGAATAAGGCTCATATTGTCTTTGGAATTGAGAGGAGTCAAATGTGGGAGATATTGTAGATGTAGGGATTCTTAGCTTTTTTTTTTGTCACGAACCCCTTTGACAGTCTGTTGAAACCTATATATCTCTTCTCAGAATAATACTTCAAAATGTATAAATTAAAGTAAAAAGAAAGTCAATTATATTAAAATACAATTAGCAAAATGTTTTTTAAAACCAAGTTAACAGACCCTAGATTAAGAATCCCTGTTGTAGAGCTAGATTTGATAGGACTTGGCAACTGGTTGTGTGTGTGGGAGGAGAAAGAGGAAAAAGTCAAAGCAGTAGGGCAGTATTTCATAATGCAATTAAATCTAGAGAGGCAGTGATAGAAAACAGAATTTTGGAACTGGAGAAAGATCTTTGAGACCTAATTCATCCCTTCCTCCCAAGAATAGTGACATCCATTAGAGATTATGTAATTTGTCTAAGGTTACGTTGTGAATTAGTGGCAAAATCAGTACTACCCCAGGACTCCTCCCACAACTACTACCTTTGCCTCTTGGATAACTTAGCTAGCAAAATAAACTCAAAGGCTTTTGCCTCATTACAAAATTGGGGTTTCTATATGTTGATAGCACAGATATGGACATCAGAAAGCTTTGTAAATTTTTAGGAAAGGATAAGTTAATTAATTTAAATTCCTTGCATTTTTAAAAACTTGTCCTCCCCTTGTTGTCCATCCTAATGTTTGCTTGAGTTTTTCAACAGTAACAACTCTTCTTTTACTGAGTGATACACAGATTGATTCAGAATTGCATTTTCTTTAGTACCAATTAATAGTGCTTTGCACAGAATAGGCGATAAATAAGCAATTTTTGAATAGATGAGTGCATGAATGAGTCACTTGGCCCTCTAAGCCTGATAATATTACTAAATAGATTTCAGTTTTTGTTTTATCTAGCCTGGGCCCTGGGTTCTAAGTTACATCCCAGCTGGTTCTATGCTATATTGCTTCACAGGATCTCCAAAAAGTTTTTATCTTTCATTTATGTGCTTTCTTCTCCTATTAAAATATAAGCTTCTGGAGGGCAGGGCCTATCTTGCTGTCTTGTGTTTGAATCCCCAACACTCAATATTCCTGGCACAGAGTAAATGCTTGCTTAATACTCTATCTATCTTGCTTAATACTCTATCTATCTATCTATCTATCTATCTATCTATCTATCTGCCTATCCATTTCATCCACCAACTTTATAATACTTCATTAGTCAAAATTTTAGATTAGCCTTCATCTTCTAACATGCTAGAATAACAAAGTATAATTCCTATTGTGATTTAGAAAACAAATTATAATGAAATCACAGGATGTGATACCTAATCCTCAACCTTTGGCGATTCATGAACCACTTGCTTCTTCAATCAGGGTTTAAAGGCCTGGGTTTATGACAGTGAGGATTCATTCTGTGCATACAGAAGGGTGTACAGAGGCAGAGAGAGGTAGAGAGAGAGAAAGAAAGAGACAGAGATAGAGAGAAACAGAGAGAGACAGACAGAGACAGAGAGAGAGAGGATTTATTTCATTCTTAGAGATAATCTGGAAATGAGAATTTCACATCTTCGTTTATCAATCTGTATCACAGGTTCTTTGCTTTTACACTTTTAGGGAGTTCATACCATCTGAGCTTTTAGTTCTTTCTTCTTTAGAAATGGAGAATGTTTAACTATGTTTCCTAAAATAGCCCTTCATTTGTTTGAAGTCAGTCGTCATCCCTTAAGCATTTTTTTCTGAACAATTCCTAAAAGTTTTTCACCCTTATTTGAAAAACCAAGCTATGTTAGGCTAAATTCAGTGTTTTGGTTTTTTTTCTGCCCAACTCTTCAAACATTTTTTTCCTCTCTTCTGGACCTTTTCCAATTCAGTGATCTTAAATGGGATGAAACACTCTAATTAAAGTCTGACCAATGTGTATACGCTGAAATTATAATTTCTTGGTTCTTATGTATCTTACTCCTATTATGGGGTATTGCTGAACATGAACATAATAATACTTTGGTGTCTTAATATTCATGCAGGATTTAGAATTTAACATTGTATTCTGAGACAAATCACTATTATTTTTATTTGTTTAGAAAACTTTTAGCAGGTCTTTTTATTTTTTCTTCCTAGTACACTCTCCATTTGGCAAAAGACAAGAAAGCTTTCTCTCTGTTTTCTTTGGCAAGAGATTTTCTTATCTCACCGTTCTTTTCACCCAGTTAGAGGGATTGGATTTAATCCAGGAAATGAAAGGAGTTTTGTTTCCTTCCAAATGAATATCTCAGACCTTGTAAGGTAGGTTAAGGAGACTGTAGAGATTTTGTTTTCATAAATATATAGTTTAAATGCATAAAGCAACAATTAAAAACCCTTCAAACATGCCTCTGGCTTAGAAGAGCAGGTTCTTTTTTCAGGTACATTTCCTCCTTTCTTGGTTTTAATAACAGCTTATTGGTAAAAACTCTGTGGTAATCCTTTATTTTATTTATTTATTTTTTAGCTCACTCTCACATCATTAGTGGAAAATGTGAAGGGAAACTTCTGCCTTGCATAGAATATTTTATTTGTGCATTTGGAGATAAATGCATATTTTCAGATGCTGTTTCCTGCTGTTATCACTGTACTTTGAAATTTTCTGTTGTCTCAACCCTGTTGTTCATCTTTTTTTCTTACAAAAGAGTCATTGTTTATATCCTGTTACAAGTCCCCTGAAACACTCTGTTCCCCTTGCTAATGTTTAGTACAGTACTTTAGATGTAGTGACAGCCTTCAGCGTGGGGGAGTGTAAAGTAGGCCAGCTGCCAGAGGGCACTGTCAACCGCCCCTGCTGCCATAATTGCTAGTATTGATTGATTTGGTGTTAGACTCCATGTATAAGGAGTCCCCAAACCCACAGAATCATAGGGTTTCATGCACAAAACAGGAGGAAGGCTAGTTCATCTATGCAGTCTAAAGTTCTTGTAGGTTATAAAAGTTTATGCTGTACTCTTTATTAGAACAGTCTTTGTGTACACATTACAAATAGTAGCAATTAAAAGAATTTGTCCTAGTACTTGTAGGGCATATATTGAATTCTTTCATTCTTCATCAGCAAAAATCTTGACAAACAACCCACTAGCTATTTGTCTCTTCTTTGAGTTGCTTAGTGGTGGTGAGAAAGGAAGCTGCCTATTTGGGGCTTTTCCTTTTAGACATATATGGTTTCTGACTATGTAACCTTCTACAAATTACTTCTCTCAGCCTTAGTTTCTTAATATGATCATTCAGCAAACATTTATTAATAGTCTTGTATTCTGGCCTTTTAGAACTTTCAGTCACATAGAGTGATAAAACACAAACACAGATATCTATAATGTAAAAAATTATACATAACAAGTACATTAGAGTTACAAAGCAAAATAAAGGGTCCAAAGGAAAAGAGGGACCACAGGAGCCTTCATGTAAGTGGGAGCATTGAGTTGAGCTTTAAAGGATGGGTAGGAATTCAACAGGCAAAGAGGAGGGAGATTAAGACATAACAGGCATATAGAACAATATGAGCAAACACATCTCTTTGAAGATGATATGGTATAATTTTGCATATGTGTGTGTATGTGCATATTTTAGCCTGTGATTCACCAATGTGAGGGTATACTTGATTTAGAAATATCTTCCATAATGCAGATTAGCAATAGGTCTGTGGTGTAATGTCTTAGAGACTTACATGGGGCATTGGGAGGTTAGGTGATTACCCTGATCACACAGGGTCTGTTGACAGAAATTAATCCAGTTTATTTAGAGTGTACAGAGGCTAACAACATGAGGTTGGTAATGTTGGATGGTTATGGAGGACTTTGAATTTCAGGCAGAGAAAGGAAGAAAGGAAATATTTATTAAGTACCTACTATGACCCATGAACTGTGCAAAGTGCTTTACAACTATTGTCTCATTTAATCTCACAACAACCCTGCGAGGTAAGTGCTATTATACCCCTATCTTACAAGTGAGGCAAAGTTTAAGTGACTTGTCCAGGATCAGACAGCTAGTTCCTGACTCCAGGTCCATCACCCTATCCACTGTACTACCTAGCTGTCTCGTTAAGAGGAGTTTTTACTTGGAAAAGAATAGGAAACTGCTGAAGATCTTTGAACAGAGGAGTGATAGGACCACATCTATGCATTAGTAAGATAATTCTGGCAACTACACAGAAGATGGAATGGAAAGGGGAGAAATCTGTTAGGAAATGATTTCAATAGTGCAGGCAGGTGACAATGATGACCCTTATAAGAGTGTGGAGAAGGGGTTGGATATAAAGGACATTGCAGAGGTGGAATCAACAAGACTTGATAACTGATTAGAAGTGGGAGGGAAACAAAAGTCAAAAGTAATTGAAAGTTTTAAATATGTGTGACAGGGTAGGTGGTCAAGCTGGGAACAGTGGCATGTGACAAATCACTTAACCTTCTAGAGTTTCAGTGTCTTGATCTATCTACCTCACAGGGATGTTTTGAGGAAAGATGGATGTTGCATGGGTCCTTGCAAAAGGATGCTGCAAATCTTAAAGCACTATATAAATGCAAGTTATTAAGTCAGGAAGAAGGCCAAGTATACATCAAAGAAGAATAAGTTGGGCTTAAGATGCTGTTCAAGGTGTGGGAGGAGGCATATGCAAATATAGATGTACTGTAGGCAGCTAGAGATAATGGATGTCTGGAGCTTATATAACGACTACCACTCATCTCTGTATTCGTCAGGATTACTATGTACAATTTGGGGTATGTATGTCAGATAATGTTTGTCATTTGGCTCAAGTCTCCATCTTACCT
>CM053581.1:485789970-485829191 GCA_028627135.1 Pseudochirops cupreus
ACACACACACACACACATATTTACATATATTTATATAAATATATATGTACATACATAAAACTTATTTTCTAATAATGTGGCCAGCATTAAAGGGGGTGCTGTGTAAAATCAAGTTCTAGTTCTCAGCCAAGGGCTGGATTTACTGACTTGATCTAAATATATAGTAGAGAGTTTTAGCAATGAACAAACTTGACCCTGTTTGGGAGAGAAAAAGGAGGGAAGAAGAAAGAGAGTTTCAGAAATATATATATTTCATATTTCATTTGCATATGTATACATATACAGTGGATATTTAAAAAGGAGTGATGCCACCCTTGATACTTTCCTGTGAGGGATCTGGGGAGGGCTAGCTCGCCATATCCCATACCCTAGATAGCTTTGCAGCCCCATGTCCTACCTAGATGATCCTGGATCTGGACTTTAGTTGCCTCTTTCGTTTTTGTTCTTTCTTACTCTTTGATGAACAAGTAGTTATCTCAAGATGGAAATGTCCAGGCTTGGAGGCAACCTTGTGAGTTCATGAGGTCTAAAGATCCTGGGTCCTTTTGGTCTAAACTGAGTGGCAGCTTGGGAAAGAGTCTCCCCAACTACTCTAGTACTCTTGAAATAGATCACCAACAATAGGATGTCAGAAAACTTGGACAGGAAGTTTTTTGGACAGTGCAAAATCACAGTTAAATATAATAATGCCTATTTAGCAGGCTCTCAAATTGCTTTGTGTTATGATCAGTTTTAAGTATCAACATACCAGTTATTGAATTTTGTTTTAAATATTTTTGCAATTCATGCTTGTGAAGTTGTGTGTATGTTTGTGTGTGTGTGTCTTTTTGGCATTTCTTTTTGTGTAGAAAATAAATACTTCCCCCAAATCTGATCTAGAGTATACCTTTCTCTTCCCAGATTTTGGGGAATACCCTAGACATGAATCACAACTTAAACTATTAATAAATTGTGCCTAGGGTATTGGGTTCAATGAGCTGAAAAGAATGGGAAAAGGAAAGTAATCCCCTTCCCCATCAGAGGCCAGTCTCCCCAGAATTCAACCAGGTATGGAAAACACATCTTGTGTCTAGACCTGAGTTCAAATGTGACCTCTAACACTAACTACTTAGTGGCTAAGGTCAATGCTCCAGTCTCCCTGGGCCCAGAAGCAATTCATGTATGTGTGTGTGTCTGTCTGTCTGTGTCTGTGTGTCTGTGTCTTTATGAGAGAGAAACAACCAGCCAGAAAGACAGATATAGATATGTAGAGATAGATACAGATCAGTCTAGATATAGATCTATCTATCGATATAAATGATGCGGATATAGACAGATATCAAGACAAATTGTCTATATATCTGCATATATTTCTGTATGTGTCTGTTATATATATATACATATATATATATATGTATATATATGCAGATATGTATGCAACAACATATGGTGAGACATAACACAAGGCAATGGGTAACAAGAAATTCCTGAAAAACCAGAAACTGAACTCACAACTCTCAGCTCTAGGTCCAGCCATGCAAGGAGCAGAAGTATCTAGTTCTTTTCAAAGTTGTTGACCCAGAACAAAAGACGCTTAGTCAAAGGCTCTGTGCAGGAAAAAGCAAACCTTTACTGTTGTGTTGTTTTTCAGTCGTGTCCAACTCTTCATGACCCCATTTGGGGGTTTTTTGGTAGAGATACTGGAGAGGTTTGCCATTTCCTCCTCCAGCTCATTTTACAGATGAGGGAACTAAGGCAAATAGGGTTAAGTGACTTGCCTAGGGTCACACAGCTAGTAAATGTCTGAGGTCAGATTTGAACTCAGGAAAAGGAATCTTCCTGACTCCAGGCCTGGCACTCTATCCACCATGCCACCTAAGTGTCATACAAATGTAGTATTCTTGGGAAACTGGGGTTATGATTCCTGCTACCTAATAAAGAAAATTACATAGCATCACATGATTCACATACATACACACACGCGCGCCATTTGAAGTATTCTATTAGAAAGAAAAAATTATCTTAAAAAAATGTCATTAAATATCAGCTTTACCCTTCCCTTCCCCAAGTACAGACAGAACAAACATTTTAAATATCAAAAATGTCTGTTCCTAAGATTGCAGGTTTGCATCTTGGTAATATTTTAATATGCTAACAAACTAAGAAAAAACTTAAATTGGGCGAAAACTGCTCATAATTTTCTATCTTATGAAAATTGCTTTGAAGTTTAGTGCTTAGAAAAGAGGATTATCAACCTCCAATAAATTATAATGAACAATCTTGGTCTTAGAGGTCTGAAAAATGTACCTACTTCCTCTTAGTGAGAGGTAGGAGACCACGTGGATTGTAATATGTACAGTCAGGTAGTAACTATATCTGTGTACTTTGCTTTAATGGGTTTCTTTCTTATAAAGAAGGGTTCTATGTGTATATTTGTGCGTGTGTTAAAGGGAGTTAATGGGAAATACTGCAGTTATAAAAACTGAAGAAACAACAATAAAAGAAGAGAAAAGAAGATTGGGGGGTTTTGCACTGGATAAGCATTTATCATATAGTTTTTTAATGACATTATGTTGTTACTCTGAAAACATTGTAGTCAATGTGTTGTTTTCTAATGTGACTCAAAGACAAAAAAAAATTCTGTTTGATCATTGGCAAGAAGCCAGACAAGAATCTGTATGTAAAATCTTGTCCAGAAGGCCCTTGATGGATGCAAACAACTGAACATTAAAGGCTGTGACCACCTGGACCACCTTCTGGACTAAATTCGCAAGAGAGGCCTAAAAGTGAAAAATGAATATTTTCCAATATTAGGTGGTTAGGATAAGGTAAGCTATAGTCAGGGGGGTTTCCAGGCTCAAACGAGATGATGGGTATAAGGCCCTTTTGCAAACCTTAAAGCACTGTATAAATGCCAGTTATTGCTGTGATTATCATTGTTATTAACCAGCAGCCAACAATTCTCCAACCATCGATGACTTCGTTCCCTGAGCCCTCTTCTGCCCTCCTCCTGAACTTAAACTGTGTTAATAGAGCAATATAGGAGTGTGTTGGGGCAGCTAGATGGTGCAGTGAATAGAGCGCCAGCCCTGGATTCAGGACGACCTGAGTTCAAATCTAGCCTCAGACACTTAACACTTACTAGCTGTGTGACCTTGGGCAAGTCACTTATACCCTGTCTTTACCCCTCCAAAATGACAATTAAAAAAAAGGAGTGTGTTGCTAAAATTTTAACAATCAGGTTGGGAGTGGGAAAAAAAGAATGTATGCACACAATACTTTTAGGTTTAATCTTTGTTATTAACATTCTAAAAATACTAGACAAAGAACAAAACAATAAATCAAACCTTGATTTGTAATGACTACTTATTTCTTAGATGCTCACAGTGAAAATTTAACAATGGGTTCTCACAAGTGGTTAAAAGAGTCCAGGATACCCCAGGAGCTCTAAAAAAACAAAACAAAACACTTCTATGATAACAAGTTCTATTAAGATTGCCCCAATAACAATAAATATATTTTTGTCTCATGAATTTTTCAGTCACTACACATTAAATAATTGTTTAAATGAACCATGTCAAATCACAGTTATTATAATTTTCCATTTTTTCACATTCCTTAAAACAGCAATGAAGGTTGGTGTTACTTTCTATAATCTTAAGGAAGTAGCCCCATCTGGTGGATAACAGAAAGAGTTTAAAGGAGATACGGGGTGGAGGATAGATGCACAAGTGGTTGTGTGTAGATTTGTTGTCATGGTTATGGGTGATGTGGAATTGTCTGGAATTTGGCAGCCTCTTCTCAGAAATATAGCAAACAAGCATATAAAACAGGGATGTGCCCTCTCTTTGCAACTTTCATTGACCTCTGTCCAAATAACTCCCAATTAGATTGCAGAAGTCTTTGGTAAGAGTCAGATTATTTAATCCTTGAAACAAATACTCCTCATATTGGTAGTTCGGGAGAAGTGTCCATCTGGTGTTGGTCAAACCACTGAATATAGGCCTCCTGCTCAATTAACATTTATCCCTAAATCACCAGCAGAGGGCCTGTCTTTAGACTTAAGAAGTCAGTAAACAAGGGTGCTGCTTTTTTTTCTAAAATGAAAGGACAATGTAAGTCCCCATTCTTTCCTAGAAGCATTAGGAAAAGGATGCAACCCTGATGCACAGATCCAGAGCTGGAAGAGACCTGAGAAAGTCATCTGGTTAGATCCCTTATCTTACAAGGAGAAAATGAAGATCCCGAAACATGAAGTAATTCCCCCAAACTCCCAGTTAGCAAATGTTGGAGCAAGGATTCACACTTACTTCCTGTCTTATTCTAAATCTAACGTTTCGCTACACTATCTCAAACATTTCATTTTGGAGACATTCATTGGACAGAATTTACTAGGTATCTTAAGACTTATTGAGAAATGAAGGCATTAAAACAGGTTACATTTACTTAGGATTTACATTTTTTCAGAATATTTTCTTTATACCAAAGTTATGAGTTAGGGAGTTCATATATTGCTGTGTTTGTTTTACAGCTCAGACACTGAGCAGTTAAGAGATGTGTATGGGAAAAAATAGTAAGACAAGATGAAATCCAACATTTCTTTCTCCAATATCAGGATATGTTCTGCTAGACCACCTTATTTTTAAAAATCAGGCCATTAGGTTTTTGGTAGTGGTGGTGGTGGTGGTGGTGGTGGTGGTGGTGGTGGTGGTGGTGGTGGTGGTGGTGGTGGTGGTGTGGTGGTGGTGTGGTGGTGGTGTGGTGGTGGTGGTGGTGGTGGTGGTGGTGGTGGTGGTGGTGGTGGTGGTGGTGGTATGGTGGTGATTGTGGTGATGGTGGTGGTGGTGATGGTGGTGGTAGTGGTTTTAATTAGAGCAGTGATGTAGCCAGTGTAAGTGATGAAGCATCAGCCATAGAAGCAAACTTCTGGGCTGGGACCAGACAAGTTCACAGCTCTTATGACTCAACTCCTATAACATTGGGATCACTTGTGGGATGAGATGGGGAGAGACATATCAATGTGATCAGTAACCAGGCTCTGAAACCTGGCACTGGACTTGAATGTTAGTTATACTGAGTAAGAAAGTATTTTAATGAGACCTTCATCACAGATTTCCTTTCCATATCAACCTGTTAACTTTGCACACGGGCACATTATTTTCCACAATAAAAAATTACAGTACAACAGATGCCAAATGAAAGCACACCTCAAGTCTCAAAGAGGAATGGGGAAGAGAATGAGTGGCCTAGGGCAGAGGTGGCATAGAAACAATAAATCCAAGCCAATGACTTGTTTACTTAGAAAACCACAAATTAACATTATCTGTGTCATACGTATTTTATTTTGCTAAATATTTCTCAGCTACATTTTGAATGGATTAGTATTTTAAGTTTTTCTGGGGGGTCTGGAGTTTGACACTTTGGCCTAGGGCATCATGAGCACCATTGCTATACATTTATTGAAGACCTATTATGTACCAAGGTCTGGGACAGGTTTTGGTGATATGAAAAGATGTATAAGACCGCCTTTAGGGGCTAAGTGTCTAATATGGAAGCTAGGACACATGCGTTAAATCTGAATAGCAATACCAAGTGACATATGCAAAGAGCCAGAGAAGTGGTATAGACTCTAAGACAGGGAGCAGCGTAGGTCTTATAAGAGAGGTCATATGATATGATAGAAAGAACATTGCACTTAGAGTCAGATGACCTGGGTTCAAGTCTCAGCTCCCTAACTGATGACTGGATGACAAAGAGAACATGGTTTAGTTTTTTGTTTTTAAAATAATTTCTATTAATGTCTTCTGTTTTTGTATTCTTACATTTCTCACTGCATCATTCCCCTGAACTTCCCAGAAAGTTGTCCTTTCTAATAAAGGGGTAGGGGTGGAGACAAGAAGAAAAGAATTTCAGCAAAATTAACAGACATATCAAGAAAATCCAACATAATATTCGGTGCCCCCAACCCATGGTTCCTTGCCTCTGCTTATAAGTGGAAAGAAGTGTCCTCTCCTAACTTGCTTGAACCAAACTTGATTGTGATACTATCGCATCATTCAGTTTCAATTGTTTTGTGTTGTCATTGTTACTTCCATTTTACATTGCTGTAGAAATTCCTTGTTCTCACCTCATTTTGCATCAGTTCAGGTGTCTTTCCTCACTTCTCATTTTCAACATATTAATCACTTCATGCAGCAGAGTAACATTCCATTATATTTATGTACTACAGTGTATTTAGTCATTCCTCAGTTGATAGACATCTTTTCGTTTTAGTTCTTTGCTATCACAAAAATTGTTGTCATAAATATTATGGCTCATATGAGACCTTTCTTTTTGACATTGGCTTCCCAGGAGTATATATGCTCTTACGTGGAATCTTTGTCAAAGAGCATAGACAGTTTCATCATTCTCTTTAAAAATTCCAAATTGCTTTTTAGAAGGACTGGACCAAATCAAAGCACTACTCACAATGCAGTGGTGTGCCCATCTTTCCACATTTCCTTAGCAGCACCATTCCCATCTTTGGTCATCTTCGCCAATTTGCTAGGGATAAGCTGAAATCTCAGAGTTGTTTTGTTTGCATTTATCTTGCTTGTAGTGATTTAGGTCATTCTTACACATGGTAAAGTTTATGATTCTTTTGAGAACTGATCATATCTTTTGAACACTATTGCTTAGCCTCTGCGAGCCTTAGTTTTATCATGTGCAAAATGGAAGTGATAATATATATACACATATATGTGTATTTGTTCATATATATGTATATAATGTGAGTCTATATACACATATACATACACACTTACATACATACACATACACATATAGACATACAGACATATAGCAGCTAGGTGGCATGGTGGGGAGTGTAATGAGGCAGTTGGCGGTGCAGTGGATAGAATACCAGACCTGGAGTCAGTCATTTTCATGGGTTCAAATTTCTCCTGAGACACTTACTAGCTGTGTGACCCTATGCAAGTCACTTAGCCCTGTTTGCCTCAGTTTCCTCATCTGTAAAATAAGCTGGAGAAGGAAATGGTAAACCACTTCAGTACCTTCACCAAGAAAATCCCAGGGGGGCCACAGGAAGTCAGACACACCCAAACAAAGGAAAACAAACAAAAAAAGCAGACAGGACCTATGATAATGTCTTCTACTATTCCATTGAAATATGAAAGGACATTTACAACATTTATTCCCCCTTTGAAAACTGGCATATCCAAGTTTTCTTGGGCTGGTTAGCTGAAAAGCAAAACCTTTTAAAGGAATTGAATGATAGACTGAGAATGTTAGAGCTAGAAAGGGCCTTAGATCGTCTCATTCAACACCCTCATTTTACTCAGACTCAGAGAGGTTTAAGTGACTCATCCAAGGTCACTCAGCTAGTTACATGGTAGAGCTAGTACATTCAATACATACAGCTTTTTAATCCGTAGCTTCAGCTAAGGTGGCTTGCCTTTTTTCTACAGGGTACTCAACAAACAAGAATTCAGTTTTTCACCTTCCCTATAATTTTGGCCAAACTGCTTTTGTAATAGGTCACTCAAGTAATTAGCAATTTCAAGTGCCTGGGTTTAATTCAGCTTATGTGTATTGGTGCCGATCAGGCAGCGAACATTCATAAGGCAGTTAGAGGACGAAAAAACCACTGTCACGGTATTAATTTTTAGTGATCTAAAGAATGAGCTTGGAAATTGACTTACATTACATTTTTCATGAGGAAAATAAAATTAACAGAGCTTGTAAAATGGTGCTGGCTCTGAAGTGCACCCTGGCGCCTGAGTATTTGCCAGGGAACTTCTTCCATCTCAGATGAAATGTTGCCGATATTTCTCATGGATATAAACTAACAGCTCAGTGTGTAACAAAAGCAAAAGCACGAGTATCTGCGTGCTCATCTAGTTCGCTCCTTCTCAGGCATACCCCTGGGCACATCATGTGCTCTTGATCTTCAGTCATCATATTTCCCTAATCTAATTTATCAGGAGGAGAAGCTGGTGCAAAGAAGCAATGGTTTCTCAAGGTCACAAAGGAGAATCCCTGGGAAGAGCTGATCCACCCCAAATGCCAAGAACTTGTATTTCCAATTTAGTATTTCAAACAAATATCTCCGCTGAAGTCTAAGTTAGCAAGTATAGTATAGTGGATAAAGCATTGGCTACACTTCAAGTCAGGAAAACCGGGGTTCAGATCCCGTCTCAGACACTTACTGTGTGACATTGGACAAGTCACTTCCCTATTCTACATCCACAGTTTCTACCCAGTAAAATAAAAGTGTGGGGGGGGAGGGGACAACAAGGAAAGGGACATACTTGATGGCCTTTAATGTCCTTTCCGGCTCTTAACTCTATGATACTAAGGTGGGGCTAGGCTGAGCTGAGCTCAAAGTCATATGATCAATGTAGTGAAGCCCAGAGGGGCTCATCCCCAATAGGCTGATTGCCAGGTGATGGATATTTGGCAATAGCAACTCGTGAAACCATCCACCAAGAAGGGAAGGGTCTGCATCCGAAGAGGAAGCATCCAGACAGGTGAAAGCATCCTTGGAGATATTGATGATTGTGAATCCACATGTATCAATGTTATTGTTGTTGCTGTGGTTGTTATTATTACTGCCTCTTCTGTATGACCTGCAACATCAGGAGTCAGCTTGCTTCAGTAGGACAGTTAGGTGGCACAGTTGTTAGAGAGTCAGACCTGGAGTCAAAAAAACTGAGTCCAAATCTGGCCTCGGACACTTACTCGTTGTGTGACCCTGGGCAAGTCACTCGCCCCTATTTGCCTTTGTTTCTTCATCTGTAAAATGAGTTGAAGAAGGAAATGGCAAAACACTCCAGCATCTTTGCCAAGAAAACCCCAAATGGGGTCAAGAAGAGTTGGACGTGACTGACATGTCTGAACAATAAGAGTTGAAAGAAGATAGGACCAGGCGTTTTAATTCCAACTCTGCCATTGGTAGCTAAGTGACCTTGAGCAAATTGGTTAAGTTCTAGGAGCCTCACCATCCCCTTCTGTACAATGAGAGAGTTGTACCAAATGAACTCATAGATCCCTTGCAGCACTGAAATTCTTTGATTCTATTCTAAACTCCACTAGTCAATGATTTACATTAAGGGATACTTCCAGTTTCCCAAGAGACAGATCTTTGCTGAAAGAAGCAACTATTTAATCCAAGTGAGTTACTTGATATTAAATAAAAATTTATTTTGTATTTTTTATTTGCATATGTTGTTTCTCCCAATCAAATGTAAGCTCCCTAAGTGCAAGGACTGTTTCCTTTTTATTTTGTCTCTGTCTGTGTAGTTTCACAGATTTCAAGCTAGAAGGGACCTCAGAGATTATTCAGTCTATCTGCCTTGTTTTACCAATGAGGAAACCAGGGCCAGAGGAGTAAAATGACTTGTTTGCAGTAACACAGGGGTAAGTAGTAAAGTTGGGCCTTTAACCCAGAACCTCTGACTCCAAATCGAGGACTCTTCCAATGTACCACACTGCCTCTATCCCCAGCATCTAGCACAGTGCCTGACAAATAGCTGATTGATTGAAGTGGCTTTTTAAAAAACAAATATCTGCAGATTTGCTATTATCTGACTGTTTTTAATAGTTACCCAGATAATACAGATCTACCTATTGAGCCTTATTGAATTTTTCAATAGGGATTAACTCATTCACAAAAATAAAATTAACAATGTCATTGTTCAGTCATACCCAACTCTTTATGACCCCATTTAGGGTTTTCTCAGCAAAGATACTAGAGTGGTTTACCATTTCCTTCTCTGGTTCAAAAATTTACAGAAGAGGAAACTGAGGCAAATAGAGTTCAGTGACTTGCCCAAGATCACACAGCTAGTAAGTGTCTGAGGCTGGATTTGAATTCAGGTCTTCCTGATTCCAGGTCCAGTGCTCTAACCACTGTGTCACCTACCTGATCATAAAATTAACAATGGTGAATGCCATAATAAAGTTGGCACTACCATCACCTAGCTTATTTCAAAGTACTACTGCTCAGACAGCCACTCCCATGTTTATGTGGTCATGTCCATGTTACTGAAGGCCTTCCTGCCTTGAATCTTATTGGCGAACCTCAGACAGGTCAAAAATTCAGTCAGGTAGGTATTTGTGTGGGTGGAGTATGTGTGTGTGTGTGTGTGTGTATTTAAAGACACCTGGTTGGGCTACACTACTTCAGTGGTAAGAAAGAAAGGTCATACAAAGTAACTGCCTTTTCAATTAATTGTGAAGAAATGACCCTTGCCTTAAACTGGTGTTTATTATACACTAATTTATAGTCATACTGATATACATTTCCCATCAATCATATATGAAGGATCATTTCCCCAATAAACATTATTAAATAAAGCTTCTAAAACCCCTTAGATGTTGAACCATGAAACAATTTCAGAGTAATTGGCTTTGAATGCTGAAAGACTTGTTTTCTTCCTGATGTCTCATTTCTGACCTCTATGATTCTCATCTTCATGGCAGCAGTGGGAATATTTGAAAATAATTCTTTCCAAGTGCTATGTGTCAGCAGCTGTGAAATTTTTAAGCCTTTGGTTTTTCTTTGTTGGCTACTCATTAAATGAGATCAATGTGGGAATATTCTGAAACACACAGGATTATGTCACCCTTTAGGGTCAAAGAAGTAGCCTGACATTCTTAACTGGTGAAAAAATATTAAGAACCAGGTTCTTAGGACCAAGAACTTTAAATTTTTTTTATCATTTATTGGAGAAAAATGGCATGATGAAATTTTGGATAAAGATATTTCCTGGAAACAGTTTTAAGGTGTTACTTAAGAAGTATGAATAAATAAAATGAAATGAGATAAATTTAAACAGCATCATCAATTAATAATGGTTATTCTTTTAAAAATCATCATAGGCTTTCACTAGGAATCCTTGAGTAATATACATAAAATAATCTCCATTTTATAGATAGAGATGCTGATGAATACCAAGACAAGGGGATTTGTCCATAGATAAGCTGAAATGAATAGTGTTACATTCAGCAGCCAGTTTTGTTGTTCAGTCTTAGAGGAAACATTTGATGAAGTTCTAAAATAACTAGTACAAATAATAGCTACAATATGTATTGTTTCATGAGATAGGCCAGAGCCCCCATCTCATAACTTAAGTCAAGTCGTCTCCTGAAAGTCAAGAAATCTGTCCCCAAGACTTGATTTGCCCAGGGAGCTAAGTCTCAAGCCGCCTAGCTCTCGATCAGTGACTTCAAGCCACAGTGACTTTCCTGTTTTCCTAAGGGCATAAAAGGCCTCCCCATTGGAGTCAGGAGGAAGGGCCCTAAGTAAAACCTCCTTTTGTTAACTGTTGAATGGTCTACAAGTGTCTTACTTCACTATTATATTAGACCTAAACTATCTGACTGCCTTGAGCCAGGCCCAGTAAGGGACAGTTCATAAACGCTGTTTATGAAAAACTCTTTCATTTTAGGGGATGGGCAGAGAGCCATTGTACATATCCTAGTGATTCAGCCTACTTTACTACTTTGATGAAGGTTTGGAAGGTCTAAGCAAGCTTATTATTAATATCCCATATGGAAAAAAGAAGGAATCCCACACGACTGGTTCCTCAATTTTGTCATATACTTATTTTCATGGTAACATGTTAGAACCATGTTCTTATATAAGGGACCTCATCAAGCATCTGGTCCAAAATCTTCGATCTACAGTCGAAAAAACTGAGGCCCAGAAAAGTTAAGTAACTTATCCAAGGTTACAAAATTAGTAAGAGGTGGAATGATGTGATATGAAGAGCTCTGAACCTGCAGTCAAGGGAGATTCTCAGGACAGAATATTTCTAGAGTGCACAGTTTTGGGAGCCATATTTTCAGGAAGCACATTGATAAACTGGATTAGGCCCAGATCAGGGCAACCCCAGTAGTGAGGTAACTTGAGACCATGCTATATGAGGATTGGTTGAATTTGTATAAAGGCTGCCCCTGACCTCCTAAGGCAGTCCATTATATCAAGCAATCAGCATCATTTATTCTGTCCTTGGGTCATTTCATTGAAATTTGATTCTCTCATAAATCCATGCTACTAAAGATCCGAGCTAAATCTGGAGAGATAAACAAATCTAGAATTTGTACTCTTAGACGCTAGGCTGAAAAACAATTCTATGTAAATTTACCCAGATACTAACATACCTATTAAGGATTAGGACACTTACAATATTAGGCTTGCTTGCACAATGACACACCTGATGACTGTGGTTTGATGTATAGGCACTCCCTCTTTCACTGTCCTTTTTGAGTTGAGCATTCCAGGTTACTTAACTGGAAGTGTTACTTCATCGTATGTTACTCCACAAGAGTGATGAGACATGACAGGGTGTGGCTTCACATGTCACTTCAATATTCACAAGATCTATGTTTGAGCACCCCATTCACCAGTGCAGATCACTCCTCCCCTTAGCAGAATACCTTCCTTCCTTCCCTACTTCCATCTTTTCTTCCTTCCTTCTCTCCTTCCCTCTTCTTATCCCTCCCTCCTCTCCCTCTGTCTACATAGGAATATAAATTTTGATTGCTGAAACCTCACAAGATATCTTGGGGTTTACAGGATAGATTTCTTTCTCAAGGACCATGCTTTAAACCCAAAGCACTCTGGCTTTCATCTATTGGTCAACAATAGCTCCCAGCCCAAGCCTCATTTGGTGATTGTTTGAGCTCTGAGGCTTCAGAGTGAATGTAAATAGCAAGTGTTTCTGTTTTGGCCAGAAACCTGAGGGTCCTTCCCTCCCAGAGTGATTTTTTTTCACTAGGTAAAAGAGGCCATTTTTGGCCTCATTTCTTACCTAGTCTTAATCACTGAATGGGCATTACCTCAGTCAAACTGAGACCTGGGAAAGACCTTAACTTAAAAAGGCCAAGGTCTCTCACTACATCTGGGCCATCTTCAGTCATCCTGATCTATGGATTGCCACTGAATCTAGATGACTGTGATCTGCCTCACTTAAATCCAATTCACTTGCAAGTCATGATATCACCTTCCTGATGTCATAGTTCTCTTCGAGAACAAAGGATGAACAACAAAGAACAACCATCATGAGTTGCTGTGACCCAAATGTATTGTCACCTTTTGGTCTTTCACCATCCTTTGCTGATGAACCTCTCTGGATCGAGCTGGGCTGGTTACTCAAGGACAGATGTGCAATCCATTTCCAAGCCATCATTTGGATTGGATCGTCCTGGGCTTGCACCACCCCCACGTAATGATGAGTCATAATGTAAAACTTTTGTGGACACATATTTCAATTATCTACATACACTTGCTGATAGATACTTAGGTACCTGAAAAGTAACTTACTAGACATGATCGTTTTTTCCTTATTAAGCATACATACCAGACACAGAAGCATAGAATATTTGTTGTAAGTGACTTTAGGTTATAGTTTCTTCAAGCATATCAATCTGAAAATCTATGAATTCAGAATGATTCTACACAGGCTGAGTTTACCTTTGAGTTACCTACTTTGAAAGAGCAGAAATTTGTCAAGCAGTTTCTTTAGGGATGGAGAGTAGGCCTGTGATTTATTAAGGTGGGATAATTGTTAGTGGAAGTTCACTGGTGTTGATGGACCAACCATCTGTAACTTACAGTGTTAGAGAGTTCTCTGGAGTGCTATATGATTAAGTGATTTATACAAAGGTAATATGTGTCAAGAGGCAAGATTTGAACTCAAGTCTTCCTGACTCCAAGGCTGATACTGTCTTCTTTATGTCACATGTAAACAAAATTGAAGGGGTCATGTTTAATATACATAAACATCATGAATTCTTTTGAAACACTTTAGCACCACTTTTTGCCTAAAAATGAATGCTATTAACTTACCACAAATAAGTTATTTTAAAAGGTTGCTGAGACTACAACTAGAAAAGACAGTAGTTCAAATTTCAGTATGTATTTGAAAGCAATAAAACTCTAAGAACTCAATTCAACAGACATGTATTGAGTATCTATTATGTGCAAAGCACTACTGGGCACCACGGGGAAAACACAAATTTAAAAAGACATTATTCCTACCTTCCATAAATTTATTTTCTGGCAAAGGAGATAAAGCCCATAAGCAAATTCCTATATAAGGCAAAATGTTGTAAACATTATAAGAAAGGCATAGACAAAATGTTACGGAGGAGATAAGTTCTGAGTTGAGAGATAAGGTTACATGGAAGACATGTTATCTGAGCTGGGCCCCAAAAGATGGGTAGAACTTTGACAGGCAAAGTTTGGAAAAGGGAAGAAGAGATGCAATGGAAGATATTTCAGTTTGGGGAAACAGCATGAACAAAGACAGCAGAGTGAGAAAAACTCTGATCATGTTGGAAAGTATACCAATTTGGCTGAAGGTGTTAGAATGAATAAGGGAAGTAGTGAGAGAGAACACTGGAAAAGTAGGTCCAGATAGAAGAAGATCTTGAATGACATGTTTAGAAATTGGGACTTTATTCTAGGAATCTTTTTCACTAATTCAGATGTTACTTCCCCAAACTGATTTGACGTCATGTTGTTCAGTCATGTCTAACTGTTTGTGACCCCATTTGGGGGGTCTCTGGGCAAGGATATTGAATGGCTTTCCATTTCCTTTTCCAGCTCATTTTACATATGAGGAATTGAGGCAAACAGGGTTAAGTGACTTACCCAGGGTCACACAGATAGTAAGTATCTGAGGCCACATTGGAACTCAGGAAGATGAGTCTTCCTGATTCCAAGCCCAGTGCTCTATCCACTGTGCCACCTAGTTGTCCCATTAAAGTCATAAGGCTTTATATAAATCATGAACAATGAAATGTTCAATGTTATATGAAATTATGAATGCTGTTTCATGAGCAAAATTACTTTAGTGTAAAATCAAATCTTACTACTTTAACTCACCCCACTAAAATAATTATAATATAACAAACAAAAGAAAAGCTAAACTAGAAATAGCTAAACAAATATTTTGTACCGACCACATGAAATATGGCTAAATATTATACTCTAAAGTTTTCTTCTCCATAACCTCATTACATACTGACAAGGAGGGTCTGATTTAATCTTGAATTTTCCCTTCTTACAAATAATGGGCAAGGAGGATGGGAGGGAAAACATATGTGTGTATACATACATTGTCTATATTCATATATATAATACATACATGTGTCATTTTAATCATTCAATTGAGCCAGAACTGAGTAGGCATACAAGAGGCACTAACTGTCCAAATTGAGCTCTTTTTCTTCCTGGTGGTGACTGAGGGGAGATGGAAGCCCCTACATAGGAAGGTCTCAGCCCCTCTTATCCCCACCAGGGCTGATGCATGTCTTGTGAATATATGGCACCACTGTTGCTTTGCCTCTTCCTGTTAGTTCCTCCTGTTCTTGGTTGAATGTGTGTTGGGGATGAAACAACCGGGTTAAGTTTCAAAAAGTCAGAGGAACCATCAGAGTTTGCCCACAGTTGTAGCCACCATAGGCCTGCAGAGTGAGTAACCTGTTTGATCTAGCCCAGAACTGTGTACATCCTATAAACAAGAAAGCAGCTCTGCTCATTAATTAATGCCACGTTCTCAAATAAACGTGCTTAGGCTGAATGCTTTGTAGCTACTGCTTTAAGACTGAGCCACTCTCCCCAAGGATCAAGGTGGTAGAAAAGAAAATGTGCCTCTGGTTCAGGGAGATATTTTTGATTTTTTTGTTCTTACTCATCATTTCAATAAATAATCTTTTGTAAAGCTGATTTATGTTATCAACACTATTAAGGAAATATCAGCTGGAAGATGATAATAGGAAAGTAATCACTGGCATTTGGTTGTAAAAAACACAGAGAATGGGTGCTTCACAGTATGACAGCATTAGAAAGATACCCAGAACCCCTCAGGAATACCTCCAGAATGCTGGGGAGGAGATAGAATTAACCTAGTTCTGGAGACCAGACCTGCTAATAGGGGAAAAGTAAGTCCAGACTCTCCATACAATGACATGGGCTAGTTATATTCTGACACTCAGTTGCTTAATGAATTCAAATGCTGAGATACGTCCTTAGATAACTATAAAAAATCATTTTCAGAAGGAGTAAAGAAATAGTATAAGTGACCAGATCCTCTAAGGATAATTTTCTGTCTTTCTTCTCCTTCTCTGCCCTTTTGTCCCTTGCCAAGGCTGGGCAAAGGCCACTTCCCTGACAAGCCATTGTTTCAAATTACCATCTAATTTTGACTGATAACTAGCAGTTAATTAGTGGCTGAACTAGAATTCAGTGAAATCCAAATTAAGGTAGATTTATTTTGTAAGAAAATTTAAACTTAGGTGATCAAGATACTTTCAAGCTTTAATATTCTTTGATTCTCTGCCCCTATTGTATGCTTATATTAGGAGGGCTGTTGCCTGCATGGGGATATCATGGTGTGACTCAAAGGGAATCAGGACAGACATCTCTAATCTCTTCTCCCCTACCCTTCTTCAAAGGATGCTTCATTTCCTGCCAGGATAAAAGCAGGAAGTTGGCGCCATAATCTTGGCTGCCCTGCTGTCCTCAGAGAGAAGGGTCACTGGGTTAGAATTATACAGAGACATATAGACATAGATGTAGATATCTACTCCCTTAAAATTCATTAGTCTAGTGGACAATTTTCTTCTAATCATTGTTTCATTATTTGGGGAGAAGAGTAGGACCTCAAGCTCTGAGGCCAAGGCTTGACCTCTTCATAACAAATCCCAGTTCTACAAGGAACACGCATAGTAATTATCAAAATTATCAATTCAATAGCAAACAAAACTCATAGAAAGGATAAATAGGAGAATATATACCAGGCAATACAGAGTAAAGAGTTCTTTCATTGAGAGTACAGTAACTGAGATCAACCAAGCGAGAGTTCTAGATCTCACCTAAGGGAAAGTTCTCCAAATTCTGAAGTACAGCAAGTTAGGGATAGGGACATGATGGAGACTGCCTACTCATCTAATATTGGCTTCTTCCAGAGTCTTTTCTTTCAACAACATGAAGTGGGATCAACATGTTCCATGTTCTCTCCCACTCTTACCAACTTTCGTGTAGGCACAAGCCACTGATCTCCTCCAATAAGAAGAAAGTTCCATACCAATGTGTTTTGAGACTGGGGTTATACATATTAATCAGATTCTTAGAGGAAGTACACATGCCCATGTTCCTTTTGTAACAGAATATGTAAATTGCAAATTCTTTGAGGTCATAGATTAAACTTTATATATTTGAATCTTAGCCTGAGTGTAGCAATTTGCAAGATGTAAAAAATAAAGAAATTAATACAAGGACTTATGGATAAACAAATTAAAATCCACAACTAAAATGTTCAGGTTTAGTTTATTCTATGTAACAGCTGTGTTTCTGAAAAAAAAAATACCTTGAATAAAGCAAGTTGGTCCCTGCTCAAAGAGGATACAGAAAAGGAGGTGGGTTATTTGAAGGCAAGGACAGTCTTGTTTGCTTATACTTGAATCCCCAGCATTCAGCACAATGCCTGGCACATATTAAGAACTTAATAAATTGTTTCATTCATTCATTCATTCATGTATGTTACAGATGAGTAAATTGAGCCTAACAAAGGTTCAGTGCTTTGCCCAGGCTCAAAGAGCTTGTGTCAGAGAACATAGTTCTTGAGTCTATTTCCAAGGTTCTATCTACTACTGTGTACACTGCACTATTTTAAAATAGTTTGAATACCTACCATAATCAGTGCCTGGTGCCCTCTCATCCTATAGCATCCTTCCACCATGACAGCCTTCTTCTTCCACTGGTGAATTCTATTTCTATTTTTTATTTTTTTGCTTTTTGGAGGGAGGAGGGCAGGGCAATTAGGGTTAAGTGATTTGCCCAAGGTCACATGGCTAACAAGTGTTAAATGTCTGAGGCGGATCTGAACTCAGGTCCTCTGGCTCCAAGACAGGTACTCTATTCACTGCGCCACCTAGCCATCCCCCTCTGGTGAATTCTAATTGGAGCCTTCATTTGGGGAACAGGTCCAGGTCCTTCCCAGCTATGCTTTTGACTTTATGGACTTTCCACCTTCCCTACTTACTACTCTACCCTACCCATTGTCCCACCCTCACCCCCCATTTCCATGTATATTTTATGTGTTATTTTCCTTTATTAGAATATAAGTTCCTTGAGGGCAGGGAATGTCTTCCTTTTTTACTGATATTTTTATCCCCATTGATAGTACATTAATGCCAGGCACATAATAAGTGTATTATAAATGCTAGTTGTGTATATAATGAAGACAATGAAATATTCTCCAATAACAAACTCTTAACACTAACCAGGTTCTGTTTTTATTTCAGTATGCTTCTCTTTATCATGTGGCTCAAAAGACTAAGTAATGCTATTTGAAGGAGCAGAATTAATTATTTCAGTTTCAAATGTAATGCCTGCAAAGTTATTTGTTTTATCTGAGAAGAAATATTACCAAAGAGTTTGTTCTGAATCTCCCACCACTGTCTTGTTATTGCAGAGTACATCTTTCTTTGCAAGATAAGAACTGTCTCACAGAATCAGCAGCACATTCACGATTAAGGTGAAACGATTAAATTGCAGATTAAAAATAGTTCATATGCTTCTAGGAAGCTCACTTCCTTTTCTAGAAAAGATATACTTCACTCTAATGTTTAACAAACTAAGAAATGTTCAGTTTTAGTTATTTGCAATTTATTTATTTGTACTAATGGCATGATAATGAGAATATTTGAATCAGAATTTGGGGCTCCTGTATTATTTTTCTTACATATGTACAGGTCTTTCTTAACCTTAAAGCACTTTCAGCTGGTCTTGCAGTGCCCTACTATTGTATCACTCTCTTTAATTTCTCTGACAACATTCTTGGACATGTAGTCTCTACTGTACCTTTTGCTTCCATTTTCTCAGCACCCCCTCACTTAGTCATACTCTGCATTCTGGCTTCAGTCTCTACTATTATTGGCCATACTGAAGAGGGTACCCATGGAGAGGGTTAGGGTTGCCTGAGACCCCAAAATACCAACATTCTGGGTCCTGCTGAAAGAATTCAACTCAAGTCTTCTCAGCCAAAGAAAATAAAGTTTATGGAAAGTTCATTAAAAGTTCACCATATGGGGTAGACTCTTAAGGAGCCAGTCTGTGCTAGGTCATTCTATGGTGCTCTCACAGAGCAAGGCCTTTCATTGTGGCTGGGCCCAAACCTCTGTTACTAGCTAGAGGTTTGGGCCCAGCCACAATGAAATACTTATAGCCTCTGCAAATGCCTCATCAAGTGGGAAGATTCAGTCAGACTTCAAGGGGTTTCCCAGAGCCTGCACCTCAGAGATTCAAGGAGAGCTCAATGGGGCTTCCAGAGCCTGCACCTCATCAATACTATTGACACTAAAACTCTCAAAGGTCACCAATGACCTTTTAATTATTAAATGCAGGAGTATTTTTTCAGTTTTCACATTGTTTTGACTCTTTTCATCATTTGACCTTGTTTTCACCACTACTTCTTTCTTGAAATACTCTCTTCCTTTGACACAGAACTAACTTCTTACCTCTCTGACAACTCCTCTACCTCCTTCATTGGCATATCTTTCTCTTTTTTTCTCCCTAAAAGGAGATGTAACTCCAGTCCCAAAGCCCATTAGTATGGAACTCTCTCCTCACTGGTAGAAATGAATGCTCTGGCCTTCATGAGGGGTAGTGCAAAATTGGAGACAGACAGAGAGAGACAGAGACAGAAACAGAGACAGAGACAGAGAGACAAATAGACAGACAGGCAGATAGAGACGCAGAAACAGAGAAAGATAGTGAGAGACAGACAGACACAGAGAGACAAAGAGAAAGACAGAAAGAGAGAAAGAGAGAGAAAGAGAGAGAGAGAGTTCAAGATCTCACTTAAGGGGAAACTTCTCAAAGTCCCTAGTATAGCAAGATGTGATATTGCCACATCCTCTCATGTCTTCCCAGAGTCTTTTCCTCCAAGATCTAATTATTAACTGTCTTCCAGGCTTCCTTAAAATCCTTAAAAATCTCATTACTTCAGTGATGAACTCCATATCTTTGACCACAAGTGTATGTTTCCAACCTTGACCTAATTATCAAGTTCCACTTCTGATGCTGCATAATAATAAAAAGTGCATTTGATTGAGTGTCAGAGGACATGGGTCTTAGTGATGAGATGCAGGCTCTGGGAGCCCCCTTGAGCTCTCCTTGAATCTTTGAGATACAGGCTCTGGGAATCACCTTGAACTCCCACTTGATGAGGCATTTGCAGAGACCATAGGCCTTTCATTGTGGCTGGGCCCAAACCTCTGTTACTAGCCTAGTCCTCCATTGTCCATCTACTTCCCATCCTTGAGCCTATCAAAATATCAATCCACCCTTGAACTGGCCTAGCCCACCATTGTCTGTTGGCTCCAGGTAGCCTCCAATAACTTCCCACCCTTAATCACTCGTTGACCTCATTAACTCCTCCTGAAGACCCTCCCCAAACTCCTCCTCCAGACCACCCCTAGATTCCTCCTACAACCTTTCTGTATATAAGACCCTTTCTTGCCCCCATGTGTGAGAGTGCCATAGAGTAATCTAGCACAGACTTACTCTGTGACAGACTTAGTCTATCCTGCTTGCCCAATACAAGCATCACAGATACCTAGGCTCCTTAAGAGTCTACCCAATATGGTGAACTTTTAATAAACTTTACTTGTCTTTGGCTGAGAAGACTTGAGACAAATTCATTCAGCAGGACCAGGCATGTTGGTATTTTGGGGGCTCCAGAGCAACCCTAACCCTAACCACATCATTGGTCCTCTGCTATATGATCTTCATTAGGCAAGTTACTTACCTTTATTTACTCCATCTTTAAAATGTTTTTTTGGTGAAAATTTTTATATTTAATTTTTTTCAATTACATGTAATAAACAATTTTAACATTCCTTTTTAAAATTCTGAGTTCCAAAATCTCTCTCTCCCTTTACTCCCCTCTCCTTGAGAGGGCAAGCAATTTGATATAAATTATACATGCACAGTCATGCAAAGCATTTCAATATTAGCCATGTTGCAAAAGAAAGCACAAATAAAAAAAAAGAGAGTTTAAAAAATATGCTTTGATCTGCATTCACACTCCAATCAGTTCTTTCTCTGGAGGTGAACAGCATTTTTCATAAATCCTTAGGAATTTTCTTGGATTGTTGTATTGCTGAGAAGAGCTGTCGATCATAGTTGATCATCTCATAATGTTGCTATTACTATGTACAATGTTCTGGTTTTGTTTACTTCGTTTTGCATCTATTCATTTAAGTTTTTCAAAATGGAAGCATTTCACTAGATAATCTCTAAGGTTCCCTTTGAGATCTAAATTATAGAATCTCAAATGATCTTTTAGATATTTCCACTCGAATTATCTGTGGTCACCTTAAATTCACTTTAACTTCAATATTGCAGCAGCAGCAGCATCCTCCTCCCCCCCCCCCAAAAAAACCTCTTACATATGACTTCACAAATTTTTTGAATGCTACTATCATTCCTATCCAATTCTCTACAACAAATGCTCCACAGTTTTTCTTCTCTCCTATAGTCCCCTAGCTTCCATACAGTTGATGACTTGTCTTCCCTGTCACTGAAAACTTCATTTAATGGGAGCTCACTCAGTTTGTCTCCTCTAGTTTTCCAAACTTAAGACCATACTCACCACTTTCTACTCCTTCCCAACAGTCATTGGAGAAAAGGTATCTCCACCCCTCACTGAGACTAATTCCTCTAACTGCATGCTAGATCCTATTCCCTTCTAACTTCACTATTTCTTTTAACTACACCCAGAATCCTATGCTACAGAATTGGTCTTATCTTTGACTTGTCTTTCTTCTTCACTTCTCAGATCCCATCAAGCCCTATCAAGCCCAATTCTACAACAGCTTTACTATCATTTAGTGGCTACCACTGATACTTGTACCATCATACAAGTTTATTCTGCTGAATTCCCAGATTACTGTAGCAACCTTCTTGCTTCTACCCTCTCTCTCCTCCATCCTCCAGCCTTCTACAAGACTATCCACCCACTTAAAGTCCTGGTCGAATCACTTTTGCTCAAAAAACATTCCATGACTTCCTATTGTCTCCTGAATAAAGTTTGCCACAACACAATACTATCCTA
Source organism: Pseudochirops cupreus (assembly GCA_028627135.1). NCBI lineage: Eukaryota > Metazoa > Chordata > Mammalia > Diprotodontia > Pseudocheiridae > Pseudochirops > Pseudochirops cupreus. The sequence goes on from CM053581.1 coordinate 485,812,080, forward strand.
TTGATAGGTGCTAAATTTAGAGAGGCCCCAAAGAAGCATGTGGATGCATTCAGATAATCTGAGGAGGAAAGATCAGTAAGGGATAAGTGGATAAATTCAACTGACTACCACTTCTTAGCCTTTAAGAAGATTTGGTTGTTGGACAAGTGAAAATCAGACCCAGGTAAGCCTCTTGGAAGAGGGGAAGGGGAGAACTCAGAGAGGTATCACAACATTGTCTAGGTTTCCCCCAGTATGGGCCTGTTTTATGTGTATTGAATAGTCCAAAGTGAAAAATGGGAGTGGCTAGAAGTAAAATGAAGTGTTTGTCTTTCTTTCTTCCAGCTCTTTTGTGTGCTGTAACTGGATCCTTCCCAGTGATAAGAGGTTGCCCAGTGATAAGAAGTCCGTCACTATCTGGTAAAGGCAAAGCCTGAATCTATGATGATAAGGTCATTTATAATGCAGGAAGCTAAGCAAGAAGGTTTTGTGAAGGACAAAATGCTTGAATTAGAGAAGCACATAGGTTTTCTCCTTCAAAACAAGGGATAGGGGGCAGGAAATGGCAATGATGATCTGAACTAAGGCATCTTGTCCTATTCCCCATCTGAGAAAATACACATATCTGTCTTAGGGTGAGAGTCAAGGCCTGGCAGCATTCAGTGATCATCCAGCCCCTCTGCAGAAAAGCTCAGCATTCCCTGGAGCTACCAGCAAGTTTCTCTAGTAGCTTTCCAGGAGTTACTGCTGAATTCTCTTCCTCCCCACTCCCTTCCCACACCCTACTTCTCTCCACTTCCTACCCCCATTGCCCCCCACTTTCCCCCTTGTCCCCCTATACCCAACCTCAGTTATCCTAGAGATACCAAGCAGTCAATTAGGAGCTGAGACAAGTGCTCCTTAGGCCACAAGATTAGTGGTGGTAGTCATTTAGGAATGGATGCTAGTGTTTAATACCTAATTAAATTCCATTTTTCAACCCAGTTACTCCATTTCATTAAATGTCTTTGCTTTTAAAAACACGATCTTCTGGTTAGACCCTGTAAAGGAAGCATGGATGGGGGCTCCTCAACTATAGGTCCAAACAATATTTGCGCTATATGAACAGATAAGTATCCCCAACAGTACCACAGTCCTGGGCATATGGAAGGATTTGGATTCTAATATCACAGGATTTAGAGGCAGAAGAAGAGATCACCTAGTTCAACACTCCGCCCCCCTCCATTTTACAGACAAAAAAATTGAGAAATTTGAAACCAAGTCCTTGTTACTATAAATTTAGGATTCTTTCTGCTCCAGATAATCCAGCTATGTATTTCTTCTTTTTAAAAAATTTTTTTTATTTTTAATTTATGAGATAAAACAAGAATTTTCATAACATAGTATTGAAAAAAATGATTTCACATGAAACTGAAAATCTATTATGTACAACTTGCTATTCCCTTTAAATACATAATAAATTTATATATGGCTCTATATTTCTGCTCTAGTATAACTGTTCTAAACCTCTCCTCCATTGTGCTAAGTGGATATTTGAGAGCCCTAGACAGAATCTGTACTTTTTCAGCCTTACCTCAGATTATTCTCCTCTGGGCACTCTATGTGCCAGCCAAATCGGACCACTCTACCTCCTCTCCTTCCCTGTACTTCTCTACTTCCATGTCTAAGCAATTCTGAATAACTGAAATATCCTCCTGTGTGCCTTCTAATAGTGTTGACTGGGCCACGTCTAAACTTCGTATCTCCCCCAGCACCTAGCACAGGGGTCTGTACATGGGGGGCACTTAAAAATGCTGAATTGCATTTAATTTCCCAAGTCACCCAGGCTTGATCCTTTGTCATCTTTAATTTCTCCCTTTCTCACCAGCACCTCAACCCCAATTCAGGTCTTATTCCTAGTCACCAAGTACTATTCAACCTTCTTCTCAAGGTCATTTTTTTCTGTACCTTCCCTTTCATTCCTATTGTTATTGCCCTGTTGTTGTTCAGTCACGTCCAATTTTTTTTTTTACCCCATTTGGGGTCTCCTTAGCAAGTATACCAGTGTGGTTTGCCACTTCTTCTTCCAGCTCATTTTATAGATGAGGAAACTGAGGTAAACAGGTTTCAGTGACTTGCCCAGGGTCACCCAGCTAGTAAGTGTCTGAGGTCATATTTGAATTTAGGAAGATGAGTTTTCCTAACTCCAGGCCCAGCACTCTATCCTCTGTGCCACCTCACTGCCCTGTTATTCCCCTCGCCTGAGCCTTTATTACCTTATGCCTAGATTATAGCAAAAGTCTACTAACTTGCCTCCTTGTTTTCAGACTTTGTCCCCACTAGTCTGCTCAAAACAGAAATCATCTGCTCTCAAGGAGCTCACAGTTTAATGGGAGAGACAATATACAAATAAATCTCCCTGACTTCTTTCAGGTCCCAGCTAAAATGCCACCCTATGCTAGAAGACTTTCCAGATCCCTGCCAATGAAACTAGTGCCTTCCCTCTGCTGATTATCTCTAATTCATCTTGTACTGTGTCACGCACTATCACCTCTGTCTATTCCAAGTCTGTCATGATAGGCAGTTCCAGTAAGTCAATGAGAAGTTCAAAGTTCATTATGCAGCTAACTGGTATGATGTCACAGCTTCAGACCATAGAAGACAGCCTTGTTTATACATTGCAAGTAAAAAGCCAGATTGCAGCTAGGTCCCTTGTTCACTGGAGGCACTTAATAAATGTTGATTGATTGAATGAATGAGAATCATGAGAAGGAAATTGATTTAGAATTAAACAAATGGAATTTAGATTTGTAGCAGCAACAGTAGCAATGCCATTCCTTATGAAATTAGTTGTTCAAATATTAACTAAGTAACAAGAGAATATGATTCCCACACAGGGTCAGACTCTCATTTCATCGGGTCTAGAATTCTGACTTTGACAGTGATAGCAAGTTAGTGAAAGGGTTATGATTATCCTCCTTAACATCGACCTCAAAAGTTACAACTTTATCCCTAAATACTTTAATTATCTCATTATGATCTATCACATATGATTTTTGTCTAAATTTTTTGGTAAGCTATTTTTTTAATCTATACAGTTTTGGGGAATGGATTCCATAAATTCATTTCATAATGTAATGATCTTCATTTATTTGTCCTAAATTTACCTCTCCCAAGGTTGAAAGGTTATCTTGTAATTCTATTATGCTAAGATGTGGTAAACATGATCACAAGCCTTCACTATTCTTCACTGAGAAAACTGAACTTCTTAGCCAACTCCAGTTCCCTATCATTTAGCAGTTATGCAAATATTTTTTTATTCCTGCTAATGAGTTAAATACTTTGGCTAACCATGGAACCAGAAAGAAAAACATTCAGAGAATTAAAAGAGAGTTAATGGCATAATACAAACTTGATATTTAAGGGTTTGTTAAGGACAGAACAGATAGTACTTTAGTACTTTAGCATAAAATATCTTACGTCATAGGATCATAGAGCTGGAAGGGTTCTTCAAGGTCACCTGGGCCAACTGCCTCATTTTACAGATAAGGATCCTGAAGCCCACAGAAGTTAAGTGACTTATTCAAGGTCACTCAGGGAGCAGAACAGAGAGGTCCTCTGACTCCACATAGAGTGTTCTTTTTCTCTGCATTACAGTAATATTGAGGGACTAGGAATATTCTGAAAGAAAAAGAAAGTAGAATTAGAACCTTTAAAAACAATTTTACCTGGCTAATACTTCTGTAGGGTCTGACTCACAGGATTTAGCATTTTTAATGGCAATGGCTTTCTGTACATGATAATAAAAATAACAGCTTGCATATATATATACATATATATATATATATATATATATATATATATATACATATGATAGTTTAAGGCTTAAAAATGTTTTACAAATATTGCCTAATTTTATCTTCACAACAACCCTGGGAGGTAGGTGCTATTATTATACCCATTTTACAAATGAGGAAACTGAGATAGACAGAGGTTAAATAACTTGCCCCAGATAACATAGCCAGTTAGTGAGACTGGATTTGAACACAGATCTTCCACACTCCATGTTCAGAACACTATCCACAGAGTTCCTAGGTGTGGTGAGTTGTTGACTATATAAACACCAAGTTAAAAGTTTGTTATTAGAAGTCTGCAAGAGTATTTTTGAAAAACATAAACACATACACACAAGCAACCATGGCTGCTGGAATCCACCCTAGGGCAAAATAAATACATTTCATCTGAAAAGGTATAAACAGAATAGTTCAAGTGTTTAAGTGACCAAAGAGTGGATCCAAGGATGTGGTTCAATCTGTTTTTCTAGACCTGTTATGGGGAATGGCCTAACAACTAAAAAGGATAACAAAGCAAACTTAATCTCCATCTGTGCTGATTAGCACATAATTATATTGGATTTAAGCAGCTGAAATAATGATTAACTCAGTTTATTAATCAAGTAAGCCTCAGCTGATATCCTGTGTTCTCCAGTTCTGTGGAATTCTTTCTCTGAAAAATGCACAAACAGAAAGGCAAAAAAAAAAGAAAAGAAGCTCGTAAGACATCTTTGTATTGACAACTGTTCTCTGGACCAACAGGAAAACTATAGAAAATTTAAAAAACATTATACCAGCTTGCATAAAGAAAATAATACAGAGAGCCAAATGGTTTTCATTGTAAATATAGTACTTTGCTTACATCACAGGCCTTTGCAATCTGACTTTCAACTTCATCCTTCAACAGAAACTGCTGTCTCCAAAATTACCAATGAATGAATTCCCCTTTCTAAATCAGACAGCCTTTTCTCAAACTGTTGGCCACCTTTTCCTACCTGGTCTTCTCTCCACTCTGGGTTTTCATGGTACTCAATTCTCCTCCTACCACTCCGACTATGGCTTCTCAGGCTTCTTTGCTGGATTATCATCCATATATGACCTCCCTAACCTTATCTACTATGGATGTTCCCTAAGGCTCTGTCTTGGAACATTTTCTATTCCCTATTTATTCTCTCTCCCTTAATAATGATGTCATCAATTCCCTCATTTTTAACCATAATCTCTATGCAAATGACTCCTGAATCCATAAATTCAGCCCTAGTCTTCTGAGCTCCAGTTGCACATCTTCAATCGCCCACTGGATATCTTAAACCATCCTGTAAGCATCTCAAACTCCACATGTCCAAAATACAACTCATTATCATTCTACCCAATCTTGCCATTATCTGACCCCAATATATTTTTTACCTTCATCTTCCACTTCTCCCTTTCATGTACTCCATGCAATAGTCAAATGCCACCTCTTTGATAACCTCAATCAGAATTAATCTTTTCCTACTCTGAACTTCCATAGTTCTTTGTACCTCCCTTGTGTCACTGATTCCATTCTGTCTTGTATCATATTCCAAAACATAACACAGTGCCTTGAATATGGTAGCTATTGAATAAATAATTATGGAATGAAGGTATGGAGAAAGGAGCAAATAGAAGGAGAAAGAAAAGGAAGGGTAAAAAAAAGAAAGGGTTTCTGACTAAAATATAGCTTTAATAAATGAAAATCTCTTTGTATTTCTCTACCTATATTTGAATTCCACAATTATTCCATTTTGAATCAGGAAGTACAAGATATCATGTGCTAGATGACAATATAAGGAGGTGACTCAGGCAACGAGAGCCTCCTACAAGTTTGACAGGGTACACTGAGACTCCAATGAGTTCAGACTGATTCAGAAATCAGTCTGTAGTGATATAGGGTGGAGGTAGGAAGTTAGAGGAAGAGAGCCAAGACAGAAGATCTTGCCAGCAGAAGTAATATAAGAACTGTCACTAGGGTAACTTGAACCAGGGTTAAAGGCAAGGAGGCATCACAAGTTTAGTGAGGCAAAGAAGGCAAAGAGAGCTTACAATGTTTGCTATGAGGGTATTGTTCATGCAGTGGCCTGCTGCGTGTTCCTGCTTTTACTTATGAATGGTACCTTTTCCTGACTTTACTTCTGGACCTATCCTGCAGCTATGAGGACAAAAATGTCTGCACATATTGACCAGAAACAAAGCAGAAACTCATACTTAATTAAGCATGAGAAGTGAAGGCCAAACAAAAACACAATTCATAAATTTTCTAATTATTTATCCTTATTTGAGATAGTAACCAAAATCCATTTCTCATCTGTAATAATCATTTTAGAATATTATTCTGATTTGGAAGATATTTTAATTTAAGACTTTGGTTTCCTAGAAGCTACCTAACAGATCAGCACCACTTGTCTTTGTAAGATGTTGAACTGCCAACCAGGCAGGGATAGTTTTATGATTTTACTTTTTATCAGAACTGATCAGACAAACCATTCCATCAATTAAAAATGTCTATACACCACACCGAGAGAATAGAGAGTAAGTTTCAAAAGTTTCAATCATTTCTTATCTAGACTGGGTAGAAAGAAGATAAGTACCAGAGTGGAAAGAATGTTGAAAAGAAATAAAGAAGATCTAGGTTCAAAATCTACCTTGAAAGGGAGACTATACAATATCTATACATGACATGTAGCTTATTGCCTAATAATATTAGGATTTTTATACAAAAATCCTGGGAGGTAGGTGCTATTATTCTTATTTTACTAATGAGGAAACTGAGGCAGACACAGGCTAAATGACTTTACCTAGGGTCACAAAGCTAATAAATGTTGGAGGCAATATTTGAACTCAAGTATTCCTGATTCCTACCATAGCACCTACGTAGCTAAGTAATCACATCCTCCTCCTCTGAAAAACGGAAAGATCAACTACTCACATATGGAAAATATTCATATTATACAGTATGCTAATTTTTAAAAGTCATCTACAAATATTATGAAATGAAATATGCATTTTCAATAGCAAACACATACTCTTACATAATATGTCCTGAAGACATTTTTAAAAATCCTTCACAAGCATAAGTAAGTAGGACCATAATGAAGAAAGTACAAGTGATTCCAGAATTTTCAATGCAGCAGTCCTCTTTCTAATGAGTTCTCATAATGTCAAAATCATCATAAATGAATTTTTATACAGCAACATCCTTAAATAATCAAATATTGCAAGCAACTGTGTGTATTGAACAATGACAACAACAATCTCAATGACTTGATTCACAGGAAATCTCAATGGTGAGGAATTGAATAACTAAACTCCTCTAACTGCAATATATTCTTCAGGATCTTCTTCATCAATAATTTAAAATTCAGGAAGGTCTTAAATCACTAAGATCATCATAACATTTGTTTAACAGACATTTTTAAGTGAGTTTCTTTCAAAATGTAAACACATAATGGGATCCATGCAAGGAAAGATCAATGAAATTCCACGCCATGCAGTACTTATAAGACTGCAGAAAAGGGGAAGTCAGATATTTTGTGATAATACTTTAAATGATTTTTTAAAACAAATGCATGGAAATCAAAAAGTAAATCAATGATATACTATCATTTGTTTGATACGTGAAGTAGGTTCTGTGAAACTTAGAGAGTGGAACTATATTTGTTTTGCTGAATGGCATTACAAATAGCATGAATGCTGTGGGGGAAATCTTAATAGACAATTACCCCACATTACTGTAAAAGGATGGCCTAAACTTGCTAGTTAATGATAACATGAAATTGAAGGTCCTCCAAAAGTTCTATAGAAGACTGTCCAATAGAAGATCAAATGCAGTCCTACAACATGTAAATGCTGCTCATTTTTGTGGCTTTTTGTCTTCACTGTCAAGGAACAAGAAGAAAAATACAGAGAATAAAATACCGACACTAAATTCTGTTTTACCCGTCAGTAAGCGGGGTTGTCATTTTGTTGGAGAGTCTATTTTAAAAATTTTAAAGAACTCCCTAAGAAACAATGGCAGCTTAGGATCCTCAGAAATATGAAGAGCAATGTATTTGGTGAGAATATGTTTTGGGTTTAACTGAAAATGTCTGGAGTGAATCAGATCGTGAGCTTTTGACATTCTTCACCAGATGTCCTAGATAAAATCAACTTCCTTTTGGGATTCTAAATTTGCATATTCCTTCAGGGACAGAAACAAGTAAAGTGATAGATTTCATTAAGAAACATGAAGAATTTCATTGTCAGCCAATTCATGCTGCCACCAATCTATTGCATAAAAACTTTAAGGGCAGAAATGACATTGGGGATAGTACTGTTGATGCATTTAACAGGACCATAAAAGAAATAGTGGTCTTTAGAGTTTAAATGGAGACTGAAGCAAAAACATGCTATCGTTCTTTTTCAAGTTTGGTTTTGCTTCTTTTTTCCCAGTGATCACTCATTGGTTGCAACCCTTCTATATAACCAAACTATTGTACAATGTGAAAGTATTTGCAGATCCTATACATGATTGCACGCCACCATGAGGGGGGAGGAGGAAAGGAGGGCAGAAAATCTGAAACTCAAGGGATTGTGGAATTGAATCTTGTAAACTAAAAGTAAATAAAATAAATTATAAAAAAATTTAAAAAAGAAATAGTGGTCTTCTGACTCGCTACTAGAAAAAATAATCTTAGATGTTGCAGAATACAGATATCTTCAAGAATTTGGTCCAAGAATGAAGGCTAAAATTCTGCCAAGCAAATCCCTTATAGATAAATAGTTTTCAAAGCTGTAAGAACTATGACCAATGTAATGCTTGTCCATGATTCCAGGGGATTGATGATGACGATGATGACGATGAATGCTGTTCACTTCTTGACAGAGAAGTAAGAGATTCAGGATCTAGAATGAGATAAATGTTTTTGAGCATTACCAATAAGAGGTTTTGTTTTCCTTGACTATGCATATTTGTGCAGGGAATTTGTTTTTCTTTTCCTTTTTTTTTTAATGGGAGGGGGTAGGGGTTAGAAGGAAAAGAAAATAGATTTTGCTTAGTAAAATAAATAAATAAATAAAACTTTAATTTAAAAAAAGCACTAAAAAAAGATTAGCCTATAAGAAATTTAGAAGACTTCATCTCAAAGATATAGCTTAGAAGAAATAGAGCTTTAAGATGGCAAAGAGATATTTGTATAAAGCAGAAAACACCAGTCATGCTACAGGCAAGAATGGCAAGTATATAAAGAACACTTGAAAATGGAATCCACTAAAAAAATAAATCAACAGTGATCTTCTTCATCCACTTAAGACATTAGACATTGCATATCAGGTGAAAAGACATTCTGTTATATAGGATGAAAATTCACAAAAGGTTGGAATTTGTTCTGAATATCTCAAGGAGGATCAAAATGAACATCATAAAGCATTAACAAAGAGGTTCAGAGGTTACCTTACAAGTACCAAGTTCCTGAGGCAGGGCAAACAGTAACAAGGGTCCTGCAATCTGAAAAATCTTGGCAACTCTCACTGCATTATTTTATTTTCACAGATCTATAAAGTCTTTACACCAGTCATACTCTCCTCATTTTCAATTAATGAGTGGGCTAGCTTTCATGTTGTTTGCTCCGCCATTGATCAAACATATATAATCTTGTTGATCAACCTGAAGAAAAATATAAAGAATATTGTCTTCACCCCCCACAATATGCTGTACTTCTGTAGATGCCAAAAGAAAACTGAATCAGTGGAAACAAGCGCCTTTTAGGATGCTTTATGCAATTAAAGAATATGGGGGCAGCTAGGTGGCACAGTTAATAGAGTAAGGAGTATCTGGGTTCAAATCTGACCTCAGACACTTGACGCTTACTAGCTATGTGACCTTGGGCAGGTCACTTAACCCCAATTGCCCTGCCTTCCCCCCTCAAAAAAATAAAAGAATATGTTGACATCATAAGAGATGTAAATATCAGACATAGAAGTGAAATGAAACCATTTATGGAACTCCGCCAAAAAAACATCCATAAAGAAGGTCTCCTGTATTCATGAGAATCTTGGAGACGCTGGAAAAATAACACAAGAATAACTGCATGAGTTAAAGACAATCTAAGCTGATTGACTTCAATATGAAACAAATCAGAGCAAAAATGAATACAAAGTTCTGTATAAGTAGATAACTTGATAATTAAGTAAGTACTGAAATATTTGTTTCTCAGTTTCCGATCTTGGCAAAAACATGGATGGAGAAGGACAGAAAGCTACAAAGATTGATTTCAACCACACAGATAAAATGTTGACTGAAGAGGAGGTATTGTCAAAAACCGCAAAAGAAATATTTAACGCCAAACTGACATTGTGATCTGTGTATTAGAATGCTGACCAAAACAAAATTGAGAGCCGGAGTTTGGGCATCTGCAATGCGCAATGAAAAAAATTTCTGGTGAACAGATCGCGAAGTGAAGAGAGAGCTGTTCCTAGAGTCAGGAAGACCTGAATTCAAATGCAGCCTTGGACATTTCTAAACAAAAGAAGAAAATCACCATAACTAACCAATACGTGAAAAGCTGAAAATATGTATGTTGTACCACATCTCTGGACCTCCCACCTCTGCAAAAGATTGGGAGAGGGGGAGACAGGTGTTTACAGAGTTGTTTTTCAATAAGATTTGCGTGTTTATATTGAATTTGAAATTTCTTCAGAATTCCATTTGCACTCTAATTTGTGATTTGATAAACAGATTTTTATCTCTAAAAAAACGTCATGCACATTTTATTTGGGGGAATCAGTCTATTGATATCATTCTCCTGGGCAACTACAACCTGGAAGTCTGGTTGGAAAAGGAATTGGGGAAATTCCCTTACCTCTCATTCCCAAAGTATTGGTATCACAGAAGCTTATAGAAGGTTTGAGCCCTGGGTGAAGCCCAGGTTTAAGTAGAGGCAAAAGACTAAATGGAACAAGTCAGTGTTTTTTATTATTGGGACAAAGATATCTATCTTTCAATAATGAATGCGAGATCATTGAATCTGGTATTTGGTAGATGACTTCATATTTTGATAAGCAATGGCAGATTCAAATATATTATGATGAACATGATATTTGTAGGAGCAGGCATTTGTGCAATATAAATACTGATTTCTCTTACATGGTGCCTGTTTCACATTCCTTCATATTCTTCAAAATGTGAAAGAAATAGGTCAATATTTTAAAATATAACAAATGAAGAAATAAACTAAGATGTGAAAAGAAAGAGAAATCTATCTCAAAGTGAGTGAAGTTTCTATTTTCAGAGGCCCTCTTTGGTTATAAATTGAAGAGAAATTCAATATGGAAAATTACATATATCAAAAAGTATATCATCAACAAGGAAGGTTATAACAGGCAATCATATAACAGGCAGAATTTGGCTGAATTTCTACTACCTTGACTACTTTGAGCTCTGACTCCATTTCACAAAATACATAAAAATACATTAGGCTAAATATAAAAAGCACAAGTCAGTTTGAAGGAAACAAACTGGAAGACTAAGTTTTAAAAAGTGCTAATAAATGTCTTGGTAAGGGTCAAAAAGTTAAGAAATCATCTGTCCTTTTCTTCTCATTTTTTTTTGTAAAAAAAAGAGAAGCTGTAGAATATAAGAAAGTATTTGTGTTAAAGGTGAAACAGTTATTTTGCAAGAGAGAGAATAATATTCTTCTGGCTGTACCCATAACAAAACTTTGGTAGCATATATGAAGGCCTATGATGTTCTAGGTGCATTACAGTTGTTTCAAATATCTGAAAAGCACAATTCCCACCTAAGGAACTTATATTTTGAGGATGGGGACAAATGGTGCTATTTCTTATACTCTTTACTTTCTTTCCCTTTACTTTCCTCATATTTATTTGCAAATGAGAACATAATTTTTATGCCTAGAATGTTTCTTCTCCCAAAAACTAAAAACACTTGACAATGAAAGTTAAGGGCAGCTAGATGGCACAGTAGACAGAGCACCAGGCCTGGAGTCAAGAAGACCTGAGTTTAAATCTGACCTCAGACACTTACTAGCTGTGTGACAAAGCCTGTTTGCTTCAGTTTCCTCATCTGTAAAATGAGCTGGAGAAGGAAATGGCAAACTACTCCAGCATCTTTGCCAAGAAAGCCCCAAACGGGGTCACGAAGAGTTGGACAAGGCTGAAACAAATGAACAACAAAAATGAAAGTTAAAGCCTAGGTGATAATGGTGGCGTAGTCATACTAGCGCCGGTGCACCATCTTTCCCAAATAATGACTTCCACCTACCTTGCCTTCTCCATTGAAACAGGAAGAAGTAACATAGGGACATCACCACCTGCAAGGATATTTGGCATCGGCACGCATATGCATAGATATGCCATACTCATTTCTGGGTTCCAAGTCATCAGGAAAGTTAAGCCTTCTTTTTCCAGTTTTTAAAACCCAACCATTTAGTACCTTGCCTGTTTAGCCTGAAAGTGTTTGACACTATAACTATTTCCACTATTCATTGTAATAGATATCCAGCATAAAACAATCATTGTGTGATTATTTTTAAATTGTTGTCTTCAAATGCACTTTAAAATGTTTTGAGGAAAAAGGAAAAAAAGGCATCCAAAGCATGGAACAGATTTAAAATAATGCTGATAACTAATATTATAGATTTAAGGTTTCCAAAGCGTTTATATTTGTGCCATCTCAAAACAACCTGGCCAGGTAGTTACTGTCCTGATCCCCATTTTAAAAACCGGGAGACTGAAGCACAGAAAGTCAAGTGACTTGCTCAGGGTCACAGAGTTAGCATGTTAGGTGGTATTTGAATAATTATAATGCTGGCATTTTAGCAAATACCAAGAAACAAGAAAGAGAATTGGTGACATACAAGCAAGTTGCCAGTTATCTTTGATTTAAGAAAGACAATTTTAAGGGAATATAGTTAGCAATGTTGTATTAAATGGCTCTGGTCATATCATTCGGCTTTTTTGTGTTTTTCAATTATCCATAAAATGATAAAGCTAAGTGCTATATAGGGAAGACTGAGAGGCATGAGTAATTTAACAATTTCAAAGCTTATGAAAACCTAGTATTATATATAAATGCTATTTACTATAGTAATGGTTCCATGAATTAACAAGCATCATCAATTAGCCAGTTTTCTTTACTCTAGAATGGTTATTAGCAGTGCTTTTAGCTTGGTGGACTGACTCTAACTCTTACCGACTTTCCTGATAATTACTTTCATCTACCACTTCTTTCCATCTAGTCATCCCTGAGAGTACAGGCAGGTATATTTATTCTTCTACTCCTTGAAGGGTATATAAATACTTGAAGAATATCATATTCTTTAAATCTTTTTAGGATGTCACTTTGTTTTGTAACATCTTGTTCTTTAGTTTTTCCTATTCTATGTGACCCCACAGTCTTTGTCTATGAAGTTTTCTTAGCAAAGATGCTGGAATGGTTTGCCATTTCCTTCTCCCACGTGTCCCAGTTTTACAGATGAGAAATTGAAGCAAAGAGTGGTTAAGTGATTTGCCCAGGGTCACGCAGCTAGCAAGTGTCTGAGTCTGGATTTGAACTCAAATCTTCCTAACTCCAGGCCTGGTACTCTATCCACTGCATCTCCTAGCTGCAACTCCTGACTTTTAGAAACAAATAATAGCGAGAGTCAGTAACCTGGTTGGAAGAAGCACAAACATAAACAGAATTTTAGAGTTGGAGATCATCTTTACAATTAACTTAGTTTAACGGTTCTCAAAATTTTCTTGTGATGATGGAACCATTCAGTTTAAACAAAAGTGCAGAACCCTTAAAGTCAAATCCTTTAAAATTATTATTTCAATGTTTATTAAACATAAGGTTCATTTAAAAGAGAAAAAACATGGGCTGTTTTAGGATTCCTTGCAGCATAGTTTGAAAAGCACTGCTCTAGTTCAGTCCTTTCATTTTGTCAATGAAATATCCAGTCTTTCCACTCTCCAATCCATGCTTCACATGGCTGCCAAATTGATATTCTAAAAGCACAGGTCTGACTGTGTAATTTCTCCAGAAATTCCATCAACTCCCTCTTGCCTCTAAGATAAAAACTCCTCTGTTTGACATTTAATCTGGCTCCAGCTTAACTTTCCAGGCTTAGTACACATGAATTACCTTCACATACTCTTTGTTCCAGTCAAAATGGCCTACTTTCTGATCACTGAATGTAGCATTTCATCTCTCACCTTCCCACAGATTCCCTGGCTTAGAGTGTGCTCCCTGCTCTGACCTGCCCTCCCCTCCAGGACCTCAAGGGACCCCTAACTCTCTTCAAGGTTCTACTTAAGTACAATCCCTTTCAAAAGATTTCCCCCAATTCCTCTAGTTGTTATTACCCCCTTACCCATCACTTGATATTTTTATATAGTCTGTTTTTCACTTATCTGTGAGTATGTTGTCTTCCCCTAGTAGATTACAAACTCCTTGAGGCCAAGAACTGTCTCACTTTTTAATTTATTTTCTAGGGCCTTGTAGAGTGCCTGGCAAATAGTAGGCACTTACTGGCTGGTGGTCTTCATGCTCAAAAAGGACCAAAATGACATCATTACATCAGGGTTAAGGTACTGTGTATCCAGCTGTAACTGATCAGACCAATATGAGCTCAGAATGCTCTGCTACAGATCAGGCACAAATAGTTCATATGAACATATGGAATAGAGATGTCTTTAAATCTGGTCGTTGATTGAGAAATCTGAAGCCCAAAAAAAGTTCAGTGACTCAGGCCAGAATCACAAAGGTGGGAACAAAGCTCTGACTCAAATCTCCTAATTCATAGTCTAAAGAATGTGAATAGGTAGTAAAGGGGGTAGAGTAAACTGTGATCATATCTGTAAATTTGCTTTGCAAATCTCAAAGTGCTATATAAGTGCTAGCTATTATTATTGTTGTTATTATTACCCTGGAGAATGATTCTGAAGTTTTGTTTTGTTTTAATAATTAAATTTTATGTTTATTTTTAGTTTACAGCATTCATTTCCACAAGATTTTGAGTTGTAAATTTTCTCCCTGTCTTTCCCCTATCCACCACCCCAAAACAGTGATCCCACTGAATATCCCCTCCTCCTCTCTCCTATATCTTTCCCCATCCCCCATCTGACTTTCCAGTAGGGCAAGATGGATCTCCATACCCTAGTGCCTGTATATCTTATTACCCATTTGCATGTAGAAAATAATAATAATAATTTTTTTTTTAATTTGATTTTAAAACTTTGAATTCCAGATTCTTTCCCTTCTTCCCTCATCACCCACCCTTACTGGGAAGATAAGCAATTTAATATAGGTTGTACATGTGTAGTTATGCAAAATATTTCCATGGTGGATATATTGTGAAAGACTGACTATATTTCCCTCCATTCTATCCCACCCCCCCATTTGTTCTATTTTCTACTTTAACCCTGTCCCTTTTCAAAAGTGTGTGCTTCTGACAACCTTCCCCCCCCCAATCTGCCCTTCCCTCTTACCCTTTTGCCCCGTACTTTCATGTAGGGCAAGATACCCAATTTAGCGTGTGTGTTATTTCCTCCTTAAGCCAAATTCAATGAAAGTAAGGTTGACCCATTCCCTTTTGCCTTCCTGTTCTTCCCCTCCCTTGTAACAGTTTTCCCTTGCCTCTTTTTCATGAGATAATTTACCCTATTCTATCTCTTCCTGTCTCCTCTCATTATATTCCTCTCTCACCTCTTAATTCTATTTTTTAAATATCATCCCTTCCTATTAAATTGATCCTGTGCCCTCTGTCTATGTATACCTGTACCCATATATACCCACACTCACATATGTATTCATATGCATATATACCCTCCTATATAGACATATATATGTATGTATACATACATATACATTTATATTCCCTCCTACTATCCTCATACTGAGAAAAGTTTCGTAAGTTACAAGTATCATTTTTCCATGTAGGGATGTAAATAGTTCAACTTTGATAAGTTCCTTATGATTTCTTTTCCCTGTTTACCTTCTCATGCTTCTCTTGCTTCTTGTGTTTGAATGTCAAATTGTCTGTTCAACTCTGGTTTTTTCATCAAGAATTCCTGAAAGTCCTCTATTTCATTGAGTGACCATATTTTCCCTTGAAGCATTATATTCAATTTTGCTGGGTAGGTCATTCCCTTAGTGTAGAAGCTGCTAGATCCTGTGTTATCCTGATTGTGTTTCCACAATATTCAAATTGTTTCTTCTTGACTGCTTGTAATATTTTCTCCTTGATCTGGGAACTCTGGAACCTGGCTATAATATTCCTAGAAGTTTTCTTTTTGGGATCTTTTTCAAGAGGTGATCAGTGAATTCTTTCCATTTCTATTTTGCCCTCTGGTTCTAAAATATCAGGGCAATTTTCTTCGAGAATTTCTCGAAGGATGATTTCTAGGTTCTTTTTTTGATCATGGCTTTCAGGTAGTCCAATAATTTTTAAATTATTTCTCCTGAATCTATTTTCTAGGTTTTTCCAATGAGATAGTTTGCATAGCCTTCTATTTTTTCATTTGTTTGGATCTGTTTTATAGTATCTTGATTTCTCATTAAGTCATTAGCTTTCATTTGCTCCAGTATAATTTTCAAGGAATTATCCTCTTCAGTGAGTTTTTGAAGTTCCTTTTACATCTGGCCAATATGATTTTTTAAGGCATTCTTCTCTTCATTGGCTTTTTGGGCCTCTTTTGCCATTTGAGTTAGTCTATTTTTTAAGGTGTTATTTTCTTCAATCAGGTAGGTTGTTGACTCTCTTTTCATGATTTTCTTGCATCATTCTCATTTCTCTTCCCAGTTTTTCCTCCACTTCCCTTACTTGATTTTCAGAATCCTTCTTGAGCTCTTCCATGGCCTGGAACCAATTCATATTTTTCTTGCAAGCTTTTGGTAAAGGAGTTCTGACTGTGTTGTCTTCTCCCGTTCCATGCTTTGATCCTTTTTGTCCCCAAAAAAGGAATCTAAGGTTTGATTGCTGTGCTTGCTTTGCTTCCTTTGCTTGCTCATGTTGTCACTCAATTACTTGACTTTTAAGCTCTTTGCCACAGTACAACTCTGCTTCCAGAAAGGAGAGCTTTGTCCCAAATTGCTGGGGTTTTCACAGCTGCTGGAGCTATTAGTTGGGTGCCCTCTCTGCAGCCCCCACAAGCTCTGGCTCACTGGTCACATACCCCAGGACTTCCACCCAAGATAGCAATCCAGATCCAAGCAGATTAAAGCAAGAGCAATTACCCTCTGAATGGTTGCTTGGTCCCCCTATGATCAGAGCCAGGAGCTCTGAAGGAGCCACGTGGAGGCAGCTGCAAAGCCACAGTGCCT
>CM053581.1:485836842-485857093 GCA_028627135.1 Pseudochirops cupreus
AAAAAAAAAGAGAAACCGAGAGACAGAGACAGAGACAAAAACAAAGAGAAATAATTCTGACCCCCGAAAGCTTAAAAGAAACCAGAAAATGTTTCAAATAGTTATCTAGAGGCCTCTAGAGATGACTAAAAAAAAAAAAGAAAAAGAAAGAAAGAAATAGCAGAGCAATGAAGTCCCAGCTGAGGTTAGACAGCATGAATTGTAAGAACCCTAGGTCTTAGTTAAACCCTGGTTTAGAACTCTAGATTTCCCAGAAGTGTAATAATATGAATAATAATAATGAACCTGTATATAGTACTATAAGTTTTGTAAGGTACTTTAAATACATTATCTTATTTGATTTTCCCAACAACCCAGTAAGGCAGACATTGCAGGTATTATTATTCCCAGATCAACTGATGACTGTAAAATTCTTTAATGTAATTTAATGGACGTGTATATATGTTTCCATATAAATATACATGTATATACATACATGTATATATGTGCCTACATAACTTCTATAAAGAAGCCCAGTAACTGTTCAAAATAATATTTCACACACATACACATACACACACACTTAGATGATCTCAATATCTTCACTATAAACAAAGGATATTTTTAAAACAATTAATGGGATCACAGATATCTTGTTGGAATGGACCTTAAGGATCCCCTAGTTGAGCCCCTTTTCTTGACGAGGAACCTGACATCAGGCCTTTGCCCAAGGTTACCCAGGTGATAAATGAGAGAGGCAGAATTTAAACACTATTTCTCTAACTCCCAGTCCAGTGTTCTTTTCCACTCTATTATAAATCTTCACAGATTATGAAAAATTCTTACATAGGCAAAGAATTGCTATAACAGCCACTCCTAGCAAATATTTCATTTGCCTCCATAAAATTACAATGAAGATTTTTGCAGTCATCAGTAAGCTGAAAATTAAAGATGTGATACTTTGACGCGTGTTCCTACTATTATATTCATGCTAAGTTTGCACTCATATACTTCAATTTTCCATTTTTCAAATTAAATATTTGAGGACTGTGAGCCTATACCATCACAATAAGCTATTTTTCAGGGCAATAGAGTAAGCAACACCGGATGCAATGGAGTCATTGAGAAATAAAGCAGCACTTAAACTGATTCAAATAAGCATCATTTTCATATAATGACAAACCTTTGGAAATAGTTCATCATTATATGACTTAATCAATATCAGTAATAAGTCTAAGTATTTTTCAGTCTAGGGAACCAATCATACAGTTAAATCACTGCAAAAAGCACATTTGCAAAATAGAATATTGTCATTAAAATGGGCTTTACATAGGTCAAGAATGTACTAAAGAAGTTAACTTTCATTGATTTTCTTTTCAGCTCCCAAGAGCCGGATTTTTTAAATCCTTAAAGTTTTCAAATGAAATAAAAAGTCTATCATTTTCTCTTTTACCTTTGCTCTCGATGCTGGCTCTTCCAGATACCTGGTACAAAGAAAAAGTTGAGTGGTAATGATACGCAGCAATGATTCAGAAAAACATGTCATTACAGGGCTGACTCAGTGTTCTAAGTAAAACTGGAGGCTTGTATTCAATCTCTATTTAACTGAAGCCAGTCTCTCCTAAGAGAGCGTTGCTGTAAGTGACCATTGCCTTCTGAAAATATCCACTTTAATTCCCTGCCTCTAAGTGGAAGAAAAGAAAAGCTTAGTTTGATTAAAGCCTTAGGTAAAAAAAAAAATAGAACCGACTAAGGCAATGGAGAAACGTACAGCATTACACAGATGATTTCTGGCTTCCAAAAATGTCAGAAGGAACTTTGCATTGGTTGTTGGAAAAATACATTCTAACAAGTACATATGTGAAAATGATGGCATTGACCCGCCTTTAATAAGGACAACAGATGTGCCATCATCTAGCACCATTACCTCTGTCTCTACACCTCCTTTTTTTCTACCTCAGCTACTCACCCACTAATTTGTACCCTTTACTTCATATTCCCACTCCTCTGACACTTGATGATGAAGAGGCTGTTATTATTCAGTTGTATACGAGTCTTTGTGATCCCATTTGGGATTCTCTTGGTAAAGATACTGCAGTGGTTTGCCATTTCCCTCTCCAGTTCATTTTACAGATGAGGAAACTGAGGCGAACAGGGTTAAGTGACTTACTCAGGGTCACACAACTAGTAAGTGTTTGAGACTGGATTTGAACTAAGGAAGATGAGTCTTCCTGACTTTGGCTGAGTCCTCTATCCATTGAACCAGCTGGCTGCCCATTATGAAGATGATGATGTTATTAATAATTGAGAGTCAACATTGTCTACAGGGTAGAGAACTGGCTTTGGTGTCAGAAAGACCTGCATTGAAGTCCTACCTCTTACGTATACTAGCTGGTTCCAATCCACCTTTTCAGGTTTATTATACATCATTCCCCTACACATACTTTAAGTTCCAGGCAAAATGGCCTTCTTGCTGTTCCTCATGGTTGTTCATCCTTCGTTTTTGAAGAGGAACAATGACATCACGGGGTCATGTCTTGACTAGTTCGTGAACTGGATTTAAGTGAGTCAGAGTTGTGAAGTCATCAACCTCACTCTGTCCTCCAGAGTCCTCAAAGTCCAGAGGCAGAACAAAAATCAGGATGACTGGCAATAGCCTGAGATACAGTGGATGACCTTGGCATCTTCAATGTCTGACAAAGCTCTACGTGCTCCACAGCATCTGCTTCAGCCACCTTCCGAGACAAATATTTCATCTCCCATCTCCCTGACTTTGCACAGACTTAGAATACACTCCTTTATCACCTCTGCCTTTCAGAATCCCTAGTTCTCTTTAAAAGCTCAGTTCCAATGCCACCTCCTATAGTAGGCCTTTTCTGCTTCTCTGAGCTGTTGGTCTCTGCTGAAATTACTTAATATTTCATTGTCACATCTAGGTGTGACAATGGCTAGTGCTCTGGGTCCGGAGTAAAGAAGAGTTCATTTCAAATCCAGCCTCAGACAGTTATTAGCTGTGTGACCTTGGTCCACTTACTTAACTTCTGTCTGCCTCAATTTCTCAACTGTAAAATGGGAGTAATAATAGCACCTACCTCCCAGCATTGTTGTGAGGACCAAATGAGATAATAATTGTAAAGTTTTAGCACAGTTTTTTGTACATAGTAGGTACAATATAAATGCTTGCTATTATTATATTTAATTTATGTAAACTTTGTTCTTGATCATATTGTAGTATTTTTTCTGCCGAGAGAGTACAAGTTTCATTATAAGTATTACTATTATTTTAAAACTTTTAAGCGTAAGAGTTTGCCTCTTTTATGTTTTAAGTGGTTTCATTTTCTGGAAGTAAGGATTTGGGGCAAAAAAGGCCTTTCAGACCAAAAGTAACTGCTTTTGCAAATAAAAAGTCTAAGTATTCAGCTAAGCAGCTAGCAGAAAAAAATAACCTTGCCCCTCGGTCATGGATTGCCTCTTCATC
This sequence comes from Pseudochirops cupreus, assembly GCA_028627135.1. Taxonomy (NCBI): domain Eukaryota; kingdom Metazoa; phylum Chordata; class Mammalia; order Diprotodontia; family Pseudocheiridae; genus Pseudochirops; species Pseudochirops cupreus. Next base: position 485,840,300 of record CM053581.1, read on the forward strand.
TTTTCAGTGTCAATTTAATCAATGTCAAGGAGAAAAAGAAAGAGACTTGATCCTAGAAAGATTTGGTAATTGTCAGATAAATAACCGGTACCTGATTTACAGCCCAGCCAGCAAAGTTGCCAACTGGAGTCACCATAAGCTAGAGTAAGGTCTCTGACCAAAGGTACTAAGACCCATATCAGGAAAAGTAGTTGAAAGGAAAGGATAACAAAGGTCTTTGCACTAAAAAGATCAAAGAAAGGGGGAAATGACCATACGTACAAAAATATTTAGAGCAATTTTTGTCGTTCTAGTTGCTGTATCAAAGAATTAGAAACTAAGGGTACCCGTCAATTAGGGAATGGCTGAACAAATTATGGTATATGAGTAAAAAGGAATATTTTTGGTTTTTTGTTTTTGTTTTTTGCTTTTTGGAGAGGGGAAGGCAGGGCAATTAGGATTAAGTGACTTGCCCAAGGTCACATAGCTAGTAAGTGTTAAGTGTCTGAGGCTGGATTTGAACTCAGGTCCTCCTGACTCCAGGGTCGGTACTCTATTGACTGTGCCATCTAGCCGGCCCTAAAAGGAATATTTTTGTACCATAAGAAATGATGACTGAGATAGTTTAAGAGAACCATAGTAAGACTTGTATGAATTGATGCAGTGTGAAGTGAGAACTAATAGAACGATTTATACAATAATAACATTTTAAAGGAAAAACAACTTTGAAAGATTTAAGAACTCTTACTAATGCAATGACCACTCTCACAGAGGATCATTAAAGAAACATGTTATCCACCCGCTGACAGAAAGATGATGGACTCAAGGTGGAGAATGAGGCATATATTTTTTTTGACCCAGTCAACATGGAATTTATTTTTTTGGCTTGAGTATACATATTTGCTACAAGGGAGAGTGAGACTATCAATAGAGTCGGCAAAAAAAGAGGGTCACTGAAGCTTGTTTTTTTCTTTTTAGCAAATTCACAGAACAGATGGAAGACCAGAAGGAAACACAGACAATCAGGACAGTTTTGAAGGTTACACACTGAATTTTTTATACACTGAAAAGGAAAAGCAAATTGTCCATAATAGACATTTGCAGTTTCATGTACTCTTTTCCTGTTCTGCCTTGTAAATGAAATGCTAATTTATTTCAAGTTTATTAAGTTCAGCATTTTAAAAAAATAAACTTTAAAGGAAAGTCTAAGCCCAGGGCAGTAGCTCTCAGTGACAGAAGAGCTTAGTACCTAGAAATGAGAAATCCCTCCTTGGACAAGCTAAAGAGCCAGGATCCTAAGGGAGAAAGAGAGGGGAGGCTTCTACTATAGAAAAGATGTCTGCTAAAAAAAAAAAGTTAAAAAGAGTTGTTAAAAGAGCCTCCAACAGCCTAGCAAGGATTTCAGCATCCATCAAGTTCAAGGTCAGCAGGAACAGCATGAAGACATCCTTCCAGCTCTGCAGCTTTTTGGTGTGGGCTGCATGAGTTGTCCCACTCTGCATATACTTGCATCCAAAATCTTCACCTATGTGCTCGAACATCTATGTTCCTTATAGTGTTCTGCTACCTGTATGCACACTGAATAAATGTTTCCCCTGTACATATCCTCTCAACTTATGTCCTTTACTCAGAGTTTATAAAACTTTTCCCACTCCCTACCCCTTTGGATTCTGGCAATTTGTTGGTGTTGCGTGGCCTGACGACATGCACGGTGCAAAGTGTGCATGCTGCTTTCTATTCAGAATCAAGAGTGAAGTTCCATGACGCAACATGAGCAAGCACTGCTAGAAACACTTCAGATTCATTACACCTTTGATTTTTAATTAATTTGGGGTTGTTGCCAAATTTTTTGCAACACCCCATGGGATCTTGACCCGCAGTTTAAGAAGCTCAACTCTACACATGTCCATTTTCTTCTATGATGCAGGGTGTACTTGTGAGAGGGTGCAGCCCAGGCTTATGGGGGGAAGTATTTTGTTGCTGTTTTTCTTACTGTGCCATTTCAGTAAATACCCTTGCTTTGAGTTACTTATGTCCTCTGGCTGACTTGCCATTGCCAGTCGTCATGACCTTTGTCTTACCACAGGACTCTGATGACCCTGGATGAGAGAATGAGGTTGATGACTTTGTTGACTTTCTACCCCACTCGTATCCAGTTCATGCACACATCAAGACATCACTCGATGTCATTGGTCCTCTTCCAGAGCGAAGGACAACAGCAAGGGTAAATAAAGTAGTAGATTCCCACAAACTATAGCTTTAGAGGTACAAATCTCACCCACACAGTTCCTTGAATCTGGATTAGTCTTACTTGGGAAATCCCATTCTGCACGTAGCAGGAGAAATGTTCCCAGAAACTATTCAAGCATTTATGAAATACCTCCAACACCCAGATAAGGTGCTACGTACAGGACTGGCGATACAAATTCAAAAGTAAGAGAATCACTGCCCTAGGAGAATGTGAATGAACAGGACTCAGCTGAATCGACATTCCTTGTGTATCCTCCCTGAAAATCCTCTTCCTTCAATAGCTAAGAGAACTTACATTTGTTAATTGTTTAGACAGTCTATAAGCATTTCAATTTGTTTTAATAATGGACCTAAAAGACCAGAAGCCCGGATGAGTCAAGGCCAGGAAAGAGAAAACAACACATTCACAGGTAAGTATATACAGGACATACATGAAATAAATACGGAGAAGTGGAGGCCACCAGCTGAGGGAATCCAGAAGACCTGGTACCATGCATGCTGAGCTCTGAAGGCAGCTAGAGATTCCCCGTAGAAATAAATAGAGAGAAAATCCCAGGTGTAGAATACAACACTGGACTTGGAGTCTGGAAACTAACCTATCCTCATACACCTACTATTGTGTGACCCTTAGCCTTCTGAATATGTCTCTTCCTTCTTACCCCACAGTCTTCTCCATCCTCCCCCAGTTACTAGGGATACTGTGTAGTTTAATTAGTGGATAGAGCAGTAAACTGGGAATCAAGGGGCTGTAAAGTCTTTTCTTAGCTCTTTCACAGACTGTTGAGTCATCCTTGGGTAAATTATTTACTCTCTTTTCTCCATCTGAAAAAATGCTAATAATATTTGATTCTTCCTACATCACAGAGATAGCCTGAAAACATCAGACCTGATATGCTGGTTGTGGCCAGTCCTTTCATGTCTATGGCACTAGTGAACTTTACCATGTGTGAATGGAACAATGTTTCCTAAAGCTCTGCCATGTAGACAGGGTTAGCTTTCCCTAAGGCCTGAAATCCATTCAGGTTAGACCAGGGGTGGAAAACCTGCAAGGGGTTTGACATGATTCAGTCAAGGGGTTGTATTTGAGGACCTAGTGGGCCACATGTAGCCTCAGGACTGTAGATTTCCCACCCTTGGGTTAGAGTAATTCTTTTCCTTAAGAGCTATTGAAACACTCCTGAGACCTAATTGCCTCAAGGGACTACCTTAGATTGTTAACTTTGCTTCCTATTCTCCTGAGTACTAGAGTCTGTGAGAAACTCTCTCTTGTAAGCTTTTAAGTGCAAATGAACAGTACAACTGAAAGCAGGAAGCTGGCCTCAGCTGAATAAACACAGTAGTTTTATTACATATCCTTGTTGAGGATGGACCTGCTATAGCTAAGGAAACTTTCATTTGTTAACTGTTAAATAGTCTGTTTATGAGTGCCTCATTTTGTTTCCATATTGGACCTAAAATTCCAAAAGCCTGGCTTGAATCAAGGCAAACCCTTAACTCTATGCCATGAATTTTCCATCCCTTCCCCTTTCACAGAGCATGGCAGTCCATTCAGATAAAGGAAATGGGAGGCAGAGAAAACATTTTTTCCCTAGACTGAGGAGAAGAGAAAAGGTACAAGAGCCCTGCAATTTCCCTGAGTATTCTTATTCATTACTAACCCCTCTCTTTGCCATGGCCACACACCATCTTTCTAGGCTTGTCTGCTCATCTGCCAAATGAAGAGGTTGGACAATGAGGGGCATGGCCTAGATGACCTCTGAGGTCTCTTTCAGCTTTAAATCTATCATTTAATAGTCTTTATCATTTCTTCCCTCGTATCTTCTGGTGAAAACAAGCAAGAACTATACTTGATGAAATGCTGTTTTTCCTATATTTAACACTAATTGTTAAAATAGGTTATGTTGTATTACTTTGAGCTCTTGGAAGAAGAACATTATTATAACTTTATTGTCACCTTGATAGGATCCTAATGGTAAAAGAAAAAGAACAGAATGGATTTGAACTTAGCTAAATAGTTTTCAGTCTCCTCTTCCCTGTCCTGCCCCTTCTTAGCCCCTGATATCCATGCTACAGAAGGTAGTTTACCTACTGGGGAGATTCAGGAAGACCTAGATTTAAGTTGTGCCTCTGATACATACTAAGGGCTAAGTACCTGCTTACTTGACATAACAAAAAGGAGCCTTCAAATTTAAATTAATTACCATTACATCAAGTAATGTGCTTTCTAAGATGGGAAAATATATATTTATGAATAAGTACAAATATATATAAAATAAATACTCTGAGATATATTTATTATATCCTCTAACTTATCCCGGCTCCTAACTCTCTGGACTATTTTCTACCCTATGCCCAGTGATCTCACACTAACGATGCCTCCATCCCTCTAAATGGTGAGTTCCTCCTTGTTTTATTTTTTCCTTATTTCTTCTTTGTTAGAAGGCATGATTTTCTTTTTTTGTTTGTTTTTTAATTTGATGTCTTGAAATATTTACTGTGAAACATTACTGTATGTGGACAATCATGTTTTTTTAAAGGAAAAAAATAAGTATTTTAGCATTCACAAAAGTCTTAACAATCATTTGGCTTTTAACTCTTTTTTTGTTGTTGTTGACTTGTTCATTTACTTTTAGTTTACAAGATTCAGTTCCATAATCCCTTGAGTTTCAAATTTTCTCCCCCATGATGGCGTGCAATCATGTATAGGATCTGCAAATACTTTCACATCATACAATAGTCTGGTTGTATAGAAGGGTTGTAACCAGTGAGTGAACACTGGGAAAAAAAGAAACAAAACCAAACATGAAAAAGAACAATAGGATGTATTGCTTCAGTCTCCATTTAAACTCTGGTCTTTCTAGATCTTTCTCTGTATGTAGGTATCTCCTTCCATCCTGAGACTTGTAGAGTTGTCTTATAGCTATGTGTTGCTGAGAAGGGTCCCATTTATCAAGGTTGGTCATTACACATATGATGTGTCTGTGATTGTGTACAAATTTTTCCTGGTTCTGCTCTTCTCACTTAGCATCAGTTTGTATAAGCCTCTCCAGGTAATTATGAAGTCCATCTCCTCCCCATTTCTTATAGCACAATAGTATTCCATTACGTTCATATACCATAACTTGTTCAGCCATTCCCCAATTGATGGGCATCCCCTATATTTCTAGTTTTTTGCCACCATAAAGAGAGCTGCAATAAATATTTTTGTACGTATGGGTCCTTTTCCCACTTCTGTGATCCCTTTGGGATACAACCCCAAAAGTGGTATGCAATTATTTATAGCCCTTTGGGCATAGTTCCAGATTGAGAAGGCATGGTTTTCAAGAGATATCTTTGGAAATGAAAGTGATACAAAAATAAAAGATATCAATGAAAAGATTTTAAATAAAAAAAAAAACCTCCCCACAATTTGCATTCCTTTGTTTAAAACCAAAACCTGTAGGAAAGAGGTTCGAGGAAAGGTAAAATTTGGTTCTTCTCTTCATTATTTCAAAGGAAGTTAGATTTGAGGTGAGTGGGAAGGAAATGATTCAACCTAGGTACAAATAAACAAATAAGACAATAATAAAAGGCAGATTTAAGTGGACAGTTAGAATTTTGCTCTTCTTTCATGCCTGGCCTTACTAAAGAATCTCACAGGATTCTCCTCCCCTGCCATAGTAACAATGACATGTCAATATAGTGTTCCTGTCTTTCCTTGCCTTCAGTGTCTCTTTTTGAGAAACTAAAAATTGGAAGCCATTCTTTGACATCAGACTCATTATGTTAAACACAAACATTTGCTGGTACAAGAATAGTTGATATACTCTCTGAACACACTGGACTTTATGGTTACACAGAATTTTACTGCAATGCTGTGTGGCTAACAGGACATTTATAGCAAAAAGGCCAAGTTGTTCTTCAATGAAGATTTGCACAGTCCAGCAGCTGTCCTGTGGGAAAAATAAAGATCCATTTAAGCTAATTTGGAAATGATATTTTATGATCTGGGGAACAACTATGAGATAGAATAATGAATTCGTTATCAAGGAAGAGACCTACAGGGAGAGAGCATTCCAGTGTCCAAATCAGGGAATTGAAATAATGACAGACCAAATTATTTAACTAGATGTTGCAAGAAATCCTGAGAGAACGCTAAAGTTGTTTTTAAAGGTTAGCTTCTGGATTTGTAACTGTTATGCTCTTTCTATCATGAGGCTGCTTATGAAAAACTATACTGGCTGTTACGGGAATTGTTGCAGTTGTACCTCTGTTAACAAAGAAGATGTCTTCCTTTCTCTTATGAAGCATTTGCCATCAATTCACAACAGCAAGTAGTCAAAGGTCTTTAATTTTTTGACCAAGACATTAAGATTTGTAGAGATATTGTCTATATAGCTTCCAGAAGTATCAGCTGTGCAATGTGAATTACCCGAAGTGGTTAGTAATCATCAGGCTTGTCAAATCTTGGATTTTTTTCATAAGGCTGGGGGGAGACTGCAGCCCCCAGTACCATTATCAAGTTTGATGAATAGCTGTTTCAGTGCCCCTCATCAGGGAGTCACCAACCCCCACTACTCTTCCCTCTTCCTCTGACCTAACTTGGATGATAGCTTACCTTTCAGCACCTTTGGAATCACACCATAACCATTAGGACTAGAAAATTCCTCATGGTCCAGCTTCCTCTTTTTAGAGAACTACTTCATGTCTATCTCACTAAGCTGCTAGTGACCTCCCTTTCTTCTTAATGTCCAGTAAAGAATAGTAGAGTCCCTCTGTATTTGCCAGAACTCATTTGGAGTATAATGTTCAATTATGGCTGCCATATTTTAAGAAAGATATTAATAAACTGGAGCTTGTCCAGAGAAATGTAACTAGGATAGTGAGGAGATTCCTCCTGAACACTCTCCTCCACCTTGACTTTTGTGACATTGTTCTGTCTTGTTTCTCCTACCTTTTAGACTACGCTTTCTCATTCCCATTCACTAAGTGGGTGTCACGCACCTAAGGCTCTGTCCTAATTCCTCTTCTCTTCTGTCTTTACACTCTTTCTTACTAGATCACTTCCAGCCATATTAACCATGCAATGCAAATTACCCAAAGTAGATAGTAAATTGGTCCCATAGATTACTACTCAACCTGATCTAAGTCTCTCTCCTCTGCAATATAATTTCTACATAGCTGTCCAATTTATATTCCAAAAAAACTGATCTATGTCACACACTCCCTCCTGTAGTCCCCACTAAAAAAATCTTCAATACTTCCTATTGCCCCTAGGATAAAACAAAATGTTTAGCCTCGCGTTTATGGCTTGACTATACAAACCTGGCTCAATTTTCCAATGTTATTTCATATTGTCAAAACAAAAACAAGGAAACAACCAAGAGAAGGAAATAAGGCAAACATACTTCACATATTTAAAAAACAGAAAACAGATTACTCTGGACACTATTCCTATCATATGTGCCATCACTTTACATTTTTATAGGTTTAAAGGGGGAAAAAACATCAAGGATATCATAGCATTCTGCTGTTTTCATGTTTTTATTCTAATTCTGCAACATCTACATTTTACTTCTAAACGATTTCACCCTATAAATGTCTTTTTGGTCTTATAAGAGCGTACTTGTCCCCTTAGTTCTAATTGTCATGGTTGCTCCATGATAGAATTGGTATCATTCTTCTTCAATACTTTTGTTATTGTCTGGTTGTTTCGTTTATGTCCAATTCTTGTGACCCCATTTGTGGTTTTCTTAGCAAAGATATTAGAGTAGTTGCTATTTCCTTCCATTTTACAGATATGAATTTGAGGAAAACAGGGTCAAGTGACTTCTCCAAGATTACACAGCTGGTAAGTGTCTGAGGCTGGATCTGAACTCACAAAGACGAGTCTTCCTGACTCCAGGACGAGCACTCTATCCACTGCCTCACCAGCTGCCAGCAGCTAACCTTCATAAAGTTTTAAGGTTTTCAGGGCACTTGACAATGTATGTTAGTATGATCCTAATCCTCCTTCAAAGTAAGTGCTACAAATATCATTATCCCCATTTTACAGATGAGGAAATTGAGGCTCAGAGAAGTTAATGACTTGCCCAAAGTCATTTGTACTTAGAGGCAGGATTTGCATTCACACTTTACTAACTCCAAATTCAGTCATCTATCCTCTTGATCTGTTTCTCTAATGAATAATGAAAAGCATGGACAGATTTCATATCACAGTAGGACCATTTCACTGGCCCTATTTCTCTAAGATTATGTGAACTTTTAGGCATTAGTTTTCCATAATTTTTCTGAGAAAGAGAACCAAATTTTTCTCTTCTACCTTTTTTTTTTTTAGTGGGTAAGAGATTCTTTATCTCTAAATTTGGTAATGTAGCGTATTTCCCAGTCTTCAGTATACCCAGATCTCAGTCACTCTGACTTTTTATAATATGATTTCTAGATCTTTCATAATATTAATTCACTATATATAAGATAAATAGATAGCTAAACTTATTCTGAATTGCTCCAAAGGTAAGAACCAGGACCAACAGATCAAAATTATTAGGGAAGATTTTAGCTCTATTAATTAGAGCTACCAACAATGGGTCATGCTTCCTCATAAAAAGGTGAGTTTCCTGTGTGGAGGCATATTAAAAATTTATTTTTTGGCTTCTTTAGAAATATTAGAAATAATATTTTCCTCTAAACCCTTTATAGACTCCTGAGAAAAATGTCTTGGAAAGGGGTATGGGAAGGGTTGACAAAAAAGACCAAAAGGTTTTTCTTTGGGAAATGGATTAAGGGTAGTAGCAAACCTTTTAACGAAGAGTAGGACCTCCATCCAGAGGAGTCCCAGGGATGGAGGATGCTGATGAGGAGCCAGTACCAAAACTGATTTTATCTTGCAGGATAAAAAGTGCAACCAGATAGGAGCAGAGAGTTCACAGAAGGGAAGTAATTTGAGCTCCCTCTTCTCCCTTCTTCCCCATCTCTTATCACTCAAGGGTCTTCTGCTATGCTCTCCTCCTTTACCTCTGTTTCATGTGATGAAGTGGATTTCTCCTTACCACAGTTAAACCCTCTACCTCTTCAAGTGATCCCATTCCATCCCATCTCTTCCAACAGATTGTCCCCTCTGTCATCTCTGCTTTTCTGATTATTTTTCAATCTCTCCTTCATTTCCTGGTGCCCACACACATGCCTATCTCTTCCCCAACCTAAAAAATTCCTCTCTTGATCAATGTATCCTTGCTAACTATCATCCTATTTCTCTTCTATTCTTTGCAGCTATTTCCCTCAAAAAAAAGGTCATCTACAATAGGTATTTCCACTTTCTCTTCTCATTCTCTTTTTAACCCATTACAGTCTGGGCCTTAATTCCACGCAAACTGCTCTCTCCAAAATTACCAATGATCTCTTAGGTGCCAAACTGAACGAGATTTTCTCAATCTTCGTTCTCCTTGGCCTCTCTGCATGCAAGCCTTTGGCATTGTTGATCATTGTCTCCTCCTTGTTACTCTCTTCTCTCTACGTTTTCAGGACACCATTCTCTCTTGGTTTTCCTCCTTCCTATCTGACTGTTCCTTCTCACTTTCCTTCACTGGATCTTCTTCCAGATTATGCCCTCTAACTATAGGTGTCCCTGAGGTCCCGTCCTGGACCCACATCTCTACTCCCTCTGACTGTTTCCCTTGGTGATCTCATCAGCTCCCACAGATTTAATTATCATCTCAATGCTAATGATTCTCAAATCTAACTTTCTCCCCCCAACTCTCTACTTGAATCTTACATCTCCAACTGCCTTCCAGACAGCTGGAACAATATGTAGAGCAGACATGTGAAACTTAATAAATACAAAACAGAACAAATTATCTTGCCCCCTAAACTCTTCCTCCCTACCCTACCCCTTCTGTATTACTACAGAGAGCAGCATTATGCTCCCAGTCCCTAAGGCTCATAACCTAGGAGTCATCCTGGATACCTCACTATCTCTCACCCTCCACATCCAAGCAGTCATTGAGGCCTACTGATTTCATCTCTCAAAGAGATCCCCTTCTCTATTCTGACACTGCCACCACTCTGGTGCAGGCTCTTATCACCTCGTACCTTGATTAATGCAGTAGGCTACTGGTGAGTCTACCTGCCATAAGTCTCTCCCCACTCTAATCCATCTTCCATTCAAGCACTAAAGTGATTTTTCTTAGACTGCAAGTCTGATCCTGTCACCCTCCCCATTCAATAAACTCCAGTGACTTCCTATTGCCTCCAAGAGCAAATAACAAAATCCTCTGTTTGGAATTCAAAGCACTAGCTCCCTCCTGTTAGTCCACTCTTCTTACACCTTACTCCCCAAACACTGGCTGTGCCACGAATAAGACACCGAATCTCTCAGCTCCTAGCATTGTCTCTGACAGTCTCTGGGATGCTCTCCTTTCTCACCTCCCACTACCGATGTCCCTGGCTTCCTTATGGTCCCAAATAAAATCCCATCTTCTACAGGAAGCCTTCCTCAACTGCTCTCAATTCAAGTGCTTTCCCTCTCTTAATTATGTCCTGTTTATCCTGGACGTAGCCTGCTTCATGTGTATTTGTTTGCATGCTGTCTCCTCCATTAGACTGTAAGTCCTCTGAGGACAGGACTATTTTTTGCCCCTTTTTGTATACCTAGTGCTTAGCACTATGTCTGGCACATGGTAGATACTTAGTAAATGTTTATTGATTGACATGAAATAAAACTGGAAAACTAGAAAAGCAGATGATAGCCATATTGTGGAGAACTTTATTTTATTTTATTTTATTTTTTTGGAGACCTTTAAGTAGCAGACTGATGATCTATTATTTTACCCAACGGGCAATAAGAAGCCACTGAAGATTCTTGAGCAAGGGAGTGACATAGATCTATAGTTCAGCTACATCAATTTGACAGCTGTATGAAGATTGGAGAAGAATCATAGGAGCATGGACAGAGCTCATTGTATAAAACTGACTTAGAACCAGGGAGACCTGAGTTCAAACCAGGCCTTAAATAATTACTAACTCTGTGACCTTGGGGAAGTCACTTAACCTATTTGACTCAGTTTCCTCAAGTGTAAGGTGGGAATGATAGTACTGACCTCCCAGGGTGGCTGTGAAGATTAAATGAGATAATATTTTTATTGTATTTAGTATTTGGCACATAATAGTTACTTAACAAATACTAGCCTTTATAATAATAATCATTATAGGTACCAAGCTGGAATGAGACCTTAGGTATCATCTAGCCCAAGCATTTGATTTCACAGCTAAGGAAAGTGAGGCCTAAAGAGGTCACATGATTTGCCCAAGGTCGCACAGATCATCTATGAAATGGTCAGCAGAACTCAAAATCAGGTCCTCTGACTTTAAATCCATCTCTCTACCATGCTGAGGGAGACTGGATGAAGAGAGACCAATAAAGAATCTACTGCAATAGTCCAGGACAACTGATGGAGCCCTGGTTTGGGAGAGCTGCTCTGAGTGAAGAGAAGGGGCTAAATCAGAGACTGGGTCAATCAAGGCTTTCCACAATCTAGCCCCAGTCTTCCTTTTCAGTCTTTTCATGTGTTCTGTGATGCAAAGAAAAGGGACTACTTAGCTCACCTTTTCTGACCTTTTTACCTTTGCTTATGGTGTCCTTTGCCCCAGGAATATAAACCAGGCCATCCTTCAAGGTTCACATCAGGCATTACTTACCTTATAAAGTTTCTCCTAATTTCCTTTTTTAAAATAATTAATTAATTAATTTTTAGTTTTCGACACTCACTTTTATAGGAGTTTGAGTTCTAAATTTCCCCCTTCCCTCTCTTCCCGCCTCTCCAAGACAACATGCAATCTGATATACGCTGTATGTGTATTACACATATTTCCACATTAGTCATGTTGTGAAAGAAGAATTAAAACAAAGGGGAAAAACCACAAGAAAAAAAAAAGAAACAAAATAGTATGCTTTCATCTGCATTCAGACTCCATAGTTCTTTCTCTGGATGAGGATAGCATTTTCCACCATGAGTCTTTTGCAATTGTCTTAGATCATTGCATTGCTGAGAAAAACTGAGTCAATCAAAGTTGGTCATCACACTGTGTTGTTGTGTTACTACGTACGACATTCTTCTGGTTCTGCTCACTTCACTCAGCATCAGTCCATGTAAGTCTTTCCAGGTTTTTCTGAAATCCACCTACTTATCATTTCTTATGGAACAGTAGTTTCCCATTATATTCATATATCACAGCTTGTTTAGCCATTCCCCAATTGGTGGGCATCCCTTCAATTTCCAATTCTTTGCCATCACAAAAAGAGCTACTATAAATATTGTTGTACACGTGAGTCCTTTTACCATTTTTATGATTTCTTTGGGATATAGATCTAGTTAGTGGTATTGCTGAATCAAAGGGCATGCACATTTTTGTAACCCTTTGGGCATAGTTCCTGATTGCTCTACAGAATGGTTGGATCAGTTCACAACTCCTCCAACAGTGCTTTAATGTTCCAATTTTCTCACATCTTCTCCAGCATTTATAATTTTCCTGTTTTGTCATATTTGCCAACCTGGTGGGTGTGATGTGATACCTCAGAAGTGTTTTGATTTAAGTTTCTCTAATCAATAATGACTTAGAGTATTTTTTCATTTGACTATTGATAGCTTTAATTTCTCTATCCAAAAACTGCCTGTTCATATCCTTTGACCATTTGTCAATTGAGTTTCCCTTAATTTTCTTCCCCAATCTCATCCTCCCCTGCCAGCTTTCTTTCACAGCACTATTTTTATATCTCTACTATGCCCTGTCATATTCTAGTTCATATTCTACTTATATTCCTGGCCTCTCTCCATCTTTAAAGGCAGGGACTACATTTTCATCTTTTTATCCTCTTTGATAGTATAGTGGATAGAATGCTGGGTTTGGGAATCAGGAAAATGAGTTTAAAATCTTGCCTCAAACACATTGCTTTGTGATGTTGGACAAGTCTCTCAACTTTAATTTCCTCACCTGTAGCAGGTGGATAATAATAGCACTTATCCCATAGGGTTGTCATGAGGATCAACTAAAATGATATATGCAAAATGTTTTTCAAACTTTAAAGTGTCTTATAAATATTAGCTATCAATTCCAAGAACAGTGCCTTGCACACACAGCAAATACTTAATAAGCTTTTTGAATTGATAAAGTAGGGAGAAATGTTCTAGAAAATTTTTTAATCTGCTAGATTATTAGCATTCGTATAAGAATGAAAATATCTCTACTTTGTGCTCAGGGTTCTTTAGTCAAGTCTCTGTAGGATAGTCCGGAAAAAAGAAAAACAGGCAAAACATGATTGTGATTTGTCATACTGGGAATTCTCTTTGCTTCTCCGACTTGATTGCAGACAAATTTCAGGGCATTTAGACTTGACTTCAATATTTCATCTAAATATATGAAGGATAAAGTGCAGTACATCTTTATCTGTAGCCACAAGAGTTTGCTATTTTGGGAGATTTCAATATTTGGGCATTTACTTGTGTACCACTAGGGGTTTAGTTTATAACCATAATTGTTATACTCTGGGGAAAGATAATAGTCTCAGAGTCCTTTTAGACTCATTTCTGAAGTTAAAGTCAGGGGCATGTTTATAAAATTCTTACCAGCATTGTCAAATTCCTGGTGAGTCACTATTTTCACTCGAGATTCTAGCCTATGGCAGATTTCTTGCTTAATGACAGTTTCTTACATTGAGTGATGACAGGCTTCTATATATGATTTTATTGCCCTAGTTTCTATCCTGTTGAGGAATCCAATTCTTCCAGTCAATAACAAGTCCTTTAAATTCTCTCCGTGGTATAGAATTTTTAATATCTATATTGGCTTGCTTAAGATACTTAATAAGGCTCATAGCCTGTGGCATTCCTCCATTAAAAGAGTCCTCATTTTCAGAAAAATAAAGACAATGCCCCAATTCATTAAAAGCCAGTATGGTGACTTTTGACTCACTGGGAGCATAGCATCAACTTAGTACAATGTAAAAGACTTGAAGTTTCATATCCACACCAAATAAATAAGTACAAAGTGATGTTGGGACTGTCCAACAACCAGTGAAAGGCGACTCACTAGAACTGGGGTCATTGCTGTTTTGAGAGTTGAAGTAGTGAATAGAGTAACAATACTGTGAACCATTTCATCTGGAGGTTATCTATGGTTTTATTTTCACTGCACCTTTTACAATAATTTCCTTAAAAATTAAAAAGAAAGAAAAAATCAAGGACAGGAATATTTACAACAATATGACATTTTAATTGCATTCTGTCACATTTATAGTCTTCAGTGAATAAGCAATTCAGGTCACTTTGTGTTACTGTTAAGTTTTTCTTCAAATTTGTAGAAAGATTTTTGAGATTCCACAAGCCTTTTAGGAAAGGAGGTACAAGTAATAGTTTCACATATAAAAGAGACAATTTCTTGAGATATTTTTCAGCAAATTAAACTTTAATTACCTACTATGTGCAAAGGTCCTATAATGGATTTCTGTGTGAAATATAAAAACATGTATAACCTTTGTGTAACTGTCATATCAGAGGGCTCAGTCACGCTTTGGGGAGCTTTAACTTGTATGTTTTATTTTCCCCCACTCAGGTACAACATGAAAAAAATAGATATTTCACATTCCCAATGGTTAGCATCCATTCCCCTTATGAACACTTGGGCTCAAGGCAAAAAACTTAGAACACATTTATTTATATATGAAAGTACACAAAAAAGTACACCCAAAAAGAGTGAATTAAGAGAATCCTTTTCCCTCTTAGGGTGCATACCCAGCCCCCCCTGAGAATTATAAGATCTTCATGACTCCCAGTACCATCCTGGATGAAACTCCAAAGCAGGAGAAAATTGTGGTTTTGTGTTGCCCCTTGCTCTTTGTAACTATTCTCTCACTAAGTTTCTATTATTCCATTGCTGGCCTCCATCTCCTCCAAATATTGAGAGCCTTTTGCTCAAAAATCTTTCTCTGCTTCTCACAGTGGACTCTGATTACCTCTAGGATCTGGATCCCTCTAGTAGCATATAAGGGCAAAAATTTACGCTGTGACTTGAGCTGGCAGTTATGCAGTTCTTTTACCTTCTGTGGTTCAGAACTTTTAATTATTTTTTAAGACCAAGTTTTCACCAAGTTCTCCCATCTCCCTACCCTCAGATACACCAAAGAATATTTGCAGGTGACTAGGGGACTGTTTCCCACCCATCCTCATCAATGCTTATTGACTGACTGAACCTAAATTACTGTTTCCATTCCCCATTTCTGGCCAGGTAGGGTGAGTCTGTGTCATTTATAGGCTTCTTCCTTCAAGGGAAATGTCAGATGTGTCATCCTGACACAGCTTCAGGGCAATCATCTACTAATAAATGGGATGCCACTTCCCTCAAAAAAAAATCCTCTGCCAAAATAATATGTAGAGGAATTTTTGTCCTTAGGGATCATATGGGCATACCTCGTTCTATTGTGCTTTGTCCTACTGTGCGCTTCACAGATACTGCAATTTTTGTTGTTTTATTTTGTTTTTACAAATGGGAGGTTTGGGATAAGTCGAGCACATCCATCAGCACCATTTTGCCAACAGCATGTGTTCACTTCGTGTTTCCGTGTCAATTCTCACAATATTTCAAACTTTTTCATTATTATTAAATCTGTTATAGTGATCTGTGATCTCTGTGATCTTTAATGTTACTATTGTCATTGTTCTGGGGCTTCAGGAGCCATGCCCATACAAGATAATTGAACTTAATAGATAAATGTTGTCTGTGTTCTGGCTGCTCTACCCACCAGCTGTCACCTCTTTTCCTCCCCTGGGGCATCCCTATTCCCTGGGACACAACAATATTGAAGAATATTATATAAACTTAGCTGATAAAACAGTAGCAAGTATTGAGAGGATTGACTTTGATTTTGAAAGACGTTCTACTGCGGGTAAAATGCTACCAAATAGTATCACATACTATAGAGAAGTCTTTTGTGAAAGGAAGAGTCAAGTGATACTGCCACCTTCATTGTTGTCTAATTTTAAGAAATTGCCACAACCATCCCAATCTTCAGCAAACAGAACCCTCGGTCAGCAGCCATCCACATGGAAACAAGACCTTCCACCAGCAAAAAGATTACACCTCACTGAATGCTCAGATAATGACTAGCATTTCTTTTAGCAATAAAGTATTTTTAAATTAAGAAACGTGCATCAGGTTTTTTATACATAATACTTAACTTACTACCATTTAGTGTAAACATAGCTTTTATATACACTGAGAAACCAAAAAATTTATGTGACTTGCTTTATTGAGATGTTTGTATTTTTGCGGTGGTCTGGAACCAAACTTGCAACATTTCCAAGGTATGCCTGCACTGGAATTGGGAGAAAGGAAGAAGGGAGGACTAATATTCGCAAAGACAGGGCAACATGCTCTTCCACATCTCTTCACAAGGGTCCAAAAACCCTTTTAGCAAATTCCCTGAATATTCTCTCCTCCCTTAATTTGAACCATGGTAGGGAAGAAGATGTGGGCTGGTGTCTATTTAATATATTTGATTTTGTTAATTTTCTAAACATTATGAGCAAATAATTGTAT
>CM053581.1:485857593-485914127 GCA_028627135.1 Pseudochirops cupreus
GAGGCCCAAGACTGCGATCCAGATCCAGGCTGCTCAACGGGAGAGCACTTGGCCTCAGAACAATCACTTAGTCCCCCTGCTGTCTGCAGGCCATGGGTGGGAAGCTAACATGTGGAGGCGGGTGCAAAACCTCTGCCTTTCGCTTTTCTGCTCTGGAGGCCTTTCAGCCAGACTGCTTTTCTTCCCCTTTCGCAATCCCCAGTGACCTAGTTCTGAACGCTGCTCACAGCTGCTGCTAATCCGCTCACCAGAGAGGCTCCTCCACTCCTCCCATCCCCCCGGGGGCACAGCCGGCTTCAGGCCAGGCTGGTTTCAGTTCGCAGTGCTGATATGGTTCCTCATAGCCAAGCTGACTTTAGTGGGAAGTATCTTTGTGTGCGTTTTGGAGTTCTAGGATTGGTTTAGAGTCCTATTTTATGGGTATTTTGGGGTGGCTATGTGAGAGCTGCGATATGTTGCTGCTGCTACGCCGCCATCTTGGCTCCACCCCCGGGACCTTGTTTTCCTAAAGCCACAAGCCCTTTTCTTGGCCTTGGCACTGTGGCTTTGGCCCCTTCTCTTCTGCTCCCAGGTGTTAATGCTCTTTTATTCCTTATAACCAAGACCAAAGTCCTTGCTTCCTTATGAATGTCCATAAGAATCTTTTCTGCCCTGGAACTGTGACCAGGGCACCTGTTCCCCTGTGGCTGCAAGCATTAGTACTCTTCTTTGCCCTGGAACTGTTACCCAGTAACGTGTATTGTCAATGCAACAGTCTTCAGGCCAGTGTTAGTAAAGGGTCCTTTGTAATCTCTTTCTGACCAGTTGCCCAACCCCATCACCATCTTTGGGCTGAGAGCTCCCAACTGTTGTTGCAGCTGATGCAGCTGCCTCCAAGACCCCAATCCCAACCTTCTAAGTAGTCTTGTACTGGAAAATTGTTTCACAATAGGAGATGTTGTTTTAAAATTATTTGGAAGTGAATTGGGAGAGTTCAGGCAACTTCCCACTGCCACTGTTGCCATCTTCTATTCCTTCTGATTTCTGGGGAAACATCTGTGTTTTAAATTTATGATTGCTGCGGTGCTCCTGATCTCTGAAAAATTCTGCCAAGCCACTGGGACTGATGCGGCACTTTTTTTAAAAAACCTGTCTGAGACTCACTGGTAGAAACTTATTCATTCATTTATTACTAGAAAAGCAACTCAAAGTGTTATGTTTAATAGGAAGTAATGTCATTTTTTGTATATGAAAAAGAATACTAGTGTAAAAGAATATTAATGTTTTGCTTAAGGAAAATAATACATCAAAATTCTTTAGGGCTCCTCCCATTCCTCCACCATTCTCACCAACAGCCTTGACTAGACTGTAAATATACCAGTCCCCAAAGGTGCTAGGGTCCAATATGACACAGTTCTATGAGAAAACAAACACATCACAATTAATTGGCTACATACACTTTTGGAGCGAATCTCATTAAACTGTGAACTTGTTGAGATCAGGGGACTGTTTTTTCTGCCTTTCCTTGTATCCCAGCATTAGCACAGTGATTAGCATATTGTAGGAGTTTAATAAACACTTGTTGACTTGGCTTATCTTGCTTAGACTATCTCAGTGGTAACAATTATGTATAGTAAACTGCACTACTATTCTACATCACCAAGGCATGCTGGAAAGACACTGAACCAAGAATCAAAAGATTAAGCTTCTAGTCTTGCTTCTGCCACTAATCAACTACGTGAACTTGAGAAGTCACAATCTTTATGATCTGAAACTTCCTCAACTGTAAAAACAATGAGTTTGAACTTGATGACAGGGGCATCGAGGTGGCACAGTGAATAGAGCACTAGCCCTGGAGTCAGGAGGACCTGAGGTCAAATCCAGCCTCAGACACTTAACATTTACTAGCCATGTGACCTTGGTCAAGTCACTTAACCCCAATTGCCCTGCCTCTTCCTTGTTCCAAAGTAAAAAAAAGTCAATTGAACTTGATGACATCTGAGGTCTTTTTCAATTTTAGAGTCTATTATCTTTTTTTTAAGAGTCTATTATCTTTTAATTCATATTATTTCTATTATTATATGAGTTAGACACTCCTTTCAATGTTACTTAGAGGTTATTAGAAACTTTTTGTGTTTGCCATCTATGCAACCACTGCTCCTGAGCCCATATTTTTCTTCTCTGAATCCTTCCCTACTCCCAGACCAGCTGGGATCAATCAGATGACATCCCAGTAATGTAAAAGGACATTTACTTTAAACAGGTTAAAAACAAAATAACAAGGAACTGAAATCCAGCAGAAGTCATTCTGTCACCCATTTCTACCATACAGCAGAGACCAGGTGTTACCAATCAGTATGGAGAGAAGCCTTTCTCTCTGGATTCTCTGATCAAGTTTGCACAATACAACATAAATTTTGGGAGGATGCTGACTTGTAGCAAGTGACCAATCACTGAAATCTTGGGGAAGTCACTTAAGTTCTGCTTCTGACCATCAGTCAGGTGATCAGTCAACAAGCGCTTCTTCAATGCTCCCTATGTAACAGGCACTAGGAATACAAACAGAAGCAGAAATATAGTTCTTATTTTCAAGGTGTTTATATCTAATGGGGAGAAAACAGCATATACGAAGAGGTTGAATAGGGACAAGGAAAGGAAAGATAGCCAGAGATAGCCTGGAGAGAACTTGGCTGGCCTGGCCAACCTCCTAAAATGGAGGTATTAAAAGTAGCTGTCCAATGAGAGGCAGAAGCCAAAGCAGTGGAGGGCACTTCCAATGGGTGAACTCCAGGATTGGAGTAAGTTTGAGGAAGAAGAGGTTTCTGGGATATGGCAGAAGTCAAGAGTGTAGTCTGGAGAGGAATGTGTCATCCAGTCATCATTCAGATCCAGGCAGGCTCCTCGAGCTCAAGACAAAGCTGCTGTTTTCTTCTCTTTCTGCTAGAATATGTTTGCATTCCCTCTCCAAGGAGAGTACACCCAGCCTCTGACCAGGGTGCCACAAATGCTCTCACCTAACCTGAATACCCTCTGAAGTAATATCACCACCTGGCTCCACTGTACCACCCTTGCGGGGGTTGAAGTTCCTTTTTTTCTTCTTTTATTCTTACTCTGAAATGCCACATATATTTATTAAGAATTTGGAGTTGAAAAATGTATAGCTTTTTTAGACACATGTTCAGCATTGAGTATTTAAAGCAGTCATGTCAATGAATTAATAAAATATTTCATCTTAAAATCATGGTGATTGGCAAGCTTAATTAACGTTCAATTCTTCTAATCCTTTCCTGGACCCTTAGGAACAAGTGCATTCAAAATCTCATCAAACTAGATGTGACAAAATGTATAATTAAATCATGACCAGAGATTAACACTTGAGATGACAGGTGCATTTCTGGTTTAGTGAATATTGAATGGTACCTAATATGGATGAAAATGGGCAGGTAGGTAGCACAGTGGATAGATCACTGGGCCCAGAGCCAGGAAGACCTAAGTTCAAATCTGGCCCCAGACACCTACTATCTGTGTGACCCTGGGCAAGTCACTTAGTCCTGTTTGTCTCAATTTCTTCATCTGTGAGCTGGAGAAGGAAATGGTAAACCTCTCCAGTATCTTTGCCAAGAAAACCCCAAATGGGGTCGTGAAGAGTCACGTATGACTGAAGCAACATAACGACATAGATAACAATGCTCCTGGCTCAGAAGACTTGACTAGAACACTGTGATTGGATTGCTTCTTCATTATAATTTACTTAAAAATATTTCAGGGATTTGTGATGCTATTATTGTGAATGCTCCTTTTATCTATAAGTTGCTGTGAGTGAAAAAAAAAACCAACATCTGGTGAAGGGAGAGTTTTTGGTGGAGAGCCCCTTTAGATTTAACTAAGCTGATTCTTGGACAAAAGACATCCAGTCTATGGCTGAACCCATACTTGAAGCCTCCCAGAACATCCATGCAGCTGGTATGGCTTTTGAATCATCCCAGGGTCAATTTGATAACAGTAGGTCTTTAGTGTAGGTTTTACTAAAATAAACAAAATAATTTACTCATTATTAAAAAATGCTAAACTAGGCACTGTCAGGGGAAAATTTTCTTGACACGGTCCTTGCTTTCTGGGAAAGGATAATCAATGGACAAGCTACATTGAATGTACACAGAGGTCAAGGATATACATGTGAGTACTATAAAACACGAGTAATTCTGATGTATAAAATAAAGGGATTTGACTAGATATGCTGATAATATAATTCATGTTTATAGGATACTTTAAGGTTTACAATGTGTTTCCTTTGTGACTGGGGAAACAATAATAGGAGTTCTCCAGCCAAACAAGGGTACCTGTTGCCTCAATCCTAGAAGACTTTCTTAAGGAAATGAGTTGTCAGGAGTTGCTTGAAAGACAAGAAACATCCAGTCGACTTGACCAGAAGTCAGTGAATGATATGTCCAAAAAAAGCTAGAGAATCTCTGAAGATAATTCAAAATAGCAAAAATTAAATGTCTGCATTCTAGGTATGCTTTATCATTTTAGAGAAAGCATGCTAAGATCTAGGAAGCCATGTAAGCTGCCTTTTTCATAACCTATTCCTCAGGTCAATAATTTTCTTAACAATAATCTCCACATACCTATATTCCCCAAATAAGCCACTTAAGATGCTTCAGTGTCTTAAAGGTAATTTAATGAGAAAAAAGTGAAAGATGCAAGCAACTTATGGGCTATAATTTTGAGGTATCTCCAACCTTCTTAGAAAGAATTCTTTTAAAAACATCTTAACAGCAGTTTTTTAATGACTGATATAAGCATATGAGCTATTTGTCAGGTAGATAGGTTATAGTTAAAAACCGAACTTTAGTTAATATTTTTGGGAGGAAGAGAACATTTAGTCAATTCATTCATTGTATTTCTGTGTAGCTTTTTACTCTTAAGGCTTCTGAATGAAAAAGTCTCTTTAAATTAGGATAGTGTGTAAGTGCTACCAGACCTTCCATTCTTCCATTCTCATAAATTCTCTTGAATAAGAACAGAAATTATTAAATGATGGAAGAAGAGACTGAAAAAATTTTCTTCTCTATTTTTAAAATAGAATACATTCAATGGATCAACAAGCATTTTAAAAGTACCTACTATGTGCTGGTCACCATGCTAGGCATTGGGGACATAAATACAAAGAATGAAACAATCTTTGATCTCAAGTTTCTTACATATGAATGATCTATGATTGTAACCTTTACTGTGGAAAATCTAAATTATAATTATTTCCTTGACTAAAAAGAAGCAGATAGATTTAGATAACTTCTTTGGGACCCTTTGAATGATTTTATCATGTAAGATTGCAGTTAGGAAACCACTGTCTTACGCAGGTATCTCATTGTGATATGGAGGTGAATTGTACTGTCAATGGCTATTCCAGCTGCAGATTCTGACAGGTTCAAACATTGTGGGAAAGTTTCCTGTATGGTCTTAGCATGTCAGTGTGTTGATCTTTCAAGGATCAGCCTAACTTAATCTATTGAGTCTTGTCAACAGTTTGTTAAGATTATGTGATCAGTGTCTTGGCAAAAGAGATTCATGAAGATCATCTGTTTGAATGCTTAGACATTCTTCAGTCATGTCTGACTCTTTGTGACCCTTTTGGGGGTTTTCTTGGGAAAGATACTGGAATGCTTTGCCATTTCCTTCTCCAGCTCATTTTACAGATGAGGAAACTGAGGCAAATAGAATTAAGTTACTTGTCCAGAGTCACACAGTTACTAAGTGTCTGAGGCCAGATTTGAACTTAGGAAGTTGACTCCTAACAGATCATTCTATCCATTGTGACATCTAGCTGCCCAAAGAGACAAATGAGATAATATTCCTAAAGGGCTTAGCACAGTGCCTGGCACATATATGAACTTTAAAATATGATTCCCTCTCTTCCCTCCCCTAAGGGGCATTAGGGTTGCAATTGATAATTGGCACCTACAACAAAATCATATATCCTTGGTAAAGGAATAATTAAGAATCATGGTATGCAAACAACAGATGACAAGGACAAAGTGCTTTATGGAACATTATGTTCTTTTCTTTCTTTCTATTTTTTGCCTTTTGGAGGGGGGAGGGCAGGGCAATTGGGGTTAAGTGACTTGCCCTAGGTCACATGGCTAGTAAGTGTTAAGTGTCTGAGGCCAGATTTTAACTCAGGTCCTCTTGACTCCTGGGCCAGTGCTCTATTCACTGCTCCACCTAGCCGCCCCCATTATGTTCTTTTCTCAAAAAGTTGTTCGTCTTGGTTCAATGAATTTCAGGACCACATACCTGGGAGTTTATTCAATTGATTCTTTAGGCTGCTTTTTCACCTGCCTTACAACTCTAATTGTTGAAAAAATGGCACTTTGGGCAGCTGCTGTGAGATAAATACTTCCTTATTCCTTTTCATATAGGACATTAAACCCTGACTCTTATGTGGGCTGGAGGGAGGGATTTTCTTTTACTTCTTCCTTATTTCGGGGGCCTGCTGTATGCCTCACCATATTGTCCTAATCTCACCTCTGTGGTTTACTGAAGCTGGGGGATAAACACATTCACGCTTCTTGAGCCTTCAAATTCCTAGTATGTAGTGTCATGCAGACACACTTAAACCTTTGATAAGCTTCAGCTGAGATACCGGAATACTTGGGAGTCTGGAGTGGAGAGGGACCATGCATTCTCTTGCCACAAAAACAAAACAAAACAAAACGTTTTTATCCCTCTCACATGAAAAGATTAGGGAGTTGGACTAAGTGATCTCTAAAGTATTTCCGAGGGATTTTTGTCTCCTCCCCCAACTTTTGTTTATGTCTCCTTTATTGCTGTTTCTCCTTCCCCATTCATGTTCATGGGTTGGGAGTTCTTGGGGAATGATTACTTCAGGTTCAAGGTTCTTTGCTGATAAGATCCCACCTATCCCTTTACCTTTTATGGTCAACCAAAGCAAAGGCATTTATGGGGTAGCTAGGTGGTAAATTGGGTAGAGTGATGGGCCTGGAGTTAGGAAGACACATCCCTGAGTTCAAATCTAGCTTCAGTCACTTACCAGCTGTGTGACCCTGAGCAAGTCACTTAATCCTGTTTGCCTCAGTTTCTTCATCTGTAAAATGGACTGAAGAAGGAAATGGCTAACCATTATAGTATCTTTGCCAAGAAAACCTCAAATGGGGTCATGAGGACAGTTGGACATGATTGAACAATAACAAAAAAGAGGCATTTATGGAAATGGGCAGTAAAATTAGTACCTATAAAACAGCCTCTATTTTCCATAATTGAATAGATTCAATTGATCAGAAAGTATACCTTCTTAACCTTGGGGTATATACTTCTGCAGCTAAACAAAACATCAGTGGGATGAGTGGGCATAAACATAGAGAACCCTTGTAGTAAGCCCTTAAGTGCTAGTTGATTGTTGACTAACAGAGAGGAAAAATGACCAAGACGATGGATACCACTGGTGCCTCAGATCTCCATTGTCTGTATTGGGTCTTTATGCCATTCCCTTGGATGCAGTATATCTGCTGGGCAAGTCACTGTTTTGGTCTCCTAGGGTCTGCTATTCTTCAAAGCTCTTCTCAGCTCTTCAGATGAACTCCTCTCTGTTATGCTTAGAGTTTCCTTTATGGGTAAGTTACTTTGCTGGAAGATAGCATAATAAATGGATGGTGGAGAAGAGAAGAAATCCCCTCCCTCCTTGCTACTCTGAAAAAGGTGCAAGGGAAAATGCAGAGTAATTTTCTCTAAAAACTTGGGTTCTTCTTCTGTGACTAACTCTCTTTTCAACTGCTGAGGATGAGTCACAAAGCTGATTACTAGAGATGATTTCCTTAGAGTCCAGTGTTTATGTGAAGTCAACCTCCTTGCTTAAAAATATCATTCTTTTAAAACTTTTTTTTAACAGAAAAAGAGGATTATTTATGAAATCATGAATTTTTACTGTAAGGAGGAGTAGTGCTCCAGTACAGTGATGTCAAATTAAAAAAGAAATGCAGTCCATGTTGACTTGAAAAACCAACAAATCAATAAACATTTATTAAGTGCCTACTATTTGCTAGGCATTGTGTTAAGTACTGAGGATATAAAAATAGGCAAAATTCAATCCCTAACCTCAAGGAACATACAGCCTAATAGGGGAGATAACATGCAAATAAATAAATACAAAACAAGCTCTGTGCAGGATTAATAGGAAATAATTAACAGAGAGAAGGCATTGGAATGAAAAGGGGTTGGGAAAAGCCATCCTGTAGAAGGTGAGACTTTAGTTGGCACTTAAAGGAAGCCAGGGAGGTCAGCAGTCAGAGTGGAGGAGAAAGAACTTTCCAGGTAAGTGGGCAGTTAGAGAGAATGCCAAGTACTGAGAGATGGACCATCTTGTTCCTAGGATAGCCAGGAGGTCAGTTTCATTGCATTGAAGATTATGTGTTGGAGAGTAAAATGTAAGAAGACTGGAAAGGTAGGAGGGGGCTAGGTTATGAAGGGCTTTGAATGCCAAACAGAGCTTTTTGTATTTGTTTTTGGAAGTAATAGGAAACTACTGGACTTTATTGAATGTAGGGGTGGGGGAAGAGTCATAATAGGGAGCCACTGGAGTTTATCGAGTGAAGAGGAGGGGGGCAGGGGTGACATAGGTGAATCTATACTTTAGAAAAATCACTTAAGTGACTGAATGGAGAATGGATTGGAATGGTTGGATCCTTGAGGCAGGCTGACCCACTAGTTGGCTATTGCAAGAGTCCAGGTGTAAGGCAATGACAGAGGAGAGAAGGGGTGTATGGGAGAGATAAGGCAACAGCTTGGATATGGAAGAAGAGAGATAGTGAGGAATCCAGGATAATTCCTAGGTTTCCAGCCTGATGGATTAGGGGGATCTGTTATTGTTGTCCTTTTTCAAAAGGGACCAATGACATCAAGAGATTAATGTCTTTACTTGCTCAAGAATTGAATTTAAGTGAGGCAGAGTAATTGCCCAATATGTCAGCCTCACTCCCAAGGCCAGTGGCAAAGACAAAAATCAAGATGACTGGCCATGGGCCAAGATGCAGTGGATGACTTTGGCATCTTTGATGCCTGACCAAGCTCTAAGCACTCCACAACGCCTTCTTCAGTGACCTTCATGGCATCAGAACAGATTGTTCTCATCTGCCTGTTCTGCTGGAGTACATCTTCATGTGCTTGGAGTAGATATCCCCCTAACTCACTGACAGATTTGAAGCCTATCAGTTACCCTCAATCTGGTTTAGGCCATCTGCCAAGACAATTTTACTGGGGTGTAGTTGCTACATACGCTATGGTTTCCTGGAGCCACAGATGAGAGTTGGTTGACAGGTGGACACCCAAAATGGACAAACAGCTCTGAAAAGGGCTCATACCAGAGATACCAGCCTTCCCTAAACACTTCATAAATATTTCCTTCCACAGTAATAGGGAAAGTAGGAAGGCCAGGAAGGGTTTAGGGCAGGCCTGCACAACCTGAGGTCTACCAAAGGATTTTGGGAGAAAACATCCTCTACATTTTTTTTTACAGGGAGCCAAAATCCTTTGGTGGGCCACAAGCAGCCAGTGGCCCATGGGCCATGGGTTGTGCAAGGCTGGTTTAGGGGAAAAGATAATGAGTTTGGTTTTGAACAAACTGAGTTTCAGATGTCTATTGGATATCTAGTTAGAGATATTGAAAGGCAGTTGGAGATGCAAGATTGAAGGTCGGCAGAGAGAGTAGGGTAGAAAAAGTAGATTTGAGAATCATCAGCATTGTTGTGGTTTGTCCTTCCTTCTTGAAGAGGACCATGACATCAAGAAGGTGATGCCATGACTATCAAGTGAATTGGATTTAAGTGAGAGAGGGCTGTGCAAGGCCACCAGCCTCACTTTCCATTCTGGAGCCACCTGGGTCCAGTGGCAAGATATAGATCTGGAAGACTGGAGGTGGGTCCCCCATCGGCATTGAGATGATAATTAAATTCCTGGGATTTGAGGAAATTACCAAGTGAAGTAGTACCAAAGGAGTAGAGACTTGCCAGAACCCTGAGGAACACCTGCAGTTAGAAGTCATGATCTGAAGGAGCTCTATAGTAAAGGAGACAGAGAAGGGAGGGTTAGATAGGTAAGAGGAAAGACAAGGGAGAGCATTTTCCTGAAAATCTAGAGAAGAGAGTGTCAAGGAGGAGAGGATCACAAATGCACATTATCTATGTCGTATCATATTTGTTTTTATTTTGTTAACATTTCCCAATTACGTTTTAATCTAGTTCAGGAAATACTGGTAGTGATGGTAGTCATGGGTTGTGAGTTGGACACTTTTGGTCCAATGAGACCAGGGCAAAGGAAGGACTGAAAAGGATAAAAGGGACATTGAAAGGGAAAAGGGAAAACCCTCAGATACAAAAAAGATGTCGCTTATCCTAGAAAGGGGAATTGAAGACCCAACAAAGAGGCAAGCATGTGTTTATCCCCAGCCTCAGAAAACCACAGAGGTGAAGTGAGGACAGTGTGGTGAGGCATAGTGCCCGTCCTTGCCATGGGGAGGAAGGAAGTAAAAGAAAATCCCTCACCTTAGCTCAGATAAGAATCTGGGCTGGAGATCCTGAATGTGGAGAGGACTGAGAAAGTGTCTCACAACAGCCGCCTAAGGGCCCCACCCCCCTTTTTTTTTTTTTGCTACAACTAATTAGAGCTGTAAGGTGAGGAAAAAGTAGGCTAAAAGATGTGAGGAGAAAGGTGTTTCTTAATTGTTTATCAAATAGCCACAAGAAAATGAATGTGCCTCCAAGGCATAGGCTGTATTCACACCTACTACTCAGCTACCTAAGATCACTAAAAGCTGGGGAAGAGGTGAAAATGACTGAATTGAAACTAGATACCCCAGGCAACGTGAAATGGCTTATTGAGGGATGGGTCTTTTTAACTGAAAAGAATTCATTCAAAAAGCTAAGGGTTGTTGTTGTTGCCTGTAAGATCTCAGTAACACTATAGCTGATGAGAGGCCAGAACCCCTCAGCCCAGCCAGTGGCTAAAGGTAGGAAAAAGGCAATAGTTCTCCACTGAGGAGTAAGTCCAGGAGACTATGGGCTTGACCCGTCCAGCAGAGATGCTGTGTCCTCAGAGGAGCACAGTGGCTGAGCAATCAGTTCAGTTTGGTTCAGCAGCAGTGGAGTTTGGTGAGGAGCCAACACAGCCAGCCACTGACTTGCTTGACCCAGCTCAGCAGTAGATTGGCCTGTCTATGGCTGAGATGCTGCACACTAGAATGAAAAAGTCCAGCCGGGCTGCCAGACTGTTAGAGAAACCATGCTCTGTAAAGAACCAGCTGGACAATAGAGTAATGTGTAGTGAACTTCACAGCACTCTTTCTAAAAGGAAAAGACATTGAGGCCCTGCAATAACAGAGTTGTGGATTGCCTTGGTCATGTGTTCCCTACATGTGTGCTACTATTGAATTTTAAATTCCTGTCCACTAAAGAGTGGATTTTGGGTATGTTGGTGGCAGAATATGACCCTGATATACCACTTGAGCAATGGAATTTGCCAAAAAATTGAGTCTACTATCTGTTCAAGGGAAAACACACCAGTGCGGGCTTGTGAACTAGCATCTAGGAAGATATTCATCACAGGGTTACCCCTAGAACCCTAGTTGAGATAGTAAATACCCCTCTGGGGACCCAACTTGCCAAGTACTACGTGACTTTTGCCAGTAAATCCTAGAGAGATGTTACACTATTATAGATAGCTTCCCTTAAAAAAAGTATGTAGTATATTCAGTCTGTTATTTTCAGTGCTCTCCTACTTATCCATGTTTCCTCTTGAATTTCCTTCTGTTCTGTGAATTTTAAAAAGGCTTCACTGACCCTCTTTCTTAAAAAAAAAATATACTTAACTCTAGATTCACAGTCCTCCACAAAAGTTCCCTTCCCAATAAAAACAAAAACACAATCCTTATAACAAGTGTAGTCAACAAAAAAAATCCACACATGTCTGAAAAATACGTTTCATTTTCAAAAAGAGTTTCACCCACTCTTCTGTGGGCAACATGTTTCTTGATTCCTCATGGCTGGTCATTGCATTGATCAGAGTTCTCAAGTCTTTCAAAGTTGATTTTCTTTACAATATCATTGCTGTATAAATTGTTCTACTGCTTCTGTTCACTTCAGTCTGCATTAATTTATACAAGTCTTTCCAGGTTTATCTGAAATATACACATTTGTATGTATGTACACACATATGTACAATTATATATTCAGATATGCTATGTTACATTACATATATATGTATATGTATATATATATATATATATATATATACATATATATATACTCTACAATTTGTTTAGTCGTTACCCCATTGATGGATGGCCTCCTTTGTTTCTGGTTCTTTGCCACTAGAAAGAGACAGACTATAGTTTTGTATCTATGAGCCTTTTTCCTCTTTCTTTGATCTCTTTGTGGTATAGATCTTGTAGTGGTATCAAAGCATAGTTTATGATTGACTTGTAGAGCAAATTGCTTTCCAGATGGCTAGACCAATTTACAATTCCACCAACAATTCATCAGTGTGACTGACTTTGCCAGTCCCTCCAACAACTGTAATTTTCTATTTTTGTCATCTTTATCAATTTGATCAATATGAGGTAGAACCCCAGAGTTGTTTTAATTTGCATTTCTTTAATTATTAGTGACTTGGTACTTTTTTTCCTTATGGCTGTTGATCACTTGGATTTCTTCCTTTGAGGAAAAAAAATGCCATTTATACGCTTTGAAATGTTTTTCTATTGGAAAATGCTAATTTGTTTTTTAAAAGCCCTTGGGATTTAACTGCTCCTTGCATCAGAAAACAGCTAATCTCCCTAAGATGCCATCAAATGCCTCCAAAATGAACAACTAAATGTAAATTTATTTTTATAAAACAATTTGCTAGTAAGAAACTACTCTGCTAATCTCTAGTATCAAGATGATGAAAATGACTCAATTCAACCAATATACACATGTGTATCTATATCTATGTATGCATAGGCACACATACATGGATAAACATCCATGTAGAAGTTAATAATAACAGCTAGTATTTACACCAGACTTCAAGGTTTGCAAAGTGTTTTACATGTTAACTCGCAACGACCCAGTGAGGTGGATGCTATCATTATCCCTACCTTACAAATGAGGCAACTGAGGCAAATAGAGGTTAAGTGTCTTGCCCACATATAACCAATAAGTGTCTGAGGCAGGATTCAAAGTCATGTCTTCTTGACTGCAAATCCCAAAATCTAACCACTGCACCATCTAGTTGCATCTATATACATGCATGTACACACATATGTATTCAGATATATGTTTACTTCCATATACACATACATACATGTATGTGTACACACACATACTTAAACACTCATATAATTTATTTACTTAATTTGTAAGGATATAGCTGTCAAGTAAAGGGGAAGGAAGATACATGAAGCAAAATCAAAGGCACTGATAGTTGTCTTTAGTGGGTGGCCTTCCCTTGTCTTTTGTTGTTCCCCTATACTGAAGATCACCGTAGGTCTTAATCACAACAGACAGCCTGAGGTGAGACCCTGCTAGGGAATGCTTTTCGCTTCTAGTGCTTTTATTCTTAAATTCTGGATACTCTCCAGGGATGCTTAGGCTATTGCCAAACTGGTCTACATGACTTGGGGTATGTGTATTTTACATTTTATACCCTTGTTTTCCAGTCTCTCCTTCCCCTTCCTTTCTGTTTTATGACTCTGTTTTTTCATTTAACCTAGTTAAATTCTTATTAGACCTACACCCTCAGGGCATTTAAAAAATATACAGCAATTGAGTCTCAGTGGCATTACAACAGGTCCTGGCCAAAGCTGACTGCAACTTCCTTTTAAAAACAGTGATTTGGCCACTCTCAATTCTGTACGATTTACATTCTGAGAATAGGAGGTTAGCACATGAGACCACAAGGTTTCACAACTCTTACCTGTGGGACTTGTCTCCAAATACTGCAAGGTGCCAACTGACCCACTGAAAATTGAAAAGGGGCCATGCTTTATGGGAACAGAGGAAACAACTCCAGATTTGAAAGAGGGATATCCTTAATACCATCTTGCCTTGGTGACCTGTCCCTTATGTTCTCAATATCATCAAGTTGGTTGGGTGACATTGGATCAGGCCCCACTTCATCTACCAGTTCCTGTTTACTTCATCCTCATCAAGCAATTTCCACACTGCCCTCCAAATAGAGCATATAACCTGCAAATAAAGGACATCCATTATTTTTCTCTGACGGATGCTGTTTTCTTAGCACAATCTTTGTCAGTGTTACTCTGGCAGGGAGAAACTGATTCTTTTCCAGGTGTCCTATGATTCCTTCATCCTAAACACAAAATTGTTTTACTCAAGAAAAGAATTATTGTGATATGGTTTATTTAATATGTTAATAAGGATTTATTAATAAAATATATTTATTAATCTATATGTACTATATATATATTACTTGTAGAATATTATTATGGGATAAATGAGATAGGAAAAAAAAATAGGCTTCCATCCTGCAGGGAGCCTGCAAATGCAAGAGGAGACAAGACACAGTCAAACAGCTAAAATACAAAATAAATAAGGCACAAAACAAATTCTATGAAAGTCCTAAGAAGGGGAATTATAAGCGATGCTTGGGGATCTGGGAATACTCAACGACAGAAGCGTCTGAGTCTTGAAGGTGGTAGATGAGTGACCATCAATGGGGTATAACCTTAGGGGAAAGATGGCATTGAAGGTGGAAGTTAAGTGAGCAAAAGTATAGAGGCCAGGAAGTTCCATCTTACAATGGTTCTTTTCTTCAGTAAAACAATTTTGTGTTGGAGATGAAATATGAAGGAACATAGGACACTTGGAAAAGAATCAGTTTTTTCCTACCAGAGAAACACTGAGCAAAGATTGTGCTGTGAAAGCAACATCCATCAGAGAAAAACAATGGATGCCCTGTATGTGTTGGTTATATGCTTTTCTTAGAGGGCAGTTTGGAAATTGCCTGATGAGGATGAAGTAAAGTCATTCAGAATGAAATAGTGCTGTGGAATAAATTGGCTAATGTTGAATTTCTTGGCTCCATTTTGCCTCTGATTCTGATGAATGTTGATTCACCTATTTGCCATTTCCCTAGCAGCAAAAAGACCATTCACTATTGACTTGCTGATATTGAACTCGTTGATTTAGGAATGAGGGAGAATTTTTTCTTCCAAAGGTATTTTTAAAATGTAGTTTAGCCTCTGCTGAATGTCACCTTAGATTCTTGGCCAGGAGATATTGTTCATAAAACATTTGTGGGGTCTAGGTTTGGTGGGCATGTCACTTGCATCTTTGCAATTTGCCCCAACTAAAGATTGGGAGTTTAATAGGCAATGTGGCATATGGACCTAGAGGATTGTCATAGGGGTCAGAAAGACCTGGATTTCAAGACCTGGCTCTGATACATACTGATTTTATGACTTTGGTTAAGTCCCTTAAACTCTTAGTGCCCCAGAAATCTCTCTAGGACTATAAATTGCACAGCAGGTGCTGACCTACATTGGTAGATCCTTCATTGGGAGCTTGCTGTACCAAAGAATTATGGATCTGATCAAAAAAAAATGAGGGAACACAATTCTCATATTGAAGAATGAAAAGAGTTCTAGGCTTTGAAAATGGATACCTTCCATTTATATTATAAAAGAAGTGTTTGTCCAAAACCAATATTCAAACATTGGTTCCTCTAATTTTATCCACAAATACCAGAATAACGAAGTGTAAAGACTTGAGTGGAATAATACAATAAATTCTAACTATGTTTTTTGAACATATAACACACATATACATACACACACTTATATTTACTGCTTCATTGATAGTGGCCCTCGGAATTATCTCCCTTTGATTAAAAAGCAAGGAGATGACAAAAAGTAGGACAGCCTAGTACTTAAATATAGAAGGAAAGGAGACTGTGGTGGGGAAGAGGGAAAATAAATTCTCCTTTCCTATTTCTTGCAAGAGCTAACCCTGAACATTTGAGTTTAAAATAATAATAGCTAACATTTATATCATCCTTTGAGGTTTACAAAGTGCTTAATGTATATTATGTTATCTGAGCTTCACAACAACCCTGTAAGGTAGGTGCCGTTTTTATACTCATTTTCCAGATGAGATTTCAGTCTCAGTTTCTGCATCTGGAAAATGGGTGTAGTAATAGCATTTACCTCTTTTATTAATTAATAATCAATCATATAGGGATAAACTGTCCCCTACTTCCTCTTCCCTTATTCCCACCTCCTCAACACTATCCTATCCATGTTCTCATTCCAATCCTTCATACTCTTTCCAATATTCCCCCTGGAATTCTCATTCTATAGTGAACAAACTCTCCTTCATCTTAAGTTTTCTTTCTTTCACTCCTTCCATCTCCTGGCTCTCACTGAAACCTAGCTTAGCCCTGATGACCCCACATTTCTGGCCATATTCTCTGGCATGGATTGTACCTTCTTTCATACCTCCTGACACAAAGATCCCGGAGGAAGAGTTGTAGTACTCTTTGCTCCTCTTTGCCACTTCCACACTCTCCCTATACCACTATTACTACTCTTCTGAAGTCTATGAAATAAAAAATTTCCACTCAATCCACATCATGGTGGTTCATATATATTGTCCCCTAGCTTGTCCTCCTTTCTTTCTTAAGTAGTTCAGCACCTGACTATCTTCTTGTCCTACTTGAATCCTTCCCTTATACGAGGGCATTTTAACCTTCTCATCGATGCTCCATCAAACTTTATAATCTTCTAGTTCCTCAGTCACCTTAAATCTCATGACCTGCTCCTTCACTCTGCCTCATTCACAGTATAAACAACCATACATTGGATCTAATCATTACCCACAAATCAGCCATTTTTTAAATTAGAAATTGATATTCCTCTATCTGATTGTAACTTCCCTCCCATCTCTCCCTATGCCTCATTCCTGCTAACCCTTTTCTTTCCTCTCAATGAGAACTCCAAATCCCTCAGTACTTTCTCAGGCCTTTAGCCCTGCTCTGACTTCACTTTCTAATGTCAACCCTATAGTTAGCCATGTCAGATCTGCCTTGTCTTCTGCTCTCAAATCCCTTATTCCCTTGTCCTTGGCTTCTCCTGGTATTATTCCCACTACCTGCCTCCTCCATTCCTACTTATGGACTGCTTGATGGAGCTAGAAGAAACCACACATTCTTGAATGGGTACATTATAAATTTATGTTATCCAGCTTCAGCTGGGCTCTCACTGCAACAAATCAGCCCTTTTCTCCCTCTCTAATTGATTTTCTATGTTACTCCCTATACAAATGTTTTCAAACTTTGCTTCGCACTTCAATCTTCCTGTACTTCCCTCTCTTCTCTGTCTCTGTCTCTCTGTCTCTGTCTCTCTGTCTCTCTCTCCCCCCTTCTTTCCCTCTCTCTCTCTCTCACCTTCTCTTTCTCCTAAAGATCTTGCCTATTAATTTGCTGAGAAAATGAATAATTGTTTAGTTATTTTTCTGTCTTGTCCAACTTGTTATGATTCCCTTTGGGGTTTTCTTGGCAGAGATACTGGAATGGTTTGCCATTTCCCTTTCCAAGTCATTTTAAAGATGAGGGAACTGAGGCAAATGGAATTAAGTAGCTTCCCTAGAGTGACACACTAAATGTCTGAGGCCAGATTTGAACTTCAGAGGATGAGTCTTCTTGATTCCAGGTCTGGTCCTATGTCACCTAATTGTCCATTGAGTCCATAAGAAGTGAGTTCCCTCTTCTCCCATTTTCTCACCTCACCTTTGATATTATCTCCCAATTTCATCTCCTTTCTCCCAGGCTCTGACAAAGAGGTATCTCTGCTCTTTGCTATAAAATCCTCAATTTGTGTGTTTAAGCCTTTCTGCTTCCTTTTTCTCTAGCAGTTCACAATGTCCAACATCTCCCCTCTTTTACTATATAACTTTTCCCTGTCTGCTGAGTTCTTAAAAATCTTTCATTACGCCCTCCCATCCTCTCAAGCTATCATCTCAAAGCTTTCCTTCATTTCTTAGCCAAATTTCTAGAAAAAGCTTTCCACACTCACTACCCCCACTTCCTCTTTTCTCATAATTTATCAGCCTCTTAGAATGACCATTCAATTCAACCACTCTCTCCAAAGTTGCCAATGATCTCTTTTTCCCCCCACTATTTAAAATCAAGTCTTTTGATTCAGAGAAAAATGCTGTCTTCTTTTAAAATGCGTTTTAAAAGAATGATTTCTAATAGTCACTTCCCAACAAACATCCAAACAATTTCCTCTTTGATGTACATTCTCCAATACAGTGATTGTAGCCAGAGGAGTGTTCTTTAAACTGGGAGGGTTGGGTACCAACATTGACTGTGGTAGTTGGTGGATTTTCTTGCCTCTTGAGCTTGACTTTATTTACACTGTCAAATTGATCATGTGTATTTTCCTAATGTCTTGAATAGAGCACTTTGAACTGTTAATCTAATCAGTTGCGGAATCTGATGGTCTTTTCTCATTCATCATCCCTCTCAATCTATCTGTTATATTTAACTTCTCTCATTTTCTCCTAGACAGTCTCTCCTTTCTGGGTACTTGGTTGCTTCTTCACTATTTCCTTTACTGACTCATCATCTAGTCTATCACTCCCCCCTCCCACCAAACATGAGTGTTCCTCGATTTCTTTTTTCTCTCTACATTGAGTTGCATGGGTTTAATTGTCATTTCCATCTCTGTAGATGACTCTCGGATCTCACATCCAGCCCCCAGTGTCTCCTCTGAGTTTCAAATCCACAATTACCTATTAAACATTTCAAACTGAAAGTTGCAGAGACATCTCACACTCAACATGTCCAAAACTGAACTCATTATCAATTTGTGTATAGTCTTTTCCTTCTTCCAAACTTCCTTATCTTTGCTGGAAACTTCATTATCCTTCCAGTCTCCCAAGTTCATAACCTTGGCATCATTCTTGCCTTCTCATTTTCCTTCATGGCTCATTTTTTAATCAGTTGCCACATCTTGCTGTTTCAACTTCCCCAGCATCTCTAGCATCCAATCCCTTCTCACTAATCACACAACTATTACCCAAGTGTAGGCCTTCATCACCTCTTACTGAGATGATTGAAACAGTCTTCTAATTAATTGTTCTCCCTGCCACAAGTCTCTTCCCTCTTTGATCCATCCCCCACAGTGAAGCCAAAATAATTATCTCTTACCCAACATCTATGTCATTACCCTAATCAGTCAATGCCAGTGGCTCCTTGCCTCAAGGATAAAATAGAAATTTCCGTTTAGATTTTAAATCCCTTTACAACCTGATGCTATTTATCTTTCTAGATTTACACATTCCACCCTTCACACACAGATAATCCAGAATCCAGCCAAACTGGTCTTTTCCTTATGTTCTTCACACATGGCCCTCCACCTGCCTCCTGTATTTTGACCTTTGCTCTGACCATCCCTTATTCATGGAATTCATTCCCTCCTTATCTCTTCTTTCTAGGGACAGCTCCAGCCCATTCCCATCTCATGGTGGAAGCCTTTCCTGATTCCCCCAAATGCTAGTGCCAAACTATCCGGCTACTTCTTATTTAACTACTTTGTTTTTATTCTCTTTATATTTAATCTCTATATATTTATGTGGGTACTTGTCTCCCCCAATGGAATGTAAGCAACTTGGCAGTAAAGATTGTTTCATTCTCTGTACTTATATCCCCAGCACCTAGCACATAGACTGGCATACAGGAGGCACTTAATAAATGCTCATTGATTCATCAACTGATATGCCACCTGTCTCTTGAATTAAGAACCTTATCTAATATTGTATCTTAAAATTATCTGTTCTTTGTTGCCTTACCACCACTTGTTATACTGTAAGTTCTTTTAGGGAGGTGATCACATAATATCTAATCTTAATATTTCTCACATTGCCTAGAACAGTGATTTGCATACAGTAATGCTTAACAAATGATTGTTGATTGATATTTTTAAAAACTTTTCTTCATGTTCTATACTTTTATACATACACACCCACACCCACACACATATGAAATTCTCTAACATGGGCAGAATTGGAGATGTAATAAAAGCATTCTTTGGGAGTTTAAGGCAGCTTATATTTACCTTACCCTGAAGTAGATTGTAACTGATAATCAGAGACAAGTGGCAGTTCTAAAAACACTTTTATCCTTCAGTACTCGGAAGGACAGGCTTTGTGGAAAACATTATTCTCTTTAAACCATAATTTACATTTTTGATGTAGCTTAAATTTTTGATATGAATAAGAATGACAGTGACTTTTAAAAGTTCTAAGCTCTATCATCATGCCTCACACATGATAGATTCTAAAAAATGTTAAGTGAATGAATAAATTACTTAGCTCCACAGTATATCTATAAATGCCCCTAAAAAAATCTATAGAAGGTTTGTTTAGTAAGGGATGATCCCTAAAGTGCTCTAAAGAGTCAGAGGTATTGTTGAGTCATTTCAGTGGTGATTAACTCTTCATGACCTCTTTTGGGGTTTTCTTGGATGAGGAAACTGAAGCAAACAAGGTTAAGTGACTTGCCTAGGGTCACATTGCTAGTAAATTGTCTGATCTGTGATTTGAACTCAGGTCTTCCTAACTCCAGGCCTGTCACTCTATCCACTGTGCCACCTAGCTGCCATATATATAGAGTAAGAGAACTTGTGTTCAGTTCTTGATTCTGTCACATGCTACCTATATAACTTTGGGTAGGTCACCTAACCTCTTTGGGCTTCAGTTTCCTCATCTGTAAAGTGAATGAGTTGGGCTAGATGATGCCAAAGGCCTTTCCATATATAAACCTATGATCCCATGGCCTTGTGTCTTCCAATCTAAACTCCTATATTTATTCCTAGAAATCTGTAGCACTGCTTTGAGATTGTGTTGATGACACCTAGTGGTCATGGGACATCATTACATACTACCTCAAAGAACTCAAAGAACATACTTACCAAGTTTCCTTGAAGTAATGTGAACATTCCCAAACTATACTTCTCAAATGTCAGTCAATGGAAAGATACCAGCCTTGATGAACGACCTCATGCAGTAATCTAGAATGTCCTTTTTGTTTAATGTTAGGTGAGGAGAGACATTTCACCATGAAAAACTGAGGAGAAAAAATTTGATAAATGTTGCCCTTTGACCAGGAAAATCATGGGTAGCTAGATGGTACCGTGGATAGAGCACCAGGCCTGGAATGAAGAAGACTCAAGACACTTATTAACCGTATGACCAAGTCACTTAACCTTGTTCAGTTCCTCATCTGTAAAATGAGCTGGAGAAGGAAATGGCAAACCATTCTAGAAGAAACCAAATGGGGTCACAAAGAATTGGACACAATTGAACAGACTCAACAACAATCCTTTGCTAATAAATTAAATGAAAGAAAATAGTACATAATTAAATAAGAGAAAGAGCAAGTGGATGAATGGCAGTTAATGATAGCTGTTAACTAATAACACATAAAATCTGAAATGGAAGAGACTTCATAAACCATTTAATTCAGCCTGTACTTTTCCTAGTCATCTCCAATATCCGGCCTTCCTTGGAAGATGTCTGATGATAGGAAGTCCATACTTCCAAAGACAGCCTGTTTCATTTTGGCACAGATCTAGTAGTTAAATGAACAATAATTAGGTTAATGAAGATTTCCTTTGGAGAAAAGCAGAATAAATACAATTCTTCTTTCACACAACAGCCCTTCAAATACATGGAAAACAGTAATTATGTTCCTTTTTCTACACATCTTTTTTTCTCCTGTTAAACATTTCTTCCTCCTTCTTACTGATTCTTTTAATTAGGATATCAAGGTACTTCACCATCCAGGTTGCCCTCTTCCAAATGTTTGCTAAAATACCAGACACTAGATCACTAGGTCATCATAGAGTACACCTACATTTCTACTGAAGGCTCTTTGTAGACTTTGAATAATAGATACTTCATTACAAGACATTATTATAATGTAACCTTTTACTCTTTTAGCATGTCTCCTTAAAGGTTTTGCCTCTATGAAGTTACGTGTCAATTTATGTCTTTCAGGCTTCATTAAACTAGAAGACATCATACTTTCTCTTATCATGAAAATATTATTTGAGAGAAGATTATTGCTACATGTTGTGCAACCATTACATCTCACATCATGGCTACTTGTGTCATTTATTTTGAAACCTATTGCCTCTTTAAAACCTGCCCGACTTCCAATTTATCAAAGGAAACCTTTTATAGCTGCTTGGAATGCCCCAACAGATCTGTGTTCAACAAAGTATAATATAATACTGAATTTAAAAATGTTTCACGTCATTGGCAGCCCATTGGCCAAGGCAAGGGGGCAAAATGTTACCATATTTTATGTCAATAGACTGGGATATTATCCCTGGTATACATCACAAGGAGTTCCTATTAATGGGGGACTTCCTCAGAACATTAGTTTGCAAACCCATCTGGAAAAAGCTGACCAAGACATCAATTATTATATTCCAGCTGAGGATTTCAGTGGACTTGCTGTTATAGATTGGGAATACTGGAGGCCTCAATGGGCACGGAACTGGAACACAAAAGATGTGTATAGGCAGAAGTCAAGAAAGCTCATTTCTGAAGTAAAAACAAATATGTCAGCCAGTGATATTGAAAATTTAGCCAAAATCTCTTTTGAAGAAAGTGCAAAGGCTTTCATGAAGGAAACCATCCAGCTGGGACTTAGGAACCGTCCCAGGGGCCTTTGGGGTTACTATTTATATCCTGATTGTCACAATTACAACATTTATGACCAAAATTACACTGGCTCATGCCCAGAGGATGAAGTTTTGAGGAACAATGACCTTTCCTGGCTTTGGAACAGTAGCGCGGCTTTATATCCTTCCATTGGAGTCAAGAAATCACTTGGGAACAGTGCAAACATCTTACGCTTCTCTCAATTTAGGGTAAATGAATCAATGAGGATTTCTACTATGACATCCCATGATTATGCTCTGCCTGTATTTGTCTATACAAGGTTAGGGTACAGAGATGAGCCATTGTATTTTCTTTCCAAGGTAAGAATCAGATGAAGACTTTGAAACTAGACAATTTCTAAATTTTATGATTTGGATTGATTTACTTGTTTAAGGGGAAGATTTCTTTCCTCTTTCCATTAAACTTCCAGTTGGTAAGTGTTCCCTTCTGTGACCTCTTCATTTTTGGACTAATTCACTGATCACAACCTATGCCACCAGAAAGTAAATAGTGGAAAGAAATGAAATGGTTTGAAAAGACATTGGGATTATTTTGTCAACAAAATATTGACTCTCAGTTTGATCAAACATATTTATTACATACATGAATATGGGCTAGATGTTAAGGGTACAAAAATACAAAAGTGAAACAATTGAAGAGTTTATATTGGGGGGTAACAAACATGTATAGAGACTGGTAAATTCAAAGTGCAAAAGAAGTACACAGAAAATAATTTTGGGTGGAAGAGAGCATTGGCAAATAATTGGAAAATAAGGGATGGCTTCCTCTAGAAGGTGATACATGAGCTGGGACTTGAATGAAGCTGGGTTTTCCAAGAGGCAGAAACGAGGAGAGAGAGAATTCCAGGCATTGGAGACAGCCATGCAAAGACATAGAGTGGAACATGGAATGTCCTAGATTGAGAATAGCAAACAAGTGGTCTAGTTTAATTGGAAGATAGAGTACACAATGGAGAATGATTTGAAATTACCCTGGAAAGGTAGGTTGGAAACAGATTGTGATGCCTTTTCATGACAAAGGAGTTCAAATTTTACTTTAGAAGCAATAGGGAGTGGCTCAAATTTCTTGAGGGAGGGACAAGGTCAGGTTTGTACTTTGGGAACATTATTTTGGCAGCCACTCAGAGAATAGATGGGAAAGGGAAGGTTCCCTTACCCATCCTGTGCATTTAGGAGTTATTAGAAAGGGAAGGTAGTATATAAAGAGAATATAAACTCCTTGGGTATTATCAACAGATTGTACTTATTTAATGCTTTGAGATTTGCAAAGCACTTTCCATTTATTTAATTAAAAAAAAACTTTTCTTTTGAGAGGGGAAGGCAAGGCATTTGGGGTTAAATGACTTGTCCAAGATCACACAGCTAGTAAGTATGTCAAGTGTCTGAAGCTGGATTTGAATTCAGTTCCTCCTGACTCCAGGGCCAGGGCTCTATTCACTGTGCCACCTAGCCATCCCCTATTGTTTTATTTGGTCTTGATAACAATCCTTTGAGGTAGGCACTCTCATTGTACTCATTTTACAAATGAGGAAACCACAGCTGAAAGAGGTTAAGTGACTTCCTCAGGATTATACAGTAAATAGTGTACAAGGCAGGATTTGAACTCAAGCTTTCTTCATTCTGTGAATAGCATTCTACTATGACACTTACCTATTTGAGGACAAGGACTAAGGTTTTTTGTTTTCGTTTTTTCTTTAGTAGTCCCAGTGCCTAGCAGTGTCTGGGGCATAGAAGATACTTAATAATTGTATGTAGATTGATTATCTCTTAAAAAAAACAAATGAAGAGTAGACTAGAAAGTAATAAAGAATGCTCATGGAATCTAAATCACCCCACTCTCTCGATGGGATCTCTCAGAATATCTTTATCATTTCAAATAATGTGGTGGATATAGAAGATGATGACTCTTGAACTGGTCAGTGTTCAACTTTTGGTT
Organism: Pseudochirops cupreus; assembly: GCA_028627135.1. Taxonomy (NCBI): domain Eukaryota; kingdom Metazoa; phylum Chordata; class Mammalia; order Diprotodontia; family Pseudocheiridae; genus Pseudochirops; species Pseudochirops cupreus. The sequence goes on from CM053581.1 coordinate 485,882,271, forward strand.
AAAGGTGAAGGAGGACATTGTAACTCTTTCCTAAAGTGAAATTTCGGTTTATTTGTCCATGTTGTCTTTGCGTGTACGGCTGTAATTAAAAGTTAGTTGGATACACTCCCTGGAGCAATGGAAACACCATCTCTGGAATTCAGTATGGAAAAGTCTTTTAGAGAGTTGTATAAGCCTAAAGTTCACTCACCAATTAATCTTTCTCTGTCTCTGTCTTTCTGTTTGTGTACTTTTGTTGTTGTTGTTTCTCTGTCTCTGTCTCCGTGCTCAAGACACACCCACACACCCACACCCACACACAATTCCTCAAAGAAAACATCCAAAAAACTTGTAGTTGACTTAGACAATCTTTCAATCAGGTTCCCCTTCTTCACCTACCCTCCCCTACCCATCATCAACTGAAACATCTGGAGAAAGCATATGATATGGAAGCCTCGGTTTTGAGTAACAATAGGTTAATATTTTGTGAGTGTGGGCTGCCAAGTTTATCCAGTCCTTCACCTTTATGACGTGTTAGTCATTGAAGGGTTTAGTAAGCATCAAGGGACATTAGGCACATTAAATCGAACGTTTCCTCATTTCCTGTTGCTATGGGGCTTAGTTATCTGTAATGTATTACAGTACAAATAACAAAGACTGTTCTCAAAATATATTTTCTTCAGTCTGAGGCTCAGTATCTACCAAGTCAAGTACACAACTTTGAATTTAGCATGTGCATTTCACATAAGCATCTTCTCCTGAAGGGTATACAATGTCAAGAACACTGGATTTGGAGTCATAGGGTTTGGGTTCAAATCCTAACTCCTTCACTTACTACCTTGTGACCTTGGAAAAGTCACTTACATGTTTCTTTCACTGGTTTCAATTCAATCCTCTGTCAATCTGCAATGAATTCCTTGGTTTTCCTGCGAATTTTATTGGTTTAAATGTTGATGTTCAAAAGGGGACCTCGGTTTCCTAATTTTAACACGAGAGTGTTGGACTAGACTACCTTGAATTTCCCTTCCAGTTCTAAATCTATGACCTAAGATTGACTCATGTACAGCAAGAAATGCCATGCCTATCTACTACCTTTGTTTCTGAAAGGGAAAGTAAATGTTTGATGTTTGACAATGTTGGTTAAATAACTAATGAAAGAATGCCTCTTTCGAATGTCAATATTTAGACCCATAAATTACCAGGTAAACCAAGGAATTCTTTGCAGATCAACAGAGGATACAGTGGAAATCAGTGAAATAAAAGTGTAACAGTATTTGAAATCATTGGGAGTTTTCAACTCTGCATTTCTTACAAGCTTAAAAGCAAAAAGAGTGTTTCAAAATATCTGTGGCTTACATCTCTAACTATACAAAGCTAGATTTCCTATTCTATTTGTAACTTAAGAAGAGCCTTTCCCCAAGTGATAATAAAATCATCTCCCTGAGAGTTAGTAATAAACTGTAATGGCACAAAGTGTAAAGATTGCTAGAACATGGTATACAATTAGTTTTCTTTTTCTCTTGGTCCAAACACTGAAAGGCTTCTAATCATTGCTTAAGAGAGAGATTATGATAACCAGGTGGAAAGATAGGAAGTATGCCTTGGGTACCCTGTTCCCAAGTCTTACTGTTCTGTAACTGTCTTTCTTTTCCCTTTCACCATCCTTTATCAAAAACCAGACAAGGAAAGTATGTAAAATGTATCCTTATTATGACATAAATGACTGATAATTTGTATTTTTGATTCCCTGCCCCATCATGTCAGCTTACTAGTACTTCTTCCTAAATATAATTACATTGTATTGGTTTTATATGTCATTTATTTATATGTTGTTTTATAGGGTAGGGATTCCTATAGGATAGAATGTTAACTCTTTGAGAGCCAGGCCTCTCATTTTTGGTCTTTCCAAAGCACAATGCAAGCCCTTTTAAATGCAATTGATCAATTGATCAAGTTGATCAATGCTTGTTGATTACTCTTATCCAGGCATTTTCATTTTAATAGGATCATCAACACCTTTAACTCAAGGAATGCTGTTGTGCAAAGGTAGAAATTTTGGTCATGGGGCATGGTTAACGAGCCTATTTGGAGAAGAAGAATTCTAATTTCTACCAACTATTGAATCATTCATAGTACCAAATCTGTTGGGAGTCAAAGATTCTGGATTTTTAGGCTCTGGTCATTAAGTACCTGAATTTTGTGAAATAATTGCACAGTTTGAGAGATATTTGATGGGAATTGCCATCTACATGGATTATTAGAGAAAATGAAATCAATTATGAACATACTACCATGCACATGGACTACTAAGTAAAATATTAACAAAAGCACACATATGAATCTGTCAAAAATGACTCCTATGTAGCCACAGGACCTGTGATTTCTTGGATAAGGAAATTCCCTCTAGAAATGTAAATGAGAGCCTTCTTTGCAACTTATAGTCTTAGAAAGTTGGCTTCCTTAATTAAGCTGCTGACTCTGTTTTCATGATTTTCTTGTTTCACTCTGATTTCTCTTCCAAATTTTTCCTTTACCTCTCTTTCTTGATTTTAAAAATCCTTTTTGAGCTTTTCCATGGCTTGTGACCAATTCATATTTTTCTTTGAGGCTTTCTTTATAGCAGTTTTGACTTTGTTGTCTTCTTTTGACTTTATGTTTTGATCTTTCCTGTCACCATAGTAACTTTTCATAGTCTGTATCTTTTTCTGCTGTTTGCTCATTTTCCCAGTCTACTTCTTGACTTTTAATTCTATACTGAAGTGGGGCTCTGCTTTCAGAGTGGACGGGGCACTGTCTCAAGCACCACTTTTTTGTGTGTGTACAGCTATTTTTTGAAATAATTCTTGGGATCTGTAAGTTTCCAGTTTTTCTGAGGTGGTATGACCTAGTGAAAGGTGTGTTTGCTATTCTCCTGGCCAGTGCTCTGGTGTGTGAGTGACCACAATCACTCTTTTCTGCCCTGGAACTCTGACCAAAGTCCCAATTTTCCTGTGGCCATAAGCTCTGGTATATTAGTGTTCTTCCTTGCCCTGAGACTGAGACCCAGGACTACAATACACATTGAAGAATGGGCAATGGAACAGAGTCTTGCCCCTGGTGCCAGCAAAGTGGTCCCTGTAATCTATGTCTGACAGACTGTGTGACCTCCTTACCATCTGTGGGCTGAGAGGCCTGGAAACTGCTGCCACTGGCTCAGTGGTCCCCAACGTGTACTCCACTCTCACCCAGATACAATAGACCTCTCCTGCTGACCTTCTGAGTTGTCTTGGGCTTGAAAATTGTTTCACTCCATCTTTTTGTGAGTTGTGCCACTGTGGAATGTATTTTGTGGCATTTTAAAGGTGTTTAGAAGGGAGTTTTGGGAAGAATTCAGGTAAGTCCCTGGCTTTTCTCTACCATCTTGTCTCCACCTCCTTTATACTTTTTTTCAAATATTATGTCTTGGATCTTTTTTGGATCATATTTTCAGGTAGTCCAATAATTCTTAAATTGACTCTGCTCAATCTATTTTCCAGGTCAGTTGCTTTTCCAGTGAGATATTTTATATGTTCTTCTATTTTTTTTCCATTCTTTTGACTTTGTGTTTTTTGTTTCTAGATGTCTCATGGATTCATTAGCTTCCACTTGCCCAATTCTTATTTTTAAGGAATTATTTTCTTCAGTGAGCTTTTGTACCTTTTCTCATTTGGCCAATTCTGCTTTTAAAGGAGTTCTTTTCTTCAATATATTTTTGTGACTCTTTTAACCAAGCTATTAATTCTCTTTTCATCATTTTCTTGCATCTCTCTCATTTCCTTTTTTTCCAATTTTTTTCCTTTACCTCTCTTATCTTTTTCTTTAACTCTTTCAGGAATTCTTATTGGTCTTGTGTCCAATTAGCATTCTTCTTTGAGGCTTTGCTTGTAGCTCTTTTTGTATCATTGTCTTCTTCTGAGCTTGTATTTTGTTCTTTCCTGTCAGCATGGTAGCTTTTTATGCTCAAGTTCTTTTTATGTTGTTTGCTAAATTTTAAAGCCTATTTCTTGACTTTGAACTTTATGTTAAAATTGGGCTCTGCTCACCTGGGTGCTTCAGGCTTTTTCACGCTCCTGGTTCCAGAATTGACTCTGAGGGTCTGCAAGTTTTTAGTGCTTTCAAGGTGGTGTGATCTGGGGAGCAGTGTGGTCATTGTTCTTCTGGTTTGCACTCTGGTCTTTACATAGGAAGGACCCCTGCTATGCAGCTGCAAGCACTAGTGCTCCTCTATGCCTTGGAACTGTGATCAAGGCCCCTGCTCCTTTGTGACTGACCATGAGTGCTCCTTTCCACCTTGAAACTGACCCAGAAGTGCATATAGGCAATAGAGTTGTCAATCAGGACCGTATATACTTGGTGCCAGTAAAGTGTTCCCTGTAATATTTTTCTGACTAATGTCTGACCCTCTTAGTGTCTCTGAGCTTAGAGCTCTCAGAGCTGTGGCTGCTGCTGTTCTTTCCACCACCTGCATGTGCTCTGGACAAGCCTCCACTCTGGTGTCATGAACTCTCCTATCAACCTCTTAAGTTTTCTTAGGCTGGAAAAATGTTTCACCTTCACTTTTTGTTGCCTCTGATGCTCCAAAATTGGATCTGAGAAATTATTGTAAAGTTGTTTGGGGGGAAATGTTAAGAGAGTTCAACTGGGCTGCTGCCTCTAACCTGCAATCTTTCTTCTCAAAATTTTTGAAGCACATTTTTTTCTCTGACATTTCTTTCATGTATCTTTTATATTCACTTCTGCGGATAAGAAGAACTACTTAGCATGAAGGTGTTGAGTTAAGAATGAAGTACGTCAAAGCATTTTCTTTGAAATTGAACATGAATGATTTCTGGGGTTCTGCAAAGGAGCTCTGGAAGCTTGAGCAAATTCGAGTCTGGCTATTTTTAATAGAGTGAGCCTTTGCCTTGAACTTGAATTGTGGATGACTCATACCAGTCAAAATCATTGCAGAAAGTAAGTGAATTACCAAATGGAATATTGAAAAAATGAAAAGGGAAAATGGGAGTGAAAGGAGTCAGTATGGCGTTTGGAAAAAGACAGGGAACATCTGGATTCTGTTTCATGAACCATATGTTCAACTAGTTTTTTTTTGGGGGGGGTAGCAGGGTGTTTGGGGCAACATCATGATGCAAATCACTCTATTGAGTTCAATGAAATGATCTATTTGTATCTGCTTACTAGTTTATTAGTTGATGGCATTAAAAATACCTACATTTTCAAACCTTAAAAAAAGATCTGGTTCTCAGTTCACAAGATGATAGTCTTCTGCATTCCATAAAGTTTATTTAACAGTTCAAAATTTATTCTGCTCTGGAAAGGCAGGAAATACATTGGGTTTTTTTTTAAAGGTATGTGAATTCAGGCTTATCTGTACTAGTTCAAAAACACTTCTTTTTTTTTTAAATTTTATCTTTTAAAATTTCGGTGAGATATTTTGTAGTCAGATTGACAATGATGTCTCTTTTCATTATAGCAAGACCTAATTAGTACCATAGGAGAAAGTGCTGCCTTGGGAGCTGCAGGCATTGTTATTTGGGGAGATATGAATTTGACTTCATCTGAGGTAAGTCAGTACCTTAGTGGCACATTTTATAATGGGAAATGTGTTTGTCCTCCCTTTTTGAAGTGGCCCACTTTCTTCCAAGTTCCTATGGTCCCCAATAGTATAGCAGTATAGACAGAGTGAGTGGTATTGGCTTTGGAAGATTCGAAGGAGGAGATGTCACTTTCTTCTGTATTTAGCATGTATTATCTCCAGAAAAAAAAATCAGTTTAAAAATAGCAATTTTAAAAATGACTTGTGCATTTCCTCCAAACCTCCAAGAAGTTATGCTCAAATGATGTTACCATGGCTTTCACTGGAAAAAAAAAATTGGCTTTTTTCCTGGACTTTCAATTAGACTGTACCATAAAACTATTCCTGCTAGCATGCTGCTAAAACCTCCCTCTGTCCATATAAAAGAGCCAGAAGGAGGATCATATCATAGCATGTGTCATCCTGAGGTCAAGTGTGTATTCTGCTGCAGAGTTTTTAATTTTTTTTATTTTTGGAGGTCTACTCCTGGGCTGCAGGGGATTCTCAGAATAAGGTGAACTGGTTAATGCTAAAAGCAAGAAGTTCTTTTCTATGGTGCCTTCAAGAGATGGCCATGTAACTTGGCTGGAGAGACCCAAGGGGAAGCTAAGGAGGGAGAAGCATCATATGAAGAGTACTTAGTCAGGACATACCTCCTTTCCCCACTTTCACATACACTCCCTCCAAAGCTAGGACTACCCACTGATCCTCACCTCCCACCAGGGCCTAGGATGACACCTCTAAATTGAGACAGGAAAAGTCAGGGAAAGGATAGGGTCAGGTACGGCACTAAAATTGCTCAGGCAAGATGATTTTCAGCTCATGACAAGTGGAGACAGTCTATGAACTTGCTTGATTTTAGCTCATTTAGATTAGCTGAAGAGCATTATTGGCAAGACAGGTAGATAGAACTTGTGGCCTCTTTGTAACTTCATGTGAAAAAAAGGAGCCTGGCTATTCTAGGTGTTTTGTGGCCATTTCTGTGGTATGTGTTTGGACATTAAGTCCAGCAGAGGATAACCTAGGGAGGCTTCAGTTTGAGCACTTAACCTAGAACCTTGGAAAGCTCCAAGTTGTGTGTCTCAATGTCTAAAGAGAATGCCGAAATGTAAGTGGCACCAATACAATGAAGGGCAATCTTGGGTGGGGAGATGAGCTCAGCTGTGACATAATTTCAAATTATGCAGCCCTTCTTCCCATATGATTGGGAGCAGGAAAAGAAAGATGGAGAGACCCAATAGTTTGTGTCCTGGGGACAGGGAAAGGTTGGGTATTGTCCTAGGTGGGGGAAAGAAGCTGCACCAGAAAAACTTGGGCAAATATTAGTCAAAGATATGCTTTTAGGGTAAGTAGTAAGCAGTATTTTTTTTTTGGTTGGGGTTAAAATGACAAGCAACTGATGTCATCTCTAGAAACAATTCCATTCTAATATACTGTATTAATCAGGCATGACAATCTCAAAGAACAGAGATAAAGCCTCCCATTAAATTAGTCTAACTTATTAATAGTGTTTATTAGCATAAAAGCCCTGTGTGTATGCTCACTCAAACTAGAAGGTGACAAGGCATGTGTCTCTCCATCTTACTGCCATCCCTGGGGTCCCCATCTTTGTTAGACTTGAAGAAATTAGGCTGTACCTCATAATTGCTCCCCAAAAGTCAGAGACTGTGTATGTAAACTTTAAAGTGCCATATCAATTAATTAATCAGCCAGCTTTTATTAAGCATCTATGAGATGCCAGACACTATGCTAGTTGCTGGGAAATATGTCAGTTTTCATTGACAACCACATGATAATATCTGAACCAGGAGATAACCCATGGATTCTAAGGGCTGTGTATTTTTTTATACTAAGTTAAATGAACAGAACTGGAGGAGCTTTGAATAGGTCCAATAAGGCTAAACACAAGGGCTGATAGAATTCTGCCAGAGTCAAGTGCTGTATAGTCTCGGTCAGATATTCATTCATTGGTCACCCTAGATACCTTTCTATTCTATGGATTTCCCATTCAGTCCTGAGATTTTTGTGCCATAGATCATATGTGGGCAGTAGGAGTGATCATGTTTGTGGACCACAAAGGTCCACTAATTAATTAAACTAATTAAAACCAAGAGTACTGGTTTCAATCTAATCCAAAGACTTTCAGTATTGGGCTAGAAGTGGTAACCTTGCTGTTACATGTAGGAAAAATGGAACCCTTTTGTGTTCTCTACTTCTAGGGCAACTGTACAAAGGTGAAACAGTTTGTTATGTCTGATCTTGGGACCTACATCGTTAATGTGACCAAAGCAGCTGAAGTATGCAGCAGACACCTGTGTAGGAATAATGGGAGATGTGTAAGAAAAATCTGGAAAGCAACAGATTACCTCCACCTGAACCCTGAAAGCTGCCAGATTGAGGCCTCTGACGACAGAGAATTTGTTGTGAAAGGACAGCCATCTGATTCAGACTTAGAAATGATGGCAGAGAAATTTTCTTGTCACTGTTATCAGGGATATAGGGGAAGTGATTGCCGGGAAATTAAGACATCTGACAAGCGCTCTGGGGTTTCTCTTTCTTCTGGATCAAGAACAGTACAGTTTCTCCTAGTGTTAGTCTGTTGTTATCTGACCTTTCAGCACTAACATCAGCGAGTTTAAAAAGGGGGCAAATCCAGTCTCTAGAGCAATCACTTAAGAAAGAGATTAAAACTATGATAATTTTCCCCTCTATTAAAATTGGTTGAGATGATAGCAGGTGTAATAATAGCTGACATTTTATAGCATTAACTTTTTTTCCCCTAAGCACTTCATATAAATTATGTCATTTCATTCTTACAACAATCAGAAGAGGTAAATCCTAGAGGCATTGGGACAAACCTACAAATTCACTGGTATAGGGAACTCCCAGTGAGTAATCTCCTTTGATTTATGCAGACCTGAAACTTGTAAATAATTTAGAGTCTTAAAGGGCTGGCCAAGGAGGGGAAAGGAAGGATCAAGTGACTTGCCCAAGGTCACTACCTTAGTCATGGAGAACGAGGCTCAAGTCTTCCCATGATATGTGCTGATTTGTGTGACCTTGGGCTAGTCACTTAATCTCTCACCAATATTGTTAATCTCATTTTATAGATGAGGAAACTGAGACTCAGAGCATTTAAGCTATGGTATTAGTGAATGTTAGAAGCAGTAGTTGGTAGAAGCAGTAAGAGAAGCTGTAAGTTCTCTACTGATTCCAAGGTCAATGCCTTTTTTACTTCACAATGCTTTTTCACTACATGTTATGTAGAACACTAAATGCAAATTGAAACAATTTCATCAGCTCTAGATGCCAAAACAGGAGTAAAAGTGCCACCATATTTCTTTTTAATAGTCTTCTTTCATGTTGTAAGGATTCAGAGCTGGAAGAGAGGGCACTTTGTTCACCTCCTGTAGTTTATGGCTGAAAATACTGAGACCCAGAGAAATGACATGATTGCCGTTTCAGGCAGAAGCTCATTAACCAAAAAGTTTTGGAATCTTTCTAGAAAGTTGTTTTAGTCAAATTTAGGGTTTAAAGCACACAACTGATATTCACTGGGAGTTTTCCTAGTTATAATTTATCGTTATCATAACAAAGGATATAACAAGGACACATACCAAAATTTGACAAAGCCACTTGGGTAAAACACATGTAAAAGATCAAGTCTACCAGGCCTACAGAAACTGAGTATCTTTGGAACATTGAGACTATTTTATATTCAAATAAATGCTCTTTATAAATATAAAAAGTAGGGTAAACCTGATTGCAGACATTTCTGAATATCACAAACTGAAGCAAGATAATGATGTACATTTTAGGGGATACAACCCTTTGATGGCTATACCTAAAGGTTCATTGGTCACTCTGGCTATTTTTCTACATGTTCCTCTCCTTCCTCCCTCTGTTCCAGAGGGTCAAGTATTACCAGACTACCTCAGATGTTCATAACTGTATCTATTGAATTCTTCAAGATACAACCAACTCAATATTCCCAATTTTTAGGATTGAACAGCTTCTCTAAGTTGAATTTCCTGAGATAATAGGAGAAGGGTAACTTCCTACTATTTTTAAAATAGAAGTAGCATGAATAAATGAGGGAGGAATTGGGCCAATGTTTGGATTACAGAAGCTGATCTCTTTCTTATTTACTATCTTTTTTCTATTACAATCAACGCTCCTTTCTTGGTATAAATTTTTAATTTTGTGCTGGAAGTTTGGTGTTTTAATATGCAGAATTCTATTTTGAAGTCAGCTTTTTGGGATGGCATCTATTTCATGTGGGTGATGTTCTATTGCCTCTGGCATTACTGCCAAGAATCCTTACCATTATTAATTAACGTAGAATTGCAACTATAGCAATAAGACAACACAGAGAAATAAGAGGAATCAATATCAGTAAATATGAAATAAAATTCATCTGGAGAAACAAAAGGTCTGGATTCTTAAAAGAAGTCATAAAAAATGTAAGAATGAAAGGAGCATAGCATTACCTTCAAGCTATATTATAAAATAGTAATCATCAGAACTATTTTTTTGTGGATGAAAAAGAGAATTGTAGAACAGTGGAACAATCTAGAAGCACATGACATGAAAATAATCAAAACCAGTATCCCAATATTTTATAAACTACTGAGGGAATAACTACCTATTTGACAAAAACTGAAAAGTAATTTGGCAAAAAATAGGTTTAGATCAATATTTCATAGCAAGTTGCATCCCAAGAGTTGGATAAGTGGTCAAAGTGAATAATTTTCAAAAGAAGATTTGCAAGCTATTAATAACCATAAAGAGTACTCCAAATCACTAATATTAAGAGAAACATAAATCAAAACAATTTTGAAATTTCACCTCATACTCATGAAATTGATAAAGATAACAAAAGATGAAAATAATGTTGGAGGGACTATAAAAATAAAAGTACACTAATACTATCCCACCTATTAATTGGTTCAAATATTCTGGAAAGTAGCTTGGAATTACATTAAAATATCTACACTGTTGGACCCAGAAATTCTACTTCTAGTCATATAACTCAAAGAGATTAAAGACATATAGAAAGATCTCATATACACCCGTAAAAATATTTATAGCAGCACTTTCTTGTGGTAACAAAGAACTAAAAAATAAATAGATATTGGGTAACTTCTAAATAAAGTATGATAAATTAATAAAATGGCATATTGCTTTAAAACCATAAATGTGATGAATTCAGAGAATCATGGGTTGACTTATATGAACTGATGAAGAGTAAAGGAAGCAGAACCAGGAAAGCAACATATATAATCACTACTACAACAAAGTACATAGAAAGAAAAAAATGAAACAAAATGCTGTGTAATTATAATGACTAAGCTTGGGCCTTGTAGGAGAGCTGAGAAATTGTACCTCTCTCTTCCCTTTACAAAGGTAGAGAACTGTTGCCATGGAATATTGCATGTATTGGTCAAATACCATAAATGTGTTGGTTTTGTTTTGCTAAACTTTTTTTTCCTCTTTGTTTGAAAATCATGAATGGTGTGTTCCATAGAGAAAAACAAGAAATTTGGAAATTAAGGTGATGAAAAAGCAAACAACCAAGAAAAGTAGATTTAGTGCAATACCAAAGTACTAAATGACTACTTTGCTGAGCTAGATAATAACAAAATTTGGGATATCAAGGAAATAATGAAAAAATGTAGGAATGAAGAGGAAAAAGCATTTCCAGACCTCAAACTGTATTATAAAACAGCAATCATCAAAATTATTTGGCACTAGATAAAAAATAGAAAAGGAGATCAATAAATAGACTAGAGAAGACTCAGAAATAATTGAACTCAGTAATCTAATATTTGACATCCCCAAGCACAAATTATCAAAGTAAATAACATAAGGAAAGAACTCTTTATTTGATAAGAACAGAAGCATTCTGGCAGAAATTAAGCATACACCAATTTCTTATATCACATTTCACAATAAATTCAAAATGGATATGTGACCTAAATATAAAAGATCATACCATAAAAAATTAGAATAGAAGCAGATAGTTTATCTTTCAGAGCTCTGGGCAGGGGATAGATTCTTAACCAAATGAGTAGAGACAACTAAAATATAAAATAACTAACTCTGATTATGTGAAATTGAATTTTGTACAAACAAGATGAACCCATCAAAGACAAAAAGGGAAATGGCTGGGAGCAAAAAACCCAATCTTTATATCAAATACCTCTGATTAGGTTTTGATATGCAAGATATATTGATACCTAATAGAAATAGATAAGATCAAAAGCCATTCCCCAGCAGAAAAGTAGTCAATGGATATAAATGTACAATTCACAAAAGAATTTTAAACTATCGACAACTGTGTAAAATAATGCTTATAACCACTAATGTTAGGAGAAATTCAAAAGATAATAAAAGCTCAGAATAATCAATGTTAGAGGGATTGTGGAAAGACAGGCACACTGTTGATGGAGCTGTGAATGAGTCTATCCATTGGAGAGCAATTTGAAATTATGCAAATAAAATGACTAAAAATGTCCATACAAAAAGAAAGGTGCTAGGTGCTCCCAAATATTTATAGCAGCACTATTTGTAGTATCAAAGGACTAGAAACAACTATGGAACGGCAAAATGAGCTATGGTACATGAGTGTAATAGAATATTACTGTGTTATAAGAAATGATGAATGTGATGAATGCTGAAAATCTTAAAAAGACTTAAATGAACTGAAGAGAAGTGAAGTAAAAAGGGAAAAGAAAGTAATATACACAATCTCTACAACAATGTAAATGAAAAGAATGACTGTGAAATAATAAAACTCAAAAAGAAGAGATAAGAGATAAAGACTTCTTCCCATTCCTTTGCAGAAGTTAGGCTCTACTAGCATGGAACATAGCAAATAACAGATTTTTTTTAATGTGCTGGTTTGGGTTTTTGGCAAAATGATAGATATCAACATGATCTATTGTAATTAAAAATATGAAGAATAATATCTAAATCTTTTTATAAAAACGGTCATTGGACAGATTTTTTATGTACTCCATTTAATTCACTCTGTCTAGCTCTATGTAGTCATTATCAACATGCCCTCAGACCTTTCCTTTCACCAACCCTGTCAAGTGCTCACGGAAGCACTCAGTTCAATAACCCACAACTATAATGACCTCTTTAAGGTTTTCTGTTTTTACTACCTTGAATTCCTTTTTTTCTTGGGGGTCAACACTAGTCCTCTCATGCTAATGCTAACTTTGAGGAATGTTCTACTTTTTGAGGAGACTAGGTCCCTAAAATGTTGGGCAAAAATATTTTCCCCCTTTTTATATCCAACAGTATCTCTGATGGAATCCTGACAAAGTTGCCCCCACTTCTAATATTCTAACTTCCTCATGGACCTCACTGAACAACAGACATGTTCTGATTTAACCAAACAATCTGGCTTTAACAACCCCCCGGACTAAATCATAGGCTCACAGAACAACAGGCCCATTGCCCCCTGGATAGCCACTGCCCACTCCTGACTCAATATCCTAACTTCCTCATATATGCCTCACTACCTCACCAGAATAACAGATGTATCCATGAAATCATATTTCTCGAAACAGTAGACATGTCCATGTGATGGAATCCCAGTCACTGCCTCAAAGAGAATTCACCCTAATGACCTTCTCACTAGGGTACCTTTTAGAGTATAATTCATTCTAATCAGTCATCAATACACATCAACTGGGGCTCCCTCATTCAAAATCCTAGCAAAGGATTCAGTAGAATGCTTACTTTTAGCCTAGGGGAAGTCTCAAAGACTCCCATTCCTGTTTTTCCATTGTAAATAGCAAGGGTAGAACTGCTTTTCCCCCTTTCCTGTCTTCAGAAGAAATCTCTTCTATCTCGGCTTATGACCATTTCTGCTTTTCCTACTTTCCCCACCACTGTTCATTCAAGGAACTTGAACTTAGATTTCAAAAGTAACTCATTTGATATTAGCACATACTTCAAAGATTCTCACTGTCTTCTTCCTGGAACATCTTTCTCTGAATTTCAAGCGGGTTGACATTAGATTTGAACTCGTACTGTTCACATTTTGTCCTCTTTTCTTTGGTCACTGATTTGGATTTATAGTCACAGGTGGTCTGTTTCCTGTTTATTTGAAAGATTTTTCTGTCTTCATATTGCCACAATAACAATGATCTATTGGGTTGATCTGATTCTCAGGCTCCAGACTTGACCTCTGAGTTACTGTTGCCAAGTTGGATTTGGTGAAAGACTGTCTTTTCCTTTATTGTTCAGCAGCCCAAATCATTTAGCCTTAGAAGACTAAGTAAGTATTAGGACTTAACTGTTTAATCAGACTGTTGAGAGAATTTTCAGGGTCCTTACTAGCCACTGTCCAAACAAATCATCCAATGATATACACAGGTAAATTGCAGTTTATTCAAGAGTGTGATACCTACCATCATAAGGTGATGGAAATGTGTGTACATCTCACAATTTCATTGATGACACATGTACACATGTATTAAGGGTATCATGCATGAATATTTTCTACAAACAATATTCTATATCAGAATGCATCTTTATAGCTACATAGTTGGCTGATAGATATAGAAAATACAAGTTCTCACTGTGTTAATTTTTTGTTGACTATAAAAAAGCATTTGAATTAGTAGAGTAAAATGTAGTTTTAAAGGCTTTCCTCACAATTCTGCTGATAATGAAAGGGATATAATATATATTCTCTCTTTCAGAGCTTCCTACACCAGAGAGAGTAATAGCTTCTTACAAAGTTGTTTTGCTAAGAGCAGGTAAAGCAAATAGATAGGAAAAGATACTTAATAAAACAAAAAGATGTTATGAAGAAAAGAATGTATCCTTATTAGCCTATCCATTTACATCTGATCTTTCATAGTCCAGGGGAATGGGAGGTATTGAAGAAACCATTCAGTACTGTCAAAGACACACAATTCAGAAAAAAGAAGAAAAATAGCAAATACAGGATAAAATGGAGCCAATTATGCTTTTCTACAAAAACACTTTCAGCAGGTGTTAGCATGGTCAATTGAATAAGATTTGGATGTATGGTTAGAAATGCAATTGATCTGAAAAAGATCTTGGGGTATTAGTGGATAGTAAACTTAAAGAATCAACCATGTGATGGTAGCCAAAAAAAGAAAATGAGATCTAAGATTGCCTTAAGAGGATAGTGCATAGAACTAGGAAGGCTGATCTCTAATCAGACCATTTCTGGAATATTTTGTTCAGTTTGGGGTACCATATTTTAGCAAGGACATGGGTAAGCTGGACAGCATTCAGAGGAGAGTGACCAAGATAGTGAAGGTACTTGGCTGAGTTCATGCCATAAGGATTTAATCAAGTGAATTGGAGATGTTAGCTTAGAGAAAGGCATAGTCAGAAGAAACTTGGTAGTTCATGGAATTTGACTTGTTTGACTTGATTTCAAAGGGCAAAACTTTGAATGAGTGGGAGTTGCAAAGATGAAGATTTAGGCCCAATATAAGAAAAAGCTTCCCTATCAGTTCAATCTCTTAAAAAATGGAATGAACAATCTCAGGAAATTGTGGTTTTCCTTCCCTGGAGGTGTTTATACAAATACTGGGTGAATATTTCTTCAGTTATGTTGTAGAGATTTCTTTTTGGAGTATAGGTCAGGGAGGGCCTTCATGTTTGGCCCCTTCCCACACTCAGATTCCATAATTTTTGTATTAACAATTTTTTAGTGTGTATAGTTTTGAAACATTTTTGCATCTTTTATCTCATTACCCTCACAAGTGTCTTATAAAGTAGGTAGAGTTGTTTTGTGATCTTCATTTTACAAATGAGGAAACTCAAGTCCAAAGAGTTATTTGGTGACACCATGTGTTAATATAGTTAGCTAATTATGGAGTCAAGAATAGTGGTCATATTATTCTTTTCTGTCTTGAAAAATAAGGGCACTCTTACGAAATGGATATATTTGAACTAAATAGTCAAAATATATTTGTCTTTAAATTAGTCCTATTCCAAACCTCTAGGAATAGAAACAATTCTTAAAGGGGCAGAGACAAGATGGCAGAGTAAAAGCAGGGACTTGTTTTAGCTCTCCCCCAAATCCCTGCAAAAAATGACTCTAAACAAATTCTAGAGCAGCAGAGCATACAAAATGACGGAGTGAAACAAATTTCCAGCTCAAGAAAACCTGGATGGTCAATAGGAAAGATCTGTTGCATCAGTCTGAGAGAAAAGCCCAGTCCAATGTGGACCATACTGGCACAGACCATAGAAAGGGCCAGAGCAGGCCTCAGGGGATCAAATCACTAGAAGCTGTGGCAGTTTCCAAAATTCTCAACCCACAAACACCAAAGACAACTCAGAAAGTCAGTAGGCAAGGTCTGTCACACCTGAGTGAGAGAGGAGTGTGATTGAGCTCTAGCCCTGGCATGGTAACAGCAGCAGTGGTTACTTCTGGAGCTCTTGGTCCACAGTGGTGGAAGGGATCCAGTTGCTGATCACAGAGGGGTTACAGGAATCTTTTTGCTAGTGCTGAGGCAGGATTCTTTTGCTTTGCCCATGCTTTGATCTGGATTGTAGCCCTGGGTGGTAGTCCTTGGGTAAGGAGGAGTGCTGCTGTGGTAAAGCTGGTGGTGGTAGTGGAGAGGTAATCTTCCTCACAGTTCCAAGGGAGAAAAGAGTGCTTGTGGCCACTCATAGACCAGAGCACAGGCCAGGAGAGGAGTAAACACCTCTTCCTTGATTGTACCACCTTAGAAGAACTGAAAATTTACAGATCCCTAGAAATATCTCTGAAAACAGCTGCACAAAACCCTGAAGTTTGGGACAGTATACCCTACACACTGGAAGCAGAGTCCTACCTTACCAAAGAGCTAAAAAGTTAAGTAATTGGCTGGGAAAATGAGCAAACAGTGGGAAAAAATCAGACTCACTATACCATCTTACTTTGGTGACAAGGAAGATGAAAACATGCAACCAGAAGAAGACAACAAAGTCAAAGCTCCTACACCCAACCAAGAAAAATATGAATTGGTTGCAGGCCATGGAAAAGCTCAACAAGAATTTTGAAAATCAAGTAAGAGAAGTAGAGGAAAAATTGAGAAGAGAAATGAAAGTGATGCAAGAATATCATGAAAAAAATGAGTCAACAGCTAAAGGAGATTCAAAAAAGGCTGAAGAAAATAACACCTTAAAAAACAGACCAACCCAAAAGGCAAAAGAGGTATAAAAAGCCAATGAGGAGAATGCCTTAAAAAGAGTTGGCCAAATGGAAAAGGAGGTTCAAAAACTCACTGAAGAAAATAATTCCTTAATAGAATGGAGCAGATGGAAACTAATGGCTTTATGACAAATCAAAAAATTATAAAACAAAACCAAAAGAATAAAAAAATAGAAGACAACATGAAAGATGCCATTGAAAAAACAACTGACCTGGAAAATAGATCCAGGAGTTATAATTAAAAAATTATTGGACTACCTGAAAGCCATGATAAAAAAAGAGCCTAGATATCATCTTTCAAGAAATTATTGAGGATTCTAGATATTCTAGAACCAAAGGGAAAAACAGAAATTGAAAGAATACACCAATCACCTCCTGAAAGAGATCCCAAAATAAAAACTCCCGGGAATATTGCAGCCAAATTCCTGAGTTCCCAGGTCAAGGAGAAAATATTGCAAGGGGCCAGAAAGAAACAATTAAAGTATTGTGGAAATCAGGATAATCAATCAGGATAACACAAGTTTCTATATTAAGGGATCTGAGGGCTTGGAATATGATATTCTGGAGGTCAAAGGAGCTAGGATTAAAACCAAAAATTATCTAACCAGCAAAACTGAGTATAATACTTCAGGGCGAAAAATAGACATTCAATGAGATAGAGGCCTTTCAAGCACTCTTGTTGAAAAGATCAGAGATGAATAGAAAATTTGCCTTTCAAATACAAGAATCAAGAGAAGCATGAAAAGGTAAACAGAAAAGAGAAATCATAATGGATTTATTGAAGTTGAACTGTTTATATCCTACATGGAAAGATGGTATTTTAACGCATGAGATCCTTCTCAGTATTTGGGTAGTTGAAGGATTTTATAGCTATACCTATACCTTTATCTGTACCTGTACCTATACCGATACCTATACCTATACATGCACATATACATACACATGTACACATACACATATATAAATATACATACACACATATGTATATATACACACACACACACATACACAGAGGGCACAGGGTGAGTTGAATATGAAGGAATGATACCTAAAAAAATAAAATTAAGTGATGGGAGGGGGAATGTACTGGAAGAAGGAGAAAGGGAGGGGTAGAATGGGGTAAATTATCTCACATAAAAGAGGCAAGAAAAAGCTTTTACAGTGGAGGTGAAGAAGGGGGAAATGAGAGGGATTTGCCTTAAGGAGAAAATAACATACACACTCAGTTGGGTATGGAGATCTATCTTACCTTATAGGAAAGTTGCAGGGGGAAGGGATAAGAGAGGGAGGGATCATAAAGGGGAGGGCAGATGAGAGTAGGGGATAATCAGAAGCAAACACTATTTTTTCTTTTTCTTTTTTTTTAGAAGCAAACTCTTTTGAGGAGGGACAGGGTCAAAGGAGAGAATAGAATAAATGGGGAGCAGGATAGGATGGAGGGAAATATAGTTAGTCTTTCACAACATGACTGTTATGGAAGTGTTTTGCATGATTACACTTGTATAACCTATATCAAATTGCTTGCTTTCTCAATGATGGTGAGTAGGAAGGGAGGAAGGGAGAGAATGTGGAACTCAAAATTTTAAAAATGGATGTTAAAAATTGTTTTTGCATGCAACTGGGAAATAAGATATATAGGCAATAGGGTATAGAAATTTATCTTGCCCTACAGGAAAATAGAAGGGAAGGGGATAAAAGAATGGGGGGGGGGGTTGATAGAAGGGAGAGCAGATTGGGGGAAAAGGTAATCAGAATGCATACCATCTTGGGGTGGGGGGAAGGGAGAGATGGGGAGAAAATTTGGAACTCACAGTCTTGTGGAAGTGAATGTTGAAAACTAAAATAAATTAATTAATAAAAAGGAAAAGAGAAAAAAAAATTCTTAAATCTAGGCAGTGTAAGTGACACAGTGGATAGAATGTTGGACTTGGGAGTCAGAAAGAACAGAGTTCAAATCCTACTCAGACATGTACCAGTTGTGTGACTCTGGACAAGTCTCTTAGTGTTAGTTGCCTCATCTGTAAAATGGGATAATAATAGTACCAAACTCACAGTGCTGTTGTAAGGATCAAATGAGAAAATTTATATGAAACGTTTTGCAAATCTTAAAGCATTATATAAATACAAGTTACATGAGTGGTCATGCAGTACATGTGTGCATTCCAGGAAAACTAGCCCTGTCTAGAATTACAGGCTGACTCTGCTGGGTGGCACCAGTAGCTAGCTGTAGCACTGTTTAATTCTGAGTTGGGGTAGGAGTTGGAGTCTTATTCAAAGAAACCAATCAATATCTCCCTCCTCTTGCACCTTTTTAATAGATAAAATCATGAGCAAACTAATTAAGACTGTACAAAGAAGTTGGTAGAGGTTCTTTGTTATAACAGGGGAAGCTACAGTTCATGAGTTTATCAGTCTTTCTAGCTGTTTCTGTCCACTTGTCTCCTACTCTCTGTGAGAAAGTATAGCCAGACTACACCAGCTCCTATTTTTTAATTGCAGTTTTTTATTTCGTGCCCCTGCTCCATCTCCCATTCCTTTGTATTTGTGCTGGCTATGCCCCATGCCCGAGATGTATTCCCTCCTCGTTTTCACTTTTTGGAATCTGTGGTTTCCTTAAAGAATCAGCTCAAGTACCACTTTCTATGAGGAGTTTTTCCTGATGCCTTCTGGGCCAGGGTCTTCCTTCCCCAGAGTAAGATTGTATTTTATGTGCACACACACATGTTTGCATATGTATATGTATATATATACACACACGTGTGCTATGTACGCATATACACACATATATGTTATTTCCGTTGTTAGCATGCGAGCTCCTTAAGGGTAAGTACCATTTCACTTTCTTTCTTTGTATCCTAAATACTTATCACAGTGCCCTAGAACATAACAAATGAACAATAAATGATTTTTGATTGATTGATCGATACAAGTTCTTTGATTCCAAAACTAGAGTTCTTTCCATCAAACCAGTCTAATTCACTTCCCTAATGAATCATCATTAGATAAATCATATTTTCCTGACCTCTGAACTCACAGACTGAAGAACTCTTTGCCTAAAAAGTTTTCTCATCTTCCCAAGGGCCATCTGGATTTGTCATGCAGCTTGCCTCATAACATAATCTGAGGGTAAGTTAATTGACCAGTAATGATTTCTTGGTCATTCACTATGTGTAGAGCTCCAAACTAGACACTGTGAGATATAGATGATGTAAAATGCCTTTTCTCTCTTCTCAAAGAAATTACAATTTATTTGGGAAGAGGAAATAGAATTTGCACATCCTGCATTTCCTTTGAGCTGTTTCAATTCTGCTTTGCTCATAGAGCATAGCACCTTCTCTGATGTGGGCATACCACGCTGAGTGGTCCTGTGCCAGTGTCTCCCATGTCACATAATCAGTTCCAAAATTCTTTAGAGAGACCTTGAGAGTGTCCTTGTATGACTTCTTCTGAGTACCATGTTTTCACCATGTATGTATTGTTTATCGACATGCATTTAAATCAGTAGAGTAAAATTCAGCCTTAAAAGCTTTCCTCCATGCATATATATCAAGATCTTACAAAATTCCTGGGGACACAAAAATTTAGATAACTGTTACATGATTCTTTGTTAATATTGAGCAAGGCATAAAATATGTAGACACATGTTTGACATATTTGTCACTGGAATAGGATGTCTAATGCAAGGTCCAAATGGAACAGAGACTGCCCAGAGATAGTGAAATCCTGCAAATGATCTTGTTTGTGGACACATAGCATTAATTGCACGAAGCTCCAAAACACTGTATAACTCCCTCAATCAGATTGATAGCCACTCAGAAGAATTTGACCTAACTATCCACACAAGAAAAACTAAGTGGGTGAATGATGACTACAGTTTAGAGTGTGATAAGCTGTTAGATAGAGAGCACATTGAACAGACTGAATATGATATTGAGCTGGGCTCAGAATTAAACAGAAAGAAGACAATAGGCATTGAGCGTGTTTTTTAACTGCTGAAGACTTCAGGTTCCTTGTTTGTAAAATAAGCTGGACTAAATGACATCTATTGTCCTTTTTGGATCAACGTTGGATCAATGTTGAGAATGAAATTGTAGAGAAGCTATGAGGTGTGGCTTGTATTGAATTTACATATAAGGGAATGAGGTTGCATTCATGATTAGAAGAGGATCTTGTGAGATGACCAGACGGATTCATTTCATTCCCACTCACACTCAAGATAAAAGCAATTACTTATTTGTAGATTTATTTTCTTTAAACTTAAGAACAGTAAGGTATTCTCTGGAGTGTTAGCTAGCTTGTGAATGGAGGTATGCCACCAGAGGGCAGCAGAGCTAATGAAGTTCTTTCCTTATTCTCTTTCAAATGCTAGAAGTCTTTTGAGAAAATATTTTAGAGTTGTTTAATTTTAAACAGGAATACATGAGTCAGGAATACACAAGCTATCCATCTTTGGTGTAGGATGATGCGCCGAACCAACTGCCACAAGGACATGTGCTTTGGATTATTTTTCCAGTAAGGGTAATGGGTATCTACAGATATATCCATATTCTTTCCAAGTACCAAACTCTTCCTAATGCTTTTCTTTATAGAGGGCAGAAACTGGACTTCACTCCACTCCACTTCTGCTGCTTTGCCTAGTTTCAACTCCACAGAACAAGATCCCCTTCAGGGTTAAACTCATCACTTTTAATCTCATCATTGTTTTACTAACTCAAACTTTAACTGACAGAGCCTCCCTCAACCTCCTTCCCCCTCTGTTTGGAGGGCTGAAGGGTGAACTACCAAGCTTTTCTTAATGCCTTTTTTTAATAGAGGGAAGAAATTTGACTTTTAGCAGGCCCCCTCCTTCTCTTGACTCCTTTTGTGTGCTCTTTCCCCATTAGAATGCAAGCTCCTTGAGGGCAGAGACTTCCTTCATTAATTATATCTCCAGTGCTTAGCACAGCGCCTGTTATATAGTTGTTGTCCTTCATTTTTGAAGAGGACCCATGATATCACAGGGTGATGTCTTAACTGGCCTGTGAATTGCATTTAAGTGAGGCACAAAGTCAGTTTCATTCTCCCTTCCAAAGTCATTGAAGTCCAGTGTGAGGGGGCTACACTCTCTCTCTCTCTGCACCCTCTGTGAAGACTCCTCAGAATGAGAAGGGAGAGAAACAATCTGGAAACCAGAGACAGACTTTTGTAAGACTGGACAGACCTGAGCCCTAGGTTTCCTAAGAAATTATACAACCTAGGACCCTTCCTCCACCTTCACTTGCTGTCAATCAGCCTTAAGCCCTTCAGGAATTTTAGGAGTCTCTTAGCCCCTCCCCCTTCTTCACTTTGGTGTTTGGCAAATAAGGACATGAATTTGGACATGTACCCTGGTTTTCTGTCCCACCTCTCAGCCAACAGGGGATAGTGGTGGGCTTCTTTGTTATTCACCATTGGGGAAGGTTTTGCCCTGAGACTGAGAGCCCACTTCCCAGCCAATGGGAGAAGGGACAGCCAGAAGAGGGGGCTTGAATGCCTTAGGGTATAAATTCTCCTTCTGTCTTTTGTAATATCCCCACCATGGAGAGGACCGCCCTCTTCCTGTGGATGGGGAAGAGAATAAAAACTTCTTGTTCCTTCCTCAAGATACCTCTGACTTTTAATTTTTCTGGGTAGGGGATTTTTGGGGTCTCCATACCCCACACAAGTGGCAAGACAAAAGTCAAGATGACTGGCAATGTCCAGCAATGAATGACATTGGCCTCTTCAATGTTTGACAAAGCTCTAAGCACCATACAGCTCCTGCTTCAGCTATCTATAATGACTGTTGGAATAAACTGTTCTCATATGTCTATTCCAAAGGGAGTCTTCACATTTGGGGTAGAAATCCCTCTAACTTGCTGATGGATCTGAGGCCTATCAATTACCCTCAACGTGGTTTAACCTGCCTGCCCAGAAGGCTTTCCTGAGTGTGGCCACTGCCAGGCTACAGTTTCTTGGAGCCACAGGTGAGAATTGGGTGACAGGCAGACACCAAAGGTGGGTGAGCAGTTCTAAAAAGGGCTCAGCAAGCCCTCAGTTTCCTTTTCTTTAAAATAGAGTGATTAAACAAGAGGGTGTTTTTGTACTTTTAGTCTCCAATGTTATCTGGTTCTATAAATGGACTTTAAAAAATCAGTTGAGAATTTGAGAATCTTTTGGATCAAGTCTTTTTGCCCAGACATTTAAGGAAAGTTCAGTATGATTTTGTAGGTGTGCAGCTCCTACAAATAATGTAAATAAAGTTAGGACACAGTGACAAGCTGTCTCTTTTGTCAATTTAAGATGTCTCACTACAAAAATCTTAAGAGTTCATGGCCTGCATTTTCTTGTGTTTTTTTTCTAGATTAACTTTTGTTTATTTTTAGTTTACATCATTCATTTCCATAAGACTTTGAGTTACAAATTTTCTCCCCATCTTTCCCCTACCCACCACCCCAAAACAGTGATCCCACTGAAAACCCCCTTCCCCAATCTGCTCTCTCCTATATCCTCCCCCATCACCCCTCTGACTTTCTGGTATGGCAAGATGGATCTCCCTACCCCAGTGCCTGTATATCTTATTTCCCAGTTGTATGTAAATAATAAAATAATAATATATATTTTAACATTTGATTTTAGAGCTCTAAATTCTAGATTCTTTCCCTTCCTTCCTTGTCACCTACCCCCACTGGAAAGACAAGCAATTCAATACAGCTGGCCTGCATTTTCTTTATTTTAAAGATGGACAATAGACCTACTGGTGTTTGCACTGTAGCATATACCATGTGACTTTAAACTGATCACAGCGTTTTATTGAGTCATGTCAGGTAGCAGAATAATGAATGAAAGACTCTGAGTTAGAAGGGACATCTAGAAGATTAGAATGAACTTAAAAAAACATTTTTTCCACAGAAATTTAAGGTCTTCCTTTGAGGTTTGTCATCTTTGCCACCCTTCATCCCCTAATTCCAGCAGACTGGGATATGCCTCTCCTATATCCCAAACCAAGGAAACTAGATGCCAGTCTGATGGGTTTTCACCATACTCTAACCAGTTCAAGACACCCTGCATCTGCCAGCTAGAGTGATATGGGACAGAAATTTGGCACTTCCAAAGAGATTGTCTGGTCTACTCTTGTTAATTGCTATACTCAGGGAAT
This sequence comes from Pseudochirops cupreus, assembly GCA_028627135.1. NCBI lineage: Eukaryota > Metazoa > Chordata > Mammalia > Diprotodontia > Pseudocheiridae > Pseudochirops > Pseudochirops cupreus. Next base: position 485,906,199 of record CM053581.1, read on the forward strand.
AAAAGTCCAATTCTGCTTCTTAGTTTTGACTATTTGAACATCATTTAGTTCTTTAATTCTCTTCCATCTATATTACCTATGATTAGGTAATGCTTTGGAAACCTTAAACATCAGTTTTCGCTATTGCTATTATATCTAGAAAGAGGCATCCAATTGTAGGTTGTGAGAACAAACCCTCAGATCTGGATTGCTTTTAGAAAGAAATTTATTTGGTCATCTGGTAGAGGAGGAAAGCCTGAAGAAGGCTCCCTTCTGATTCTCAGCAAGGTTTATATTATAAAGAGTTTCAGAAAAGAGCAACCACACACAGAAGCAGTTATGCTATCTTCTAGAGAAGACATTGACTTAGTAGAATATCATTATCTGCAAATGTGGCTTTAAGTGGCACTTGAGATAATGTCCAGTCTATTTGAATCTCATCAGTACCTGTGTAACCTTGCACAAATTCCGTCCCCTCTTGGGCCTCAATTTCTTCCTTTGTAAGTAGGGACTGAACTACAGGATCTCTGAGTGTGTTCCATTGATTTAATTAAAGTCTCGGCTCTGCCATTATGTGAGAAGAGCATCTTCTCTGGGTCTGAGTTTCCTCAGTCTTTAAAATGAGAGTATTGAAATGGATGAACTCTTGGGAATTCATTTCTTAACTCTCATGATTCAGTGGAGCTCCAATTCATTACTACAAGTAGAAGTTTTTAATTTATGTGAATATATTTATATTATAATCTATATTATATTTATATTAGATATAAGATAATATATTATTTATGCCCATATAAATAATATATTTTTGTATTAATGCCTATATTGATCAATTAATTTATAGATATCAATTCAGGTGACTGGGCTAAATCTGTTGTATCACCAATTTTAATAGCCTCTACAATAGTGATCATAACAGCTTACTGTCTCTCTAAGAGAAATCTTGAAAACTTCTAGTTTAACTATTTTTCTATGGTGATTTTGTGGGAGCGTGGTAGTTGCCATTGTAGAGAGAAAGTAAGCAAGGTAATAAGAAAAAGGTGATGAAGAAAACTTTCTTGATGAGAATCCATTTCAATTTTTAACAACAGTTATTTTGTCATAATTTCATAGATATCAATTTTGATGATGGATTATTTTATTATTCTGATATCATATTCTATATAAATCCCTGATTAAATTTGTCATCTACCTTTTATTTTGGTATCAAAAATAAAATCCAACTCCTGAGTAGTTCAAAGGGCTGCCTTTCTGTAGATTTAGTTATTCTATATAATTATATACAATGCATATGTGTATATATGTATATATACATGCGTGCATACCAAAGTATGAATTGCACACTTGCTACACACACTTACTTCCAAGTTTAACACTTTTCTCACTGTATTGATGTGGTTATCCATAAAGAGGGTTAGGGTTGCTCTCAAGACATCAAAATACCAACATGCTGGGTCCTGCTGAAAGAATTCTAGTCAAGTCTTCTCAGCCAAAGAAAAGTAAAGTTTATTAATAGTTCATCATATGGGGTAGACTCCTAAGGAGCCAGTCTATGCAAGGTCATTCTATGGTGCTTTTACAGAGCAAGTCTGTGCTAAGCTATTCTATGGTGCTCTCACAGCATATGGAGGGAAGATGGGATCTTATATAGAGAGGAATCTAGGGGTGGTCTAGAGGAGGAGTTTGGGGAGGGTCTTCAGGAGGAGTTAATGAGGTCAATGCAAGAGTGGATTGATATTTTGATAGGCTTAAGGTTGGGAAGTAGATGAACAATGGAGGGCTAGTAACAGAGGTTTGGGCCCAGCCACAATGAAATACTTATGGCCTCTGCAAATGCCTCATCAAGTGGGAAGATTTAATCAGACTTCAAAGGGGGTCCCAGAGCCTGCACATCATCAGTATCATGCTTACACTTACACTTACAGGAAAGTGTGAGTTACACATGTAATACATATACCTACATATGTACATATATACATACATACACATAGAAAGATGGGACTCCATTGATTATCCCACACACTTAAAAGTAATTTACCTTTGAATCAATCAATCAAAACCAACCACAAACAGGGCCTATATACTTCCTTAAGACAATTAAAGTCATTGTGAGTTACTATAAAAGGAAGGACCTATCTGAAAAGGAGAGGGTAAAATTCTAAGGGCTTGGGTGTTGAGAAGTTAGAGCAAGTGAAGCATTCTAGTATACCTCTGAGGGACAAAGGTAGGGTTGAATTGTAGTGGAGGGGGTAGATATTGAAGACAGTCATTGACTCTACAGGCATTTTGGAGCTTAAGACATATACTGAGAGAAGTATAAAAAAAAATAGCAAGCTCTTTTCCCCAATCCCCATGCACCCAGATTTATCCAGAGCAACTATAATATAATAGTCTATTCTGTTACCTAAGTGTTTCTAGTACACTGAATTTGACTTAAACCACAAAGAGGTCAAGTATTGATTAGAGATAGATTTAATTGTAAAGTTAAGCAGAGAATCCAACCTTTGCCTAAATGTTAAAAATTGTTCATAACTGGGACTAGGTGCAACTGTGAGTTAATTCTGTGAATTCATACTGCCTTGTCTAAAATCAATTCCTTAAAGCTGAAGAAGTGAGAACACTATTTCCCCATAGGCTTCAAATGAGCTAATTATTATAACATTAAGAAGTGCAGCAGTCTCTTAAAAAATCATTTTGTTCCTGGCATTTATTTTCTTCAATCTTTATTCAGAATCATAAATACTCTATCATTTCTAGGGAAATGTCAATCCAATTTCCTCAACTTTTGTTTTGCTACTTTGAACATGGTGAATGGTACATGAACATAGTGGATAATGCATGCACGTAGTCAATGGTACATGAAGTATCTTTACCATTTTAAGAATTTGTGCAAAAGTGCCAGTTGGTGTACACTCTCCCACTACTAGAAGTCAAGTTAAGTCAACTCATCAAGCATTTATAAATGGTTTGCTATGAACCAGGCACTGCTAAGTGCTGAGAATATAAATAAGAAGATGAGTCTTTGCCCTCAAAGAGCTTACATTCTAATAGTGGTGTGCTAGAGCCAGTTTGAACTGGCTCAAACTCAGAGATAGGTTATTGTTAAAATTTCATTATGAGCATGCAGGGCTCTTCATATCATTTTGTTGATTGTCTAGACTTAATCATTTTGTTGATTGTCTAGACTTAAAAGTGATATTAATAATGCAGACTAAATTTAAAAGTGTTAGTGACTTAAATTTTTTTTCTCCCAGACGTCTGCTTGTTAAACATTTACCACCATACTCCCAACATGGATGACACAAATAAAGGGATCTGAAAAGTGGAGAAGAGGGGAAAAGGGGAGAAGAGGAAAAGGCATTGATAAAGGGGTCATAGTTAACAAAGAGTCTAGAGAGTCAGGTTTAGGAGTAACAGAATTCTTAATAAGTTGCCTTCTACTTAACTGTTTTCAATTAAGTTCTAGTATCTGTAGTAAAGATGCTCACGCAAATTCACTAATGTTCTAGATCACAAATTTCCAAATCTGGTGTGGTAATATCCTTTCTGTATATTCTTTTATATCAAAAATTGTCAGAGCCAAATAATTTTAATTCAAACATTTTAAAAACATACCACATAGCACTGTTATGAAAAGAGAGGTACACATTACAGATAATTAAGGAAATCATGATAATATTATTACAAATTCAAAAAGATTCTACTTAAAACTCTAAAATGGTGTGGTAGAATGATAAGAACAGAGGACTGAGTCAGTGTAATAGTAATGAAATTTGAAGATCCCTTTGTACTGCTAAGCTTAGAGGTACTTAGCACCTAGTTTCAAATTAAGCCTCTTTTAAGGAAACAGAAGGTATGAACCCCTGTTGCTGACATAACAGGAAGGGGTTGAAACACGAAATGGCTGAAACAGGAAGGAGTTAATGCTGTGTGTGTATATAAGGAGAAGCCCCAGCTGGGTCAGACAGATCTTCTTGGAGCTAGATTCTGGAGGCTGAGGAAGAGAGGCTAAGGCTGGAGAGAATGATTTTTATTTTGAGAACCTGGATGAAATGATTTTGATTCTGGGAACCAGCTGAAACTTCTGTTGAGTCTGAGGGCCAGCTAGAGTTGCTCAGAATTTCCAAGGACCAGCCGGAGCTGCAGAAGACTGAAAAAGCATGACTTCAGTGCTGGTATTTTGTCTGTTTTGTGGCTTTGTTAAGCCTTGACTTCCAGGGAAAAGAGACTGTGGAGGATTTAAGGTGGACTGGACACTGTGAGCTTCAGTGTGGAACAGGAACTGCACAGAGAGCTGGACAAGGAACTGGGAGCTGTCTGCCTTTGAACCCAGGTTATGGTTTGACAAATCCAGGTAGGAGCTGGGACCATGGAAAGGGATCCAGGGAATCTGAGAGCCTACTCCAAGTCAAGCTGAAAGAAGACTTTACTTGGAGACTGTGTACTGACTGAGAGGATTGCGATTTACTTGTGACTGAGGGGTGGATGGCCTATGTATTTTCTGATGATTGAATGGTGAATGACGACTGGATAGTGACTGATTTGTAACTTAGTGTGTCCCATGAGTGGAGAACTTTGACTTTTGTATTAAGGAGGCAAGCCTTCTTAAGAATGATTGCATGATTGAGTTACTAAGTTATTGATTGACTGAATGACTGTACTTTGTTCAAAACTATGTGGCTATTTTAGTGATAAGTTGCTGTGAATACTGTATTTTTATTTTCTATGGTAAGTTGTAACATTGTGAATGCTGTACCTTGATTTCTGTGAATGTTTTGCTTTGTTATTGAATAAATAAAGTATTCACTACACTGTGTAATCAGAACCTTGAAAAGCTGTTCACAGCAGCATTCTTCTGGAAAGCCTCACTTTTGGAAGCCATCATTTCTTCATGTCTAAAACAAAGACATTGGAATAGCTCTAACATTTTACAATTACAAGTATTACTAGTAATCTCATACTTATTGAGAAGAAAGGATAAAAATATACACTTTGTATTATAGATTTTCTAGTGTTTCCAATTTAGCAAACTTTAATTCAATAAGTATATTGGGTGACTGTTATAAAAATACTGCCAGAAGCATCTAATGTATATGGATACATACTTTAATAACCTTTCTCACAGAAGCAATAGATACTAGTAGTATATCTTTAAGAGAGAATAGAAACTTGGGGAGAATAGAATGGTAGTTTACCTGTTTTCTGGAGATGCATCATGACTAGAGAGACTGTGTAAGGGAAAGAAGGAAAGGACTAAGAATTTCTTTCCTGAGTGAGAGGATTCTGAAGAGTTATTTCCTGAGAGAACTTAAAGATTATCTTGTAAGAAAAAATTCTGAAGAGAATCCTTGAGAAGAGACTTTAACCAACACTCCAAGAGAATGAAATAATTGGACTTTGGTTTATGGAGAAGTCAGCAATTATAGTAGGTGGTTATAGATGACTGTGGTTGTTATCTCTCTTATTGCATTATATTGCCAAAATATTTAACTATATCTGTATTGTTTTAATAAATTTTATAGCCAATAAATTGATGTCTATTTACTCCTATGAGACAAGGGAGCTTGAGAAAGATAGAAGAAAGTAAGTTTATGGAAAAAAGAGGCTTCTCCATTTCATTTGATAAACTAAGGTGGGGGCTCAAAGCTAATTGATAAATTAGTGAGAGAAATTTTGAATTTCTTTTGATTTTTGAGGATATATAACATTCTTTAGATTGCTTTAGAATACATGTTGGTAGTTCATAAAGAAAATGAGTCAACAAAAAAAAAATGGAGGCAAGACAACCCTATCTAGGGGAGAGAGTATGCAAAATTACATTCACACACATATGTATATATGTATGTATGTGTGCATGTATATGTATACACACATTTACCTATACAGTTAATCATTTATGTTGTTCATTTGTTCAATCATATCCAACTGTTTGTGATCTTGGATGGGGTTTTCTTGGCAAAGATACTGTTGTGGTTTGCCATTTCTTTCTCCAAAAAGATTAGCTCTTTTCATATTCTTGACAACACTATGGGGTAAATTAGACAGGTTTTATTATGTCCATTTTATAGGTGAAGGAACTGAGGATCTGGGAGATTTAGGAACTTATCTAACAAGTGGTTGAACCAGAATTTTACTCAGGTATTCTGACTTTACGTCCAGTCTCTTTCCCTTCTTTTTCCACAGTTGTTGAAATTACTACAGGTTATATAAAATGAAGAAAAGAAAAAGCTCTTGCCCTTAAAACTCAATAACTTTTACATGTTATAAATTTTGTTAAATAATAACTTTATATTTCAGAACTTCAAGAATCTGTGATTTAATAGGTGTGGTTACTTTCTCTGCTGTTTCAGATTGTAACCAACAATATATTGGAAGGTTTAAACATCAAATATAATTTTTAAAAACAATTCATCCTACAGAAAGTAAAAAGTACAAAATGACAAAATAAGATAATGTTGAATTTTTCCCCCTCTCTCCTAATTACAATCAACTCATCAACTATTTACATACCTACTTCATACTGTGCTAGATATTGGTATGAATAAATAAATGAAATTTTTCCTTCTCTCTTCTCAAGGAGTTTGCATTCCACTGGGGAGATGTAACATGTACAAAAATGCATATGGTGTAAGGTAATTTGAGGAAGAATAAGAATAGGAGTCATCTTGACATGGGAGCTATTGAGAAGGTTTGCCAGAGACTGCTGGGTTGAGATCTTTTGGGAGATTATTTGTAATTTCCTCAAGAATAGACAGGATTGAAATTGAGAGTAAAAACTATCAGCTTGTTCTTGAAAAAGAAAAGTATAATGGACATTAGAGTGAAACAGTTATTCAAATGTCTCTAAAACAAGTGCCATATGTTTAGTAAGAGACTATGCTTATTTGAGAAAGCAGCTGGTTTAGGGAAGAAAGCATTATGTGGGGAACATTTTAAATTGTCTAATTAGTGTCCACTATATTTCAATGGATCCATACTATTAAAGATGTAAGCAATCCCTGTAGGGTAGCAAAGAGGATAGAACACTGGGCCTGGAGTCAGGAAAACTCGTCTTTATGAGTTCAAACATGACCTCAGACACTACACTTTGTGTGTGACTCTGGGCAAATCACTTAACCCTATTTGCCTCAGTTTCTCATCTATAAAATAAGTTGGAGAAGAAAATGACAAACCACTATAGTATCTTTGCCGAGAAAATGCCAAATGGGGTCACAAAGAGTTGGACAAGATTGAACAACAAATTTTTAAATTAAGGTGTGTATGTTTAAAAAAAAAAACCCAACCATAATACTATCACACACTTAATAGAGTACAGTCATATACACATAACTTTTCTATGTACTGGGAAATGAAAAAATTCATGTGACTCACTTTATTGCAATATTGACTTTATTGTGGTGATCTGAAACTGAACCCATAATATCTCTGAGGTATGCCTGTACTTCACTTGGAAGATCTAATGGGAAGTCTAATCAGCTCCCATGGACATAATTACCATCTCTATGTTGACAATTCTCTGTGCTAACCTCTCTGCTGACCTCCAATTTAGCATCTCCATCTGCCTTTTAGATATCTTAAATTGGATGTCCAGTAGACATCTTAAACTCATCATTTCTAAAACTGAACTAATTTTTCTCCTTAAACCCTCCCAATCTCCTATCTTCTCTGAAGAGGGTAATACCATCCTCCTTCTCTCTCAGGCTCTCAGTCTAGGTCTCTCCTTGACTCTTCACTCTCTCCCCTACATCTAATCTATTGCCAAAGCCTGTTGATTTCACCTTTTTGATATCTCTCAATTATGCCTTCTTCTCTCCTCTGACATTACCACCACTGATGTCGGCTTTCTTACCTCATACTTGGTCTTTTGTGATAGTCTGCTGACGGTTTTGCTATCTCAAGTCTCTCCCCACTCTAATCCATCTTCCATTCAGCCACCTAAGAGATTTTCCT
>CM053581.1:485914627-485925230 GCA_028627135.1 Pseudochirops cupreus
ATTTTATGGGTATTTCAGGGCGGCTATGTGAGAGCTGCGATATGTTGCTGCTGCTATGCCGCCATCTTGGCTCCACCCCCTGTGCAAAATCTTTTTAATTTAATGTAATCAAAATTGTCTATTTTATATCCTGTAATGGCATCCATCTCTTGGTTGGTCACAAACTCTCATCTATAGATCTGACAGGTAAAATTTTCCATGTTCTCATAATTTGCTTATGTTATCATCCTTTTTGTCTTTGTGATTTCATCTTGATATACAGTGTGAGATATTGTTTGTATCTAGTTTCTGCCCAACTACTTTGCAGTTTTCCTAGCAATTTTTGTCAATAGTGAGTTCTTCTCACAAAGGCTTGGATCTTTGGGTTTATCAACCACTAGATTACTACGGTCATTAACTACTGTGGATTGTGCACCTTATCTATTCCACTGATCCACCACTTTATTTCTTAGCCAGTACTACATTGTTTTGATGCTTAATACAATTTGATCTAGTACTGCTGGGCCACCTTCGTTCATATTTTTTTTTCATTGATTCTCTTGGTATTCTTGAACTTTTTGTTCTTTCAGATGAATTTTGTTATTTTTTTCTAGCTCTATACTTTTTTCCCCCTTTTTCTGGTGTCTGGATTGGTATGGTACTGAATAAATAAATTAGTTTAGGTAGAATTATCATTTTGACTATACTGGCTTGGCATAGCCATGAAATATTTCTCCTATTGTTTAGATATGACTGAGTGAAAACAAGTTGCAACATTGTAAAGAGATTTCCTGAACCCTTGTTCTTAAATTTACAATAAAATGTTTCTATGCTTGTTTTGCATTTCTTTCTTTAATACAATTCTCTTTTGTATCTGATAAAATGATTTATAAGATTTCCTCTTTATAGTTTTCTGTCTTGTCCCCCATACTCTTGTCTGCTTACCTCATTTTCCCCTCAGATATTACTTTTTAAATCAGGATCTGCCTTAATGCTTCTTGCCAATCTGACCTCTTGCCAGTTCCTGAACTTATAATTCTCTGCTCTATTAATTGGCATCATTGGATGATGGAATCAGAGCTGGTAGGGACCTGAGGCCCTCTAGTCCAATCACTTCATAAATATAAGGGTAAGAGTTCTTTTTAAAAAAAGTTTCATATTAGTCATGTTATGAAAGAAGAAATAGACCAAAAGGGGAAAAAACCCCATGAAAACAAAAGAGTGAAAAAATAGTATGGTTCAATCTGCATTCAGACTCCATCAGTTCTTTCTCTAAAAGCAGATAGCATTTTTCATTTTGAATCCTTTGGAATTATCTTGAATCATTGTACTGCTGAGGATAGCCAAGTCATTTACAGTTGATCATCATACAACATATACATTACTGTGTACAATGTTCTCTTGGTTCTGCTTATTTCATTTTGGATCAGTTTGTGTAAATTTTTCCAGGTTTTTCTGAAGTCAACCTACTTGTCATTTCTTATAGCTCCACAGTATTCCATTACAATCATATACCACAACTTGTTCAGTCATTCCCAATTTATTGGCATCCTTTCAATTTCTAATTATTTGCCAACACAAAAAGAGCTGCTATAAATATTTTTTGTGCAAATAGGTCTTTTTTCTTTTTTAAAAATCTCTTTGGGATGCAGATTTAGTAATGGTATCGCTGGATCAAAGGGTATGCACAGTTTGATTACCCTTTGGGCATAGTTCCAAATTGCTCATTAAGAGTCTTTGGGTTATCCCACTCCACTTCAGTCAGACAATACATTATTGTTAAGCATATATAGTGTGCCTGACATTGTGCTAATTGCTTGGGATTCAAAGAAAGGTAACTTGCTCTCCTGGAGCTCAGAGTTGAACAAGGCAGACAACATGCAAACAAGTATGTATGAACAAGCTACATATAGGATAAATTTGAAATAATTGACAGAAGGAAAGCACGAGGATTAAGAGCAAGCAGGACTTAAAGAGAGCTAGGGAATTTGGGAGATAGAGATGAGGAGCAAGAGTCTCTAAGGGAATGGCTGGTGGAAATGACTGGAATTAGGAGATAAAGTTTCTTGTTTGAGGAATAGCAAGGAGACTAGTGCCATCGGATAACATTGCGTGGATGTGGGCGGGTGATGAAATATAAGAACTTGAAAGTGGGGGAGGGGGGCACAGCAGTGCAGTATATAAAGAACTTTGAATGCTAGAGCACTGGTGTCAATCTCAAATAGAAATAAGGACCACTGAACCATATATAATGATCCTTGTGGACTACATGTTAACATTGAAAAACACACTTTTGTTTATTTTATTAAAATTTTCAATTATGTGTTAATCTGTTTCTGCACATGCAGGGGGGTATTGCTGGGTTTGACACCTTTGCTTTAAAAGATTTTTACACAGAAGCAGTGGCTTCTGCTCCTCACCTCCACTTTCTGGATTCCCTAGCTCCCTTTAAGTTCTGTAAGAGGGATATCATGTTATTTTGTTTTACTCCCACAGATGTTATTGGGAGATCATCACCAAAGCTGTGGGGAAGCTCACTTATCTTATTTTACCAAGACAATGGCCATCTTGGTGCCATTGGATAGGAAGGTTGGGTTGGAACAACAAACCTGAGGGGACATGCTCTGGTTATTTCTCACTACCACGCCTACGTAATCTCCATAAGGAGGGAATGTCGGGTAATGAAGAATGTAAACAACCCTAACTCTGGCAGGAATGGGGAGTCCTTTAACCTCACTCCTGCTTCTGTGTCAGTGTGGGAGTTCCTAATGGGCACCACACCCTCTTCCTCAAGATAAGCATAATAAATGCCTTCCTTTGCCTACTCTGTTTCTGAGTTCTTTCGGTGAGAATGGGTCTATCTCTTGGATCTTCCTGAGGGCTTATGATCTGGGAAGCAGCAAACAGCAGAAGCCCATTTGGGCTAACTCCCTGACTTTGCCTGGGAAATCCCGTGATCCCCACAAGCATGCTTCTCACAGTTCCAAGTAAATCCTGCCATCTACAGGAAGCCTTACTTGATCCCTCTTGGTCCTAGTGCTTTCCCTCTGTTAATTAATCTGAATTTATCCTATACGCAGCTTGTTTGTACATAGTTCTTTGTATGTTTGATCCTGGAAATGATAAGGAGTTAATGGAGTTTACTGAGTGGGTGTGGGTGTGTGTGTGTGTGTGTGTGTGTGAGAGAGAGAGAGAGAGAGAGAGAGAGAGAGAGAGAGAGAGAGAGAGAGACAGAGAGAGAGAGAGACAGAGAGAGAGACAGAGACAGAGAGAGAGAAACAGAGACACAGATACAGACACAGAGAGACAGAGACAGAGAACCAGAGAACCAGACTTTCACTCTAGGAATATCACTTTGACAAGAGAATGGAAGATAGGCTGGAGTGAAGAGAGACTTGTAGCATTCTGTAGGACTTGTATAATTCCAGGAAGCTAGGAAATCTCATTCTTAGCAGGTTACTGGTGGATACCTTCAGCCAACTTGGAGAGAAAGAATTCCTTAGGGGGAATCCTGCAAGAGGGAAGGGAAGGCCTTACCCTTGATTATCTTTGACTGATGGCTACCACTTCCCTACCCTTTGGAGAGGAATCTAGCCTTGTGGCTAGATGATTTGGACTCTTTCATTGGCCTTCAAGTTCTAGTGATATTCCCAGGGCAGCAGAGGTTGGTGGATAGACTGAATATAATGAAGAAAGGAAGAATCACAGCTTTATTCAGTCAAATAGCATTTATTAAGCACTTACCACATGCCAGACATTGTGCTAAATGCTGGGAATACAAATACAAGGAGGACTTCACATTCTAATAGAGGAAGACTCCAAATAAAAGGGAGCTGAAAAGGGGTAGGAGCTTGGGGTGGTGAAAGCACCCAGCCTAGGGGCATGGAAATGAAAGTCCTGTGGAGATCAGTCAGCAGTGCAGCTGAGGAGGTGCAGGCTCTAGGAGACCCCTTGAGCTCTCCTTGAATCTTTGAGGTACAGGCTCTTGAGGGTGAGGCACGATCTATGGCATAGGAGGTACTCAATAATTGTTCCTTGTTAGATGTTATCTAATATCAACTGAGCCATCACTGCTATAGGAAAATATTGACATTCTTCCCACTGACTTCCCAGCATTCCTATAGAGTCTGTTCCAAATCTTCTCCATCCTTCACCAAAATCCTGTGGTTTCTCATCACATTGGAAGTTGTGTCCATCTATCATTGTAAGTTTCCTCATTGCTGATTTCCTATTTTAGTCCCCACTTCCAACCACCAACTTTCAATTTTGCTCTAACCTCTGGAGAAGTCATACTTTTGGCAAGAAGGTACTGATGGGGTGCCTATGTTTATAACATCCAGTTGTAAATTCAGTTTGTAAAATCACACTTGTGTTCGGGTACCTATATTTGTAACATCAGCTTGTGTAATCAAGTTGTTAAATCACACTTCCCCTAGCCTAAAAGCATTAACTCTGCCTCTTCCCTAGGCCAGCACTCTGCCTAGCTACAATTCATGAACTGTTTATCCCTGCTTGTTACAATAACAAGCTATACCTATGAATTCTTCACTAAACCATCTAAACCAGTGGTTCTCAACCTTCCTAATGCCTCAACCCTTTCATACTCGTATGTGGGCGTATCTGCATTTGGGCGGACCCGTCTGGAGATGGATAGAGGAGTGATGTCTTGGTTCCTAAGACCATCGGAAATATGTGTTTTCTGATGGTCTTAGGTGACCCCTGTGAACCCTGTGAAAGGGTTGTTTGACCCCCAAAGGGATCATGACCCACAAGTTGAGGACTGCTGATCTAAACAATCACTTTAGCTTAGAGAAATGTATAGCTCCCTTGTTCCAGTGGCCAGCTGCACCTATGAATCCTTCAATGCACTACCAGTAAGCTAACTCCTCACCAATTAGGCACATCCTGAATCCCAATTAGTCTAGCTTCCCAACATCCATCTTGTCAAACAGGACATTGATGGGTAACAGACTGGACACCTCTCAGTCAGCATTGACCATTAAGTGACCTAGTGACATTTCAGGCCTAAAACCACTCCTCCATGCAGCCCCCTCCCCCCCCCCCGTGAGCTTTTTCCCAGTGAATTATGGGCAATACGCCTGCACAGTAGATATGAAATGTGCATGTCTGTTTAAGCACTGACCACTTATTAACTCCTCCCTAATCCCACCCTTACTCACCTAGTTAGCATAATTGATACCTGATTTACAATTTTATGGCTTTATAATTGATACCCCTGACTCCTGCAGGTTTGCAGGTTCCCTAAGACCTGCATGCCATAAAGCATAATAAACTTTTATAATCCTGACTTCCAAGATTGCTTGAGTCCTGTGAAATTCTTTCCAGATTAGAACCCTCTAGGGATTCTTTGGGGTCCCTCAAACTCCCAGCTTTTTTCACCCTCTTCAGTTCCAAGACAAACTCTTTCCTTCTGTCTTCAATCTTGTTCCCTCTCACACACTTTGGGAACTTGCCCACATAAATTATTGCCCCTCTCCTAGTTTCTGGCTCTCCTTATCACTTGGTTCTTTTCCTTTGCCTATAAATGTGTTCACTTGTCCCCCATTCTTAAACAATCTTCACTAGATTAGAACTAGAACTTGAAGGGAACTCCGAGGTCATCGTTCAACTTCTTCATTTTGGAGTTGAACCAAGTAAGGACCAAAGAAATAAATTACTTTCCCAGGAAGGGTTAGGGTATGGTATACCTGGAATATTGAGACTACAATGGGATGGAGGAGATATGTAAGATAGGGGCACTATCTTAAGATAGTGAAGAAGCTTGCAAATATAGTAGGGGAGCTGACATTGACACAGATGAGCTGAGTTCAGATAAGAGAGGTCATTTGATATAGAATATGTTAAATTTGTGAAAAAAATACAATTTTATAACTCCTCTTTCCCTGTAAATGAAGAGGTTTCCAAATGCAAAAATGAATTTTTCAAATGCTAATTATTATTTATTCTTATTTCTTAAAAAAATTTTGAACTTAAATTCTGAAAAAGGGACCAGTTTCATATACATAGCACAAGACAAAAAGATTATATATGAAACTGTGGCTCTATTTCATCCTACTTGATTTTTAAAAAGTATATAATAAATTCCATATATTACTTTCAAAATTGTCCTTATCTGTGCTTTCTTCTTAACGGCATTCTGTGTCCTTCTGAATGTTTTTAAAAAAGTTTCATTTGTCTGCTTTTTTTTGCATCATTATTGCAAATCACCAATTAAAGACCAAGAAAAAGAAAAAACAAAGAGGAAGAGGAAACCTTTGTAATAAATATTAACAAACAAAAGAATCTATACAGTCATCATGTCCAAAGATGTATTTCTCTTTCTGTAGCTTGCATCTATCACCTTTCTACTAGGAGACAGTAATGTGTTTTACCATGGGTCTTCTGGAAACATGATCAGTTCTTGTATCACTCATACTTCAGAAGTCTTTCAAAGCTGTGTTTTTCTTTTCAATGTTGTTGTCCCAGTGCAAAATGTTCTCCTGGTTCTGCTCACTTCACTTTGTATCAGAGAGCCAGAGCTCTTTTTCATCATCTTTTATAGCACAATAATATTCCATTACATTTATATACTATAATTTATTCAACCATTCCCAATCATCCAAAGTGCCCCCTCAGATTCTGCTTCTTTTTCACTTTTGATCCCCTCTTCAGATTTAGGAAGTTTGTTTTACTTTCATCCCTCCATATTTATTTCCATTTTTTTTGTTGAATGTGATATATTTCTTTCTTTCTTTCTTTTTTTTTTTTGCTTTTTGGAGGGGGGAAGGCAGGACAATTGGGGTTAAGTGACTTGCCCAAGGTCACACGGCTACTAAGTTTTAAGTGTCCAAGGCTGGATTTGAACTCAGGTCCTCCTGACTCCAGGGCCAGTGCTCTACTCACTGTGCCACCTAACTGCCCCCAAGTGTGTTATATTTCTTGAGAAAACTGTATTCATTCAATTGTCTTATGTTTCAGATAAGAGAGGTCACTTGATGCCCATTTCCCTCACCCTTTTTTCCATGTTTGTGTACTTTTCTCATATACCCCAATTATGAGAAATAACAAGTTCCACCCTATTCTTTTTCCTTTCTACGCGATTGCATTTCCTTTTCCTTTTCTTTTTCATCTAAAATCCCATAGAACAGATCCCATCCCATCCACCATGGGGTCCTGACTGTCTTATTTTATTTCATCAATATCTGTTGAAGACATTGAGGTTTGGAAGAGACAGTTGTTTCTTCTCTTTCTAATAGAACGTTAGCACTACATCATCATAAATTCCCTTACAATAGCTCAAATACATTTACCTCTCTCGGTTTCTCTTGATGTGTTTTAATTTGGGAAGACAATCAATAAAAGGAAGTTAAAAGGGTAGTGAAAGGGGAAACATGGTAGAGAAAGTCTGGAAAGTCAGGAGTTCTGTCTGGAAGATGTAGCAGGCCTGAGTCTTCTTAAAAAGGAAGTTCTGGGAGGAACCCACCAGTTAAAGGAAAAGGTTGCAGAAATAAAGGGCACTTAATGATGATAACAACAACAACAACATCAACAGCAGCTAGCATTTATCTAGTGTCTGTTATGTGTAGGTACTATACTAAGTACTTTATATATATCTTTTTTTTTTTTTTTTTGCTTTTTGGAGGGCAATAAATTGGGGTTAAGTGACTTGCCCAAAGTCACACTAAATATTATCTCTTGATCTGAATAGCAACCCTGGGAGGAAGGGGCTAGTATTATTCCCATGTTGCAATTAAGGAAACTGAGACAAGCAGAACCTAAGTGACTTGCTCATGGTCACACAGCAAATAAGTGTCTGAGGATGGATGTGAACTCAAGTATTACTGACTCCAGGTCCAGTGCTATTCAAATTGATCGTTGGTAAATCCTTTTTAATAATTTTTAATTTAATTTTTTTTCAGTTAACAATATGAGGGAGTCGAACTGAGGACAGAAGTAGAGGGTTTTTCTTGGCATCTTCTTACCAAATTATCATCTCTTCAAGGTATCGTCTCTGCTTAGAGTTAGAGCAAAGGAGGAGAGAATACCTGAAAATTGTTGGGAGGGTTGGTATGGGGAAAGGGGAGATTTGAAATATAAAACAAGGGCAAAACTTAAAATGATGACTGGACGTTATTTCTTTAGAAAAGTAGTAGGGTAACATCTGATGAGAGTCCACAGGATTCTGGTGGAAGGTGGAGACTATTTGGAACTTACTTTCTGAGAATGTTGATAAGACAATCAGTGGGAGAAGAATATTGAGGATTTCATATAGCAGCAATGGTCCAGTTGAGATTAGATGGTATCTAACAACAAGTAATAATTATTGAGTACCTTCTATGCCATAGAGATTGTACCACACTCTCAAGATATAAAGACAAAAATAAAATAGTGGGAGCAGCTGGGTGGTGCAGTGTATAGAGCATCAGCCCTGGAGTCAGGAGGTCCTGAGCTCAAATCTGGTCTCAGACACTTGATACTTACTAGCTGTGTGACCTTGGGCAAGTCACTTAACCCCAATTCTCTTGCCTTCTCCCCTCCAAAAAAAAAATAATAGTTTGCCTTTACATTTATTGAATTAAATGAAATTGAATCGAGATGTTCTCTAAAAACTGTCTTCTACCATCTCATTCACAGTCTTCTCTCAAAGACTGTAGTAAAAGAAGAACAATACTCATGAAGGAGGAATTGGTTTTTGAAAGTTTGTAAGTTTTAAGAAATAAGTACTTTTAGTAATAAAAACTTCTCTCCCCCTCCCTGCCCCAGTCAGTATCCTGAAGCAAAGCAAAGTGTAGTGACTTGCCGGAACTAGAAGGCAAGTCCCTCTACACACAGTCCAGCGGTCTTTCCGCTATTCCACACTGCTTCCACAGGAAAAACCCTACAGGGGCCAAGCAACGGATCCATTAAGTTAAGGTTATGCTATGTGTACTGGAATCAAAAGAGTTCAAAACGTCAGCCTCATTGTACTGTTATTTAGCTTGAACTATAAGAATATGGGAACGTGTCTTAGAGATTTGGCTTAGCAAAGAATATAAAATGGAAATGAAGAAGTCAATATGACTTCAACAAAAAGTAAACATGATATTGAAAAACTGAAATTAAAAATTTTAAAGACAAATGTAGAGTTGACTGATTTTTTTTTCAAAGAAAAAGCAAATAAAACTTCAGAGAAAGCCATCACAAGCCACTTTGAACCAACAAGGAGAGATAAAGAAAGGCAGGAGGCTGAGGTTAGAATTAGGCAATATTAAGATTATTAATTTTTAAAGAAAAGTTAACTAGAGAAGGCTCCAGTTAAAAAAAATCAATAAATACTTAGGCTCCAATTAAAAAGCAGAACACTATGGCATTTTTTTTGTTTTGTTCTTTTGATTAATTTGTTTATTTACTTCTAGTTTACAACATTCAGTTCCATAGTCCCTTGAGTCTCAGATTTTCTCTCCCTTCCTCTCCTCCCCCCCGTCATGGCAGCATGCAATCAAATACAGGATCTACAAATATCTTCACATTAAACATTAGTCAGATTTTAAAAAAGGATTATAACTGATGGAATGATCAGTGGGAAAGAAGAAACAAAACAAAACAAGAAAAAGAAAGAGAGCAAATAGTTTGCTTCAATCTGCATTCAGACTCCATATCTCTTTCTCCGGATGTGGATATCTCTTTTGATCATGAGTCTTTTGGAGTTGTCTTATAACCTTACGTTACTGAGAGGAGCCCAGTTTATTGAAGTTAGTCGTCACACATATGTTGTGTCTTGTGATTGTGTACAAATTTCTCCTGGTTCTGCTCTTCTTGCTCAGCATCAATTTATATAAGTCTCTCTAGGTTATTATGAAGTCTATCTGATCCTCGTTTCTTATAGCACAATAGTATTCCATTACATTCATATACCACAACTTGTTCAGCCATTTCCCAATTGATGGGCATCCCTTTGATTTCCAATTCTTTGCCACCACAAAAAGAGCTGCTATAAATATATTTGTACATATGGATCCTCCTCCCACTTCTCTGATCTCTTTGGGAGACAACCCTAGAAGTGGTATTGCTGGGTCAAAGGGTATGCAATTAATTATTTATAGCCCTTTGGGCATAGTTCCAGATTGCTCTCCAGAATGGTTAGATCAATTCACAACTCTACCAATACTGCATCAGTGTTCCAATTTTTCCACATTCTCTCCAGCATTTATTATTTTCTTGTTGTGTCCTCTTAGCCAATCTGACAGGTCAGATGTGGTACCTCAGAGTTGTTTTGATGTGCATTTCTCTAATCAATAGTGATTTGGAGCATTTTTTCATGTGCTTATAGATATCTTTAATTTCATCTTCTGAGAACTGCCTGTTCATATCCTTTGACCTTTTATCAATTGGAGAGTGACTTGTATTCTTATAGATTTGACTCAATTCTTTGTATATTTTAGAAATGAGGCCTTTATCAGAGACACTGGCTGTAAAAATTCTTTCCCAATTTTCTACTTCCCTCTTAATCTTGGTTACATTGGCTCTATTTGTACAGAAACTTTTCAATTTAATGTAATCAAAACTATCCATTTTGCATTTTATAATGCTCTCTAACTCTTTTTACATCATAAAATCTTCCCCTCTCCATTGATCTAACAGGTAA
>CM053581.1:485925330-485936343 GCA_028627135.1 Pseudochirops cupreus
GCTCTCTAACTCTTTTTACATCATAAAATCTTCCCCTCTCCATTGATCTAACAGGTAAACTATTCCTTACCCTCCCAGATTGCTTACAGTATCAGCCTTTATACCTAGATTGTGTACCCATTTTGACTTTATTTTGGTATATGATGTTAGATATTGGTCTTTGCCCGATTTCTGCCATACTATTTTCCGGTTTTCTCAGCAGTTTTTGTCAAATAGTGGGTTCTTTTCACAAAAACTGGGGTCTTTGGGTTTATCAAACAGTAGATTACAATAGTTACTGGCTGCTGAGTCTCATGTACCCAATCTATTCCACTGATCTATTGCTCTATTCCTTAGCCAGTACCAAGTAGTTTTGATGACTGCTGCTTTATAATACAGATTAAAATCTGGTATGGCTAGGCCACCTTCCATAGCATTTTTTTTTATTAATTCCCTTGATATTTTGGACCTTTTGTTCTTCTTAAATAATTTTGCTACTATTTTTTCTAGCTCTATAAAGTAATTTTTGGTAGATTGATTGTTAAATATGTAATTTAATTTAGGTAAAATTGTCATTTTTATTATATTAGCTTGACTCAGCCATGAGCAACTGATGTTTTTCCTAGTTAGATATGACTTTATTTGTGTGAAAAGTGTTTTGTAATTGTGTTTATATAGGTGCTGGGTTTGTTTTGGCAGGTAGATTCCCAAATATTTTATAATGTCTAGAGTAACTTTAAATGAAATTTCTCTTTCTATCTCCTGCTGTTGGATTTCGTTAGAGATATATAGGAATGCCAAGGACTAATGTGGATTTATTTAATATCCTGCAACTTTGCCAAATTTATTTATTCTCTCAAGTGGTTTTTTACTTCTAGGAGTATGGCATTTTTTAGTGAGATAAAATATCTCATAGAAAAGAAAAATAGAGGGGACAGCTAGGTGGCTCAGTGAATAGAGCACTGGCCCTGGAGTCAGGAGGACCTGAGTTCAAATGTGAACTCAGACACTTAACACTCACTAGCTGTGTGACCTTGGGCAAGTCACTTAATCCCAATTGCCCTGCCTTCCCCCCTCCAAAAAGAAAAAAAAATTGAAAAGAAAAATAGAACATGTGATTAAGAAAGACACTAATCTTCCAAGAAGACACATCAAAACAAATAATTAGATAAACAATATGGACTATTTTTAGCAGGTTATAAAATATATAGTAGAAAAATAGGACATGTGATTAAGGAAGAACTAATGTTTCAAGAGGCCATCAAGACAAATATTTTAAAACCATAGATAATAATAATGGTATTAAAGTAATGAACTTTGTTTCATTATTTTAGCAAAGAAGATTAATAAACTCTGTCATAAAATTACCTGGTCACAAAAAGAGACTGCAAGTCTATTATAGAATACATTAGATTGAACCTCACCATTTTTAAAATTAGCTTTTCTTCAATTATTAGTGATTTAGAAAATTTTTTAAAAATATGGCAATTGAGATTGACTTTCTTTCTTAGAAAACTGACTTTATATCTTTGAACATTTGTTAATTGGGGAATGGGTTACTATATAC
Source organism: Pseudochirops cupreus (assembly GCA_028627135.1). Taxonomy (NCBI): domain Eukaryota; kingdom Metazoa; phylum Chordata; class Mammalia; order Diprotodontia; family Pseudocheiridae; genus Pseudochirops; species Pseudochirops cupreus. The sequence goes on from CM053581.1 coordinate 485,926,877, forward strand.
TCTTGAATTGAAACCATTTGTGTTATTAACTGGGCAGCCACCATGACAGCAGAGATGAGTCAAGGGTTTATGGCAGCGAAGTCAGACTTCAGTTAGTTTAGTCCTGAAGCTTGGCAGCTGTGTAGCTGAGGCATTTACTGATGAGGTTCAGTGAGCATCCCTAGCAAAGGGATGGGTTTCAAATTGGCATCTTGTTTGTTAAGTCGATTTTTCTTCAAGTTTTTATTGAATGAGTCATTTCCAGGGGAATAGTTAGATGTGTCAGCTAAGGTTTAGGCCACTGGTACTGTCAGGTAAATAATATTTGGGGGACATTGCTATGTTTTCTATTTTAATGAGATCAAATGTGATGTTAAAGAATTTTATAAATCCTAAAGTACCACATGGATATTATTATTATTTCTGGTTTTGGTCTAGATGACAAATAATATGAATATGTCCCAATTAACTTGCAATTTTCAGAAATCTTACCAATTTTGAACAAATTGTAAGTTAAGGTAATGCCAAATTGAATACTAATTCATCATTAAGATAAAGTGCACACTCTAAATTTCTTCTTTGATAAGGATTTTTTTTTCTGACAAGCAGTCAAGAGATCCAAGTTCTAGTCCCAAATGTTTAAGCCAAAGATTCTTCCAAATGGGGGCTTTGTACCTTCTATCTCCTACTGAGCATAGTGTATTCCATGAAGGAAGGCAGCAAAGAACCAGGATGCATTGGGTTGGGCATCTTCTGTTCCCAGACCTCCATCAAGGCAATTTCCATCTGCTATTGGCAGTTCAATCTCCCAGCTGGGAAGTGGAGAACCTCTGGTACAAACTGTAGTCATCTTTTTGACTTCAAGCCTTCCACCTCTTTCTGTATCTGTGCCTAAAGGGAAGAAAAAAAGGAAAGCAGATGAAAGGAACTTATTTCTCCTACTGTGCAGGTTCAACTTCCATCTGCCTCCTTTTCCAGTTTAATATCTACTCATCAGAAGAAAGTTAGAGGAGTGAATCAGGACCATCCATCTAACTCTGTATGCCTTCCACCTCCTTGCATTTGACTCCAGCCTGATCTCTGACTTCCTTTTTTTTTTGCTTTTTGAAGAGCAATTGGGGTTAAGTGACTTGCCCAAGGTCACATGGCTAGTTTTTGTGTTAAATGTCTAAGGCCGGATTTGAACTCAGGTCCTTCTGACTCCAGGGCCGGTTCTCTATTCACTGTGCCACCTTGCTGCCCCTATGACTTCCTTTTTTGAAGAGTAGTTATGCCCTCTTCTCAATATGGACATTCTCACACCTACTCATATCCTTCCCATTCCAGTGATTCTGAACACTTTAGGTCATCATACAAACCCTATTCCCACCCCAGCTGATTCCTTATTCCCAGCCCCTTTTAATCCACCCTTTCCAAAGTGACAATCAAATACCATCCAGTCCTTCTACTGTGCCCTCTGGAATGCTTGTTCAATAGGCAGCAAACTTCCTTCAACCCAAATCTTTTCTAATCTTACCCTTTCCATCTTCTAGTTATTACCAAAACCTGGCTCCTCCATGAGGACACAACCTCTGTGGTCAGCCTTTTCAGCCCTGGCTATACATTTGTCCATTCCACTCAGCTCACTGGTTGAGATAAGGGAGTTGGAATACTTCTTGCTCTCTTTTGCTACTTTCAGGTTCTTCCCCTGTCTTGTCCCCATCACTCAGTAATTTCTCCTTTGATATCTGTGTTATTAACATCTAATACCCAATTAAAATTCTTGTTTCTAATGTCTACAAATCCCTAGGTTATTCCCCTTCCTTTTTCAGTGAGTTTGATACCTGGATCACAATTTATCTCTCCTCCTCAACTCCTGCCCTTATATTAGGGGACTTCAACATATATTTTGTTTCTCCCTCAAATACCCTAATCACTCAATTCCTCAAACTACCCTCTTCTCCACCCAATTTAGCCAAACATATAGATGGTTATACCCTTGAATGTATCACACCCAGATGTGTACCACCTCTGTGTTCAAGAATTCTGGAATCCCTTTATCTAACCATAATCTATTGACTTTTCTCCTCTCCCTCTTTCTTCCCTTACAAAATAGTACTCTTCATCTCCACCATAACTGCCAATCCCTAGACCTCTCTGTTCTTTCCCTGACCATTTCCTCTTCACTAATTACTCTCTCCTCTTTTCCCCATCTTGACCTCTGTAGTGGCAACCACACTGGTATATCCAGGATGGCGGCTAGCACAGGTTCTTAGATCTGCTTTACTTGGAAAGATATTTAAGGAATCAACAATCTTTTTAAATTACATTTACTAGTTTAGGGAAAAAATCGGCAACCTGAACTTCAGAGAAAATATAAACAGAGAAAATACAAGCAGAGAAACAAAGATTAACAGACAGTGCTCTGACTTCCTGAATCAACTATACACTTTACATACAGCCCTGGATTGAGAGAGCCTTTACTTCAGAGCAGTCAGGGAGCTTTGAACATATGACCACTCAGAATCTTGACCAGGGAATCACAAGATCCTTCTCATAAGCAAGTCCCCAAAGCAAAATACCAATTCAGAGTATACATACCTATATACACACATACATACACACATACATACATGCACACACACACACACACACACACACACACACACACACACTTCTCAAAGCCAGAAGGCAGCACAGCTGTCATGACTCAGTGCCTAATTAGAAATTAACAAAAAGTGTGAAAACCTTACTACAAGCAAGCCTCCCCTAAGCAAGCTTTCTTAATGAGCTCCACCTGAGGCCTATTAATGGGCAGGGAAGATGTTAAATCCCATTAACATTACAACCTCTTGGTGAATCAGTTCAATTCAATTCAATTAAACTGCCATCTCTTGAACCCCTAAACCCCCTTATGTCACTGATTACATACACCCCAGCCTCAACTTGATAATTCCATACCAAAACATGTGTTGCTAAATAAAGGTGGAGAAAATCATGCAACTGTTCTAAGTTCACTACAAATTTATGTCATATAACCTTAACAATACTCTCACTGATGCTAGGTAATCCTATTATTTCACCCTTATCAACTCACTATCCCACACTCTACAGTGACTGTTCCAAACATTTTCATCCCTCCTCAAACTTTCCATGGCTCCCCTTGCCCTCATTCTCCCAACAGAGGACCTTGCCCTCGTTCTCCCAACTGAGGACCTTGCCTCCTATTTTACAGAAGAAAATCAAGACCATCCACCATGAATTCTTTTCCTCTCTTCTGTATCTCATATCATTCATACACATTCCACCCAGTCTCAAATGAAGATGTGACCTTATTCTTCACTGAGGCTAACCTCTCTATCTGTTCAGAATCCCATTCCAGCCTGTCTCCTCCAATAGATTGCTCTATCATCTCCATTCTTTCACTTATTTTCAATCTCTCCCTTTCTACTGGCTCATTCTCTACTCCCTAAAAACATTCCCATGTCTCCTTTATCCTGAACTCCCCCCCCCCCCAAAAGAACAAAACTACCCTTCAATTGATCCTTCTGCTCTAGACATTTACAATGGACATCTCCACTTTTTCCTCTCACTTTCTTATTAACTTTGTACAGCCCAGTTTCTGACCTTATCATTCTACCAAAATTACTCTCTATAAAATTATCAATGATCTCTTAGTTGCCAAATCCAATGGCTTTTTCTCAGTCCTTGTTCTCCTTGACCCCTTTGCAGTCATTGACATTGTTGAACACTCTTTCCTTCTTGATATTCTCTTCTCTCTAGGCTTTTGGTATACCACTCTTTCCTGGTTTTCCTCCTACCTCTTGACCACTCCTTCTCTGTCTTCTTTTCTGGATCCTCATCTAAATCATGCCTTCTAACTATAGGTGTCTCTCAGAATTATGTCCTGGGTCTTCTCTTTTCACTTTGTACTACTTTCCTTGGTTTTTGTCAAATTTTTCGGGAGTTTTCAACTCCTATAGATTTAATTATCATCTCTATGCTGATGATTCATAAATTTACCTATTTTGCCCAAACCTCTGACATCTTGAATTGAACATCCAGTAGACATTTTAAACTCAATACATCCAAAATAAAACTCATTATCTTTCCTCCTAAACCTTCCCTCTTCCTACCTTCTCTATTATGATAGGAGACAACAATATCCTTTCACTCCCTCAGGCTCACAACCTAAATGGCACTCTTGACTCCTTACTATCTTCCCTTCACCATATCTCACATCTCTTGAATAACCCTCCTCTTCTCCTCTGATACTGCAACGCTACCTGTATTATTGCAATAGCCTGCTGGTGGGTCTGCCTGCCTCAAGTCTCTCCCTATTCCTTCATTTAGTCACCAAAATGATTTTCCTAAAGTGCAGTGCAGGTCCAGTCATATAATACCTTTCTCTGCTCTCCACTCAATAAAGTCTGGGGCTCCCTATTGCTTCCAGGATCAAATAGAAAATACCTTGGCATTCAAAGTCCTTTATAAGTTAGCTCTTTCCAACATTTCCACTCTTTCTCTACTTTACTGCCCAACACATACTCTCTGATCCAGTGACACTGGCCTCCTTGTTATATGAACAGAACACACTCCATCTCTCAGCTCTGGGAATTCTCTCTGATTGTCCCCTATGCCTGGAATACTCTCCCTCCTCAACTCTACCTGCTGATCTCTCTGGCTTCCTTCAAGTCCCACCTTCTACAGGAAACTTTCCCTCACCCCGCCTTGATTCCATTGCTTTCCCTCTTTTATTACCTATGTACCTCGGGTATAGCTTGCTTTGTATATATTTGTTTGCACATTGTCTCTCCCATTATCTTGTGTGCAGGGAGTGTCTTTTGCCTCTTTTATATCCTCGGCACTTAGCATAGTGCCTGGCATATAGGAGGTGCTTAATAACTTTATTTGTTGATTCACGCTTTGTTTTTCTATCATTAGATAATGCTGGTCAAGGCTCTTCTTCCTTTTCCACACCTGTGAAATGACAGTGGGACTCAGCGATCTCTTATACAGAAGGGAAGAGAATAAGCATTTATATAGCATAGCACCTACTGTGTGCCAGGCTCTGTGTTAAGTGGGTTTTTTTTTTTACAAACATCATCTCATTTAATCCTTACAACCATCCTGTGAGGTAGATGCCTAGGAAATTGAGACCCACAGAGGTTAAATGACTTGTCCAGGGTCATATAGTGAGTAAATGCCTGAGGCTGGATTTATACTTATCTTCATGACTCCAAGACTATACTTGTCTTCATGACCCAGGACTACTCCCTCTTATAGTTCTAGAATTCTGTGAATTTAAGTCTCTCTGGAATTGGTGGGTCTCATACAGGTAGTTTGCTATTACTGTCTTCCTAGGTAACTCTTCATCACTTTATTTTCCTGAAGATCAAGAGACAGTATTTGTAACAAAGTATTTCTCATATTGAGTTATTATGCAGGCAGCTAGTTAGTGCAGTGGACAGAGTTCTGGACCTGGAGTTTTGAAAATCCTACCTACAGATTCTAGGTGGATAGTGCCAGGCTTGGGGGTCAGGAAGATCTGAGTTCGGATCTGGCCTAAGACACTTATTAGCTATGTGAACCTGGGCAAGTCACCACCATTTTTGATTCAGTTTTTGTGTCTGCAAAATGAGCTGAAGAAGGCAATGGCAAACCATTCCGGTATCTTTCCCAAGAAAACCTCAGATAGGGTCACAAAGACTTGGATATGATTAAAAAGTATAAGTAACAACAACACCAACAACACAACCCTCTGTCTCAAAATCTGCCTCAGACACTTGGCTATGTGACTATGGCCAATTCACTTAGTTCCTCATCTGTAAAATCAGGATAATAATAACACCTGTCTCTCAGGGTTCATGTGAATATCAAATGAGTGCTTTGCATACCTTAAGGAATCACATAAATGCTGGTTATTGCTATTACTCTGAATAGTACTGGGTGCTCTTAAATAGACTATATGATATATAATACGTATAGAATCCAAGCACATGGAACTTCTTCAGTGTCTTAACTATACTGTATTTTTGTCACACCATAACACAATATGACACACTTTTAGGGAATAATAAGATAAAATTATGAAAGTTTGTAATGCCACGCACCAGTAGATTCCCAAAAGAATGCTACTGTGAACAGCTTTTAGGGTTCAGATTACACAATATAGTGAACACTCTGTTTATTCCATTACAAATCAAGGCAAACATTCACAATATATCACAATATAATATTCACAACATTACATCTTATCACAGAAAATGGCCACACAGTTTTCACTACAGTGGCACAATATTTAGAACAAGAAACAATAGAATAATCAAACTTCCACTAAGTGCTAAGTATCTGCTAAACTGATTGCTATTACAAAGTTACATGCTGCCCTCACTTTGAAGATTTGAATCATAGCAGATAAAGCCAAATTTGATGTGGGGGTTTCTGTGATGAGATAGGGGCATATTTTTCATGTTCAAAAGCTCTTCTAGAAATGTACCATTCAACCTGACAAATATTTATTTCGAGTTTACTGTGTTTGAGATCCTGTGCTAGACTTTTAAAGACACAAAGTCTCTGCCACTAAGAAACTAACTTTCTAATGGGAGTGAGTGCAGTATGCCTAGATAAATAAATATAAAGTCATCTGAAGTGGAAGAAAATAATAACCAAGTAGAGAGAAATGTCCAGGAAATGTTCAGGGAAGAGATAACATCTGAGGTACATCTCAGAAGATAAGACTTCCCAAGAGGTGGACAAAAGGATGATTATGGAGTACATTCCAAGACTGGAGATGCTTGTCCAAAAGTATGGATCTTAGAGAAGGAATGTTGAGTCTGGAGAAGAGCTCACTTGGCTTGAGTGTGAAGTGTGTGGAAGGTATTAATGTAAGAAAAGGCTAGAAAATGTCATGGGAATGGGACTGCCAATTGCCTTAAATACCAAGAAGAGTAGTTTTTTTCCACCCCTAGAATAGTCGTTTAAGGTTTTTGAGGGGAAAAAAATGCCATTGCCAGACCATTCTCTGTCTTAGGAGCCCATTTTGGTAGCTGGTGTGGAGGATACATTAGGAAAACCAGAGACAGGAAGCAGGGGGATCAAAAGAGAGTTCAGGAGAGAGATAAAGGATGCCTCAGCTAGGGCAATGCTTCTATGCATGAAGAGAAGAGGATAGATCCCACAGATGTTCAGGGCAAAATCAGTAAGATCTGGTAACTTATTAAATGTGAAGGGTGAGGAAGAGAGGAATTACCCTGCATTGTTCTGAGGATGTACTTGGGTGACTGGGAGGATGTATAGCACCCCTGGCAGAAATAGGCAGTTTGGAAGACGTAAGTGGAATGGATTTCATTTTGGTTGTGTTGTGTTGTGTTTGCGATGTTGATGGGATATCTAGGTGGAAATGTGCAGCAATGATAACCTTCTGTAGTTCAGAATAGGTAGTAGGGCTGGGGTAGATAAATTCTTTGATAGTAGAGATTATTAAATTCTTCGTATTTTTATTCCCATCACTTAGCCCCTGGCACATATTAGGTGCTAAATAATTGTTTATTGATTGATCAATACTTCGTTTTGTCTTCTTTAGCACAAAGATATTAACTTGAGGATCAGCTTTTTGAAAAATATTTTGATAACTTTATTTCAGCATAATTGATATCATTTGAAATCCTATGTATTTTATTTCATGCATTTAAAAACATTCTTCTGAGAAGGGGTCCATAGGCTTCACCAAATCGCCAATGGGGTACATGACATGAGAACAGTTAAGAGCTCCTGCTCTAGTAGAATATCTGTAATTGAATGGGAGGAAGAGAGCAGATTGAGGATTATCTAGAAAAGTTTATAGTACTTTTAGTTTACAGTGCCAAATTAAAAAACAAACAAACAAACACTAAATTATGAAACATCTTTTTAATACCAATATTATTCTGGTGATGCTCTATGGCTGGGAATTGTGGAACACTATAGTCTCTGAAGAGTCAAAACTTTGGGTCCCTTGAAAAACAATGGAGTGACATGTGATAAATGTGTAATAGATTGTCGAGTATTAACACAGATGGTCTATGGTTAAGGAGTGGTGGAAAAGATAACATACAGGAGATATGTTTGGAAAAATAGGCAGACATCATGTAATGAGAGGGAGGCACAGTAATCTGAACTGAGCACTAGTACTCCCTGGTAGTGAGCAGGTTATGTGGGATTCCTAATGGAGGATTTATGGGAGGACATATATAGAAATGCATGGGATGAGTAGGGTGGATGGGTTACACTCGGCATCATTGAATGGAAAGTCTACATCAGATCAGATCAGATTAGATCAGATCTGATCACAAATGCAAGTCTATTGCACATATTCTCTAGCTAGTGTTTTCCTAACTTCCCTTAGAAGACCTACTAGAGAAGACCTGGGTTTGAATCTCAAATTCTGCTTTTTACTAACCATAAGATCTTGAGCGATCATTTTTGGGTCTCCATTTTTTCTTCTGTAATATCTAGGAGTTGGATTAGATGATTTTCAGTGTTCATGTGATTTCTAAATCCTATGAAATTCAACATTTTAACAAAAGGAAGAAACAGATGGATGCTGGAAATGTTGTATTACTAGTTATATTCACTAACTCTGTGACCCTGGAGGAATCATTTAAAACGCTGCCTGCCTCAGTTTCCTTATCTGAAAAATAGGGATAATAATAGCACCCCACTCCCAGGATTTTTGTGAGGATAATATAATACATTTTGTGAAGTGCTTTTGAAACCTTAAGGCACTATATAAATATGTTGTTGTTGTGAAAAATTGGATTTATCTCAGTGCCAAGCAGGAACAAACAGGTTTAATTTTTTTTTAGTGCTTAAAGTGGTAGAATCTAGAAAAAATAGATTTTTTTCCTAGCTACTATAGTTTACAGGTTCTTTAAAATTTTTTGAAACTATTATTGTTAGGGAGAAAGAATAGTAAAAAATTCTAAGTTTTTTGGGAAAGCTCTGTTTTAAAGTTAATTTCTTTCCTGTATTATATTTATTAGATAGGCACTGACTTTTCAAAATATTGATGCTTATCATGTTCAGGTCGTTAAAGACAGTACCTGGCTCAGGCTAGTATTACTTACTTTCATTGCAAATGTCAATTCAGGTATTTACAGCATTCCTCTGTTTGTATACTCTTTCTCATTTCCCCCAGTAAAGTTATTGTAACTTGTATTTGATAGGTCAAAAAATTCAACCCTCCTCCCCCCGTCCTTCCCCCATCACATTACAACATCTCTTTAGGATTCAGTCTGCTTTTTAATTGGTCAGGAAAAGGCTGCCTTTTCTGAGCAAACAGGTTAAACACTATTTGCTCAGGGCATTAGACTGAGTGGACTGAATCCTGACCTCTTGGAGCTTAACAGGTGAGCAATTACAATGAATTTTAACCGATTTAAAAGCTTAGAAGGTAGCCTGTGTTTTTTCTTCTTTCAAATGCAGGAGCTAGTGGTGGTGGGGCAAAAAGTCAGTTACCTGTCAGGTGG
>CM053581.1:485936843-485953289 GCA_028627135.1 Pseudochirops cupreus
TAAGAGTTAGATATAAAATCCATGTCATTCTTAATTCATGCTTCTAATACAACAAACACGCACCCCTCAATCTAAAAACCATAACCCCAAGATATAAAAACCCAAACAACTCCTCCCCGTCAAAAGCCCCAGCAACAATAAATGTAAAAAAACTGAGGAACTAAGAACTCGGGTGTCTGGTATTTCTCTTATTACTCCTTAAGAATGTTCTGTTGATACACTTTTCTTTTTTTCTGTTTTTAATATCACTACCATTTTGTAATGCCTCCAAATTAGGGCAATTAAGTAAAACAAATCAGCACCTTGGTCATCTCTGAAAATATATGCCTCACTCTACCCCTGTTGTCCAGTGCTTCTTTGTAAATGGATGGAAGTCATGACTGGTTATTGCATTTATGAGAGTTGTGAATTATTTCTGTGTGGTTTTCCTTTACATTATTATGGTTCTGAAAATTGTTCTTTTCTCATTTTGCTTTTTTTTCCCCTTCAGTTCTTACAAATCTTCCCAAGTTTCTCTGAATTCTTCCTGTCTATCATTTCTTATGATTCAGGAGTACATTCATGTACCACAATTTGTTTGACCATTCCCAAGTTGACGGATCATTTTGCTAAGCTGAATGGTGAATGGACTAGAGTTGGGACAGACTTGTGGAAAGAAGACCAACTGTAATAGTCCAGACCTGAGGTCATAAGGAGCTGCACTATAATGGTAGCAGTGTTGAAATGACAGTTTTAACAAAGTGACCACAGAGTCCGGATTGAAAGTTTTTATGGAGCTTTAATTTGCCAGCTGGGGCTACTCCATGCCAATTCAAAAGGGGGAGCAACCCCGAGTTCGAGGGTGAAGAACCTTTTATATATTTCTTTAGGTTTATGTATCTAACTAACACAATTAGTTGCTAAGCAGGTTACCATATAGATGCAAGCAAGCTGTTGCTAAGACAAGCGGAGGGGGTTTGTAGGGTAAGCGGAGGGTCACAGGGCATGACGACCCAGCAAGAAAAAGATAAATTACCCTAGGCCGGCTTCCTGACTTCTATCCCAAGTTCATAAGTTTTACTTGGCTGGTTTCTAATTTCATAAAGTATCACTTAACTGTTTCCTGGCCATTACAGTGTCAGAGGAGAGAGGTCTAGAAAGTTGAAGTGACATAGTCAAAGGAAGAGGTCATGGAGATGCTCATCTATGAGAGATCTTATTATGAAGGTAACATAATCGGTCATGGTAACAGATTGGATATGGGAAGGGTGAGGAAAGGTGAGAATGAGTGGTTGAAGATGACATTGAAGTTTTGAGCTTGTGGGTTTGGGAGGATGGTGGTGCCTTCAAAAGTAAAAGGGATAATTGAAGGAGGGGAGGGAGCAGGTCTAATAAAATGAGATGCTGTTCTGGGTTTTCCAGGACTTTAAGTAAATAATAAGATGTGTTGCTATGCTGCCTTGCCCATCGTTGTGGAAACGGCTATTTTGGTAGAGCACTTTATTTGGCACTGGTTTGGTTTGGTTGTTCCACCTTCAGTTTCAAAGAGAACCAGTGACATCATGGGTGACATATTGGCTTACAGGGGAATTGGATTTAAGAGATGCAGAGTTTGGCATTGTGGATAGACCAAAAAGATATAAGCATGGCCTCTGTCGCCCTCTAGGAACTCACAATCAAACCAAAATTTTTGTTGTGAAGGGGTTCCCACAGGTGTGGGACATTGCATATAATGTCAGATTTTTTTTCAATTGGTTTTTCTGATTTCTTTTCTTTTAAACTTGTTTTAAACTCTGAGATGACTCTCTGAGAATTTGGTGTGAGCTTAGAAGGGGAAATACAGGGGATGTAGAACCAAAAAAACAATAAAAATCTATTGAAAACAGAAACTAGAAAACAAACCAGGAACAGAGAATGTTTGAAACAAAAATTAAAACTCGAATTATACACAAATAGAAAATGTAAGCTGGAAGGAACTTGAGAGATCCTCTAGTTCAACACACTCATTTTACAGATGAGGAAACGGATCCAAAGAGTGGAGCTGATCTTGGAAGGGTGCAAAGCAAAGGACTAATGAGACTCATGATAGCTATTCAAGGAAAGTGTCCGGGCAGACTTAAGTTTTGCTATTAATGCTTCTAATTTAGGGAACAGAAATAACAGAATTATAGTCTTTGAAGGTGGAAGGAATTTTAAGGTCCTCCGGTTCCAGCTTCTTATTTGACACACGAGGAAACTGAGGTCTAGAAAGCTGAAGTGATGTAGTTGAAGGAAGAGGTCATGGAGATGTTAATTTCCAAATTAAATTTCTAAACTTTCACTCCACATCGTGAAAACTAATGTAATCTACATTTTAAATGTCATATCTAGTTCCAAATGATGTCCACTACTAATAAGCATCAGTTCGATAAAATGGCTTGCCAGTGTCTTTATTTTTTTTTCAAATTATTAACTTGACCATGGTCTCAAGAAATAGAAGTAAACATGAAATTAAGCCCCCATTCACAAGACATAGAAGTAAACATGAAATTAAGCCCCCATTCACCAAATCTGGAGTATTTCCATTTTGATTTTAAAAATAACATTATAAAGTTCAATCAAATAATAAGTATTTATTCTATTCTTTCCCAATTTGTCTTCTTTATTTTTTTCTGACATCAAAAATTCCAAGAATGTTTTCATTTTTAAAAATTATATGTAAAAAATTTTTAAAAACATATTTTTTCTAATTTTTGAGTTCCAAATTCCCTGTTTCCTCCCTTTTTACCATCCTCCTTGAGAAGGCAAACACTTTGATATAGATTATACGTGTGTAGTTATGCAAAACATATTTCCATATTAGCCACGTTGCAAAAGAAAACAGACCAAAAAAAACCTCAAGAAAAATAAAGTGAAAAAGTATGTTTTAATCTGCACCTGACATTTTTAATAGTCAGTGTATATGTTGTTATTTGCCGTCTTCACTTTCTATTAGTTAGACTAGCTTTCCAAAGTTCTTTGTTTACTTCATATTCGCCCTTTTGAAAATTGGGTTCAGTTCCATGGCATTAAAACTATTATTAAGTAGCTATTAAATACAGGGCACGGTCTTGTAGCACAAATAACATTCTATTAAACTGATAAACTACAACTTATTGTTCTTCTCTAATTGTTGGTAATATAAGGTGTTTGCATTTTTTCTGCTAATACATAAAAATTGACCGATTATTAGAGAATTTAGAACAACTTTGTAAATGTTTATTAATGATTGGTAATATAAACATACATATGTGCATAAATATATAATAAGCAATATATAATATACAGTATACAATAAAAATAAAACATATATAAATACACATACACAGACATACACACATGTAGATATAAGGTCCCTTGATCCTGTGTCCATTGAAGACTAAGGATTGCTCTGATTCTTGAAAAACTAAATTCCTTTCTTGACTGTAACCAAAGGGTCTTTGTTTCTTGCTTTTATTCATCCAGCCTCGTATTTTTCTCCATCCATTCAGCTTAAAAAAAATTATTTATTTCTTTTAGTTTACAACATTCAGTTCCACAATCCTTTGATTTCCAAATTTTCGTCCTGTCCTTCTCCCCCCTCCCTCCCTATGATGTCATGCAATCCTATATAGGCTCTACAAATACTTTCACATTAAACATTAGTCAAGTTGTAAAGAAGAATTATAACCAATGGAATGAACAACAAGAAGGAATGAAAGCAAACAAAAAAGAGAGAGAGCAAGTCGTTTGCTTCAATTTCCATTCAGACTCTGTCATTCTTTCTCTGGATGTGGATAGCCCTTAACGGCATGAATCTTTTTATCCATTCAACTTTGAAGGAAGTATCAACGCCTCAGGTAGGCTTTGGCCTGGGACACACCAATTGAGGGTAGCATTTAAACTCTTTATAGGTAGAAACAACTAAGTTTAGCACCTAGTTAATAGGAATAATTAGTTAAAACAGGAAATGACTAGAGGGTGACATTTTAATGAGCTCTTACCTGGACGGTCGGTCAGGCCCTGCAACTTCTTCGGCTGAGGCCTTGTGGTATCCTAGAGTTTGGCTCACCTTAGAAGATTTTTGGAGTCTTTGTCTCTCATCGTTTGGGTGGGGTCTAAGGCATTTGTTTGTCTTAACAAGTAGATTTGAGTTTGTCTTTCATGAGGCTTGCTTGACCCAGTTGAATTATATCCCAGGATATTATGGTTCTGGATTACTTTTAGGTATTGAGTTCTGATACATTTTCTTTTTATTAAAATAAATTTTTGTTGATATCTTTTGCAGGAACATCATGTAAATTTCCCAATCATTTCTCCGCCAATCTCTGATTTTAGCAAAAAATAAGAAAGAAGAAAAAGTAGTGTAAAACTAACCAATGTTTCAAAAGAGTCTGATGTTATTTCTAGCATTCCGTACCTTGTTGTCTGTCACTCACCTCTATAAAGAAGTCAAGGAAGATACCTTGATACACTCTTTCGAGTTAACCTCAGCCAGCCTGATTTTAGAGTATTCAGTTTTGATTGTTCTTTGCACTTACATTGTATGCATTGTTTTCCTCATTCTTTTTCTTGTCTTCCCATGCTTCTTTGTATCCATCATTTATAAATTTTTACAATGCTGTAATATTCCAATATATTCATGTCCCATAATTTTCTTATCCATTTTCCAATTGATGGGCATCCACTTCATTTCCAATTCTTTGCTCCTACAAAAAGTTATGCTGTTTTTTCTAGTCCAGTTCCTGAAACAGGATTTTTAATGACTTTAGGAAATGAGACGTGATGTAATACAGTATTAAAATATTAGTGTAGAAATTTCAGAATAATTTGCTATGTGACCTTTTCATCCTGTTACAGAATTCTTTTTAGAAAGAGATAGAGTCAGTGCTGCTATAATGTGACATATGAATTCTTAAAAATCACTTAGCTATGCAGAATTTCACAGTAAAAACCATGACTTAATGGGAAAAATGGAATCAATGACCAGACACTAAAAAACTTCATCAGTGACATGTAAAAAAAATTGGAACCTAATAAAGATGGTAGTGTTGCGGGATAGGTTTTGGGGAGATTTCTAATGAGAAATCCTTTCTAGGTTCGCGTCTGAAAAAGAATTACAGGTTCCGCTGTCTCTTGGCAGATTAGAGTTTATTTTGCTAGTCAGTGGCCAGGAAAAAGGGAATCCCGCCCAAGGCAGGTGATAGGGATACAGAATTTAAAGAGAAAACTGTCAATCACAGATTCATTAGGCTAATGATGTGTACATAGGTGGAGTTAGGGAGGAACCAGGGAGGAGCCAGGATGTGACTAATGCTTAAAGGGACATGCACCCTTGACATCAACTGCGTCTGTGTTTTACCCATAATACACTGCGACAAACAGCAGGAGGGAAGGGGCAGAGGGTGTGGTTTGAGCCCTGAAACGTCATAAGGTCAACCAGCCGTCACAGATTTGAGGGAGTTAAATGAGATCTTCCCATCCTGATTTGCAAGTGAATGGGTTTGGTTTGCTAGTTCAAAAGGAGGTAGTACCTTGAATGAAGAGTTAATGGTTTGAGAGGAAATACCTCTAGGCTGGGAAAGACAAGTACAGCTGGGGGAAGGGGAGAAACAGTTAAGAAATGTGGCTTTTACAACTTAACACAAAACTGAATTAAAGTTACCCCAAAATATATTACATAGGCCATTCAGCACCTCTTCATTAGCACGGTTTTATACATGTTTAATGGTTAAGGAATACACAAAAACTAAAATAGTGGTGACATCTGTAGCCTTGCCTACACCCGGGTTCCCACTGGTGGGTTGACAAGGTCAATAGCTAAGAGTGAGAGGGAGACCTGGGTAGAGTGAAACTATAAGATGAAACTTAGTGGGGGTGATGGAAAGACTGGAGTGTATGGCTAGCTACCAGTCCTTCTCTACCTCTACCCAAAGCTTCTACTGTATCAGAAGATAGATAATTTAATCTTGTAAAAGACATGGATTTTGCTTGTGAAAGTGGGCATCAGAAGGGTTGCAACTTGCAAATTCTGTTTTGTATTCAAATTGCTCCCCAATGTATCAATCACTTTGGAACAAAGTTGTGTTGTTTTTTTAAAAATTATCACAGAACTGTCTTATTACTTGAATTCTACAAAATCTACTTGAACTATTTGAAGCAGAAAGTGATCTAATGATAAAATCATGAAAGCCCGGATTTTTTGGGGGGGGGGGAGGGAGCAGAGAGGAGTAGCACTGTGCCATAGAATCTTAGAGCCTTATTAATAGCTCCTATTTATGTAGAACTTTCCTACCAATATTCCTGAAATGATGATTCAGTGATCTCAGTGTTTTAAACAGGGGAATGAATTGAAGCTGGGAGATATTAAATGGCTTTTTAAAAGTCATACATATATTTTACAGACAGACAGACAGACAGACACACACACACACACACACACGCCCCTATTGTGTCTAATGGTGGCCATATCTAAGGCAAGATGGGAGGAAGGGAAAGAAAAAAGAAAAAAATGAAATTTACATGATAACTTTGTTGCATATTTAAAAAGAATAGCAAGTTGTATATAGTAGATTTTCAGTTTCCTATGCAATCATCTTTTTTATTATACTGTGTTATGAAAATGCTTGTTTTATTCCATAAGTTAAAAACAAAATAAATTTTTAAAAAAAGTCAAACATTTAGTAAGTAGCAGAATGTGGAATTTGAACCTAGATTTTCTGACTGTAATGCTTTGCATTATAATGCATTCACCTTTATTTGTTAGTCTCAGAGTACACAGTAAACACCACCTGATTCTTGTTGACTACCTGACTTGGCTGCCCATTCTATTTTGGGTCGGTTAGTTTGCTTTATTTCTTTTCAAATGAACTTTTATTGATTTCTTTTGCTTTTATATCACCATCATCTCCCAAGGAGTCCCTCCCCTCCCCTATACTGAGATTCAGCCCTTATAACTAAGAATCAAACAGAAGAGAAAAAAGCAGTTTAATAGTACCTATCAATACAATGATAACTTTTGAGCAGTGTTCTATAACTGTAGTGCTCCCACTCTTCCATTCTCTAAAAAATAAGATGAAGGAGGTGCATTCTGATATGTCTTCTGGGTAGAGACCAGTTATTATAATATATGGTGAGGCAACTTTAAACCAGTTCGAATTTTTAGTTGGAAAAAGAAATTCTTAAGCAAATGCTCCACCAACCTTACTAAGCATTCTTTTTCTTGCATGATTTCTGATTGCATTTGGAGTTTGTTCCAAATTTGCATTGGGAACTAATCTGCAATTCTTCTGAAAATTATATTGTCCACATGCTTGAAATGGCCTATTAATACTAGGTTGAAGTTGATGAGCTTTTAAGCGGTCTGTTTAAATAAGTTTACATCTCACTACTATGCCACTTGGATTGTCCTCAAACAATTAGGAGAAAAACATTATTTCTGACAGCTGCAGTATCTTCATACCATCCCTGGAAGGGTGGTCCTGTTTGAAGGATTTTGCAACAGGACAGGTGCAATACTGTTTAAAGGCTTCAGAGGATATCCTAATTGCTAAGTTCTATCCAACTCTCATTAAAAATAGAAAATAATTGCTATGATTTATAGAGAGAACCCAATATAATATTTATTAACTTTTTTATTTGTTTACATGTAGCAGATGGTTTTATATATTTGTATTCAGTAACAGATGGGGATTATGGTTGTACAGAGAGGGATATTTTGTTGAACTGCTATGACCATATTTACACTTCTGCTCTAACTTTGACCCTATCCAGATAAATCTTTGGATTATAGAAAGCCTAGAACCTACCTTTCTAGGGCTAATATACATTAATATACATAATAATACATTAGCCCATTACACAGACTCTGAGATTCAGTCAAACAGGGCTCTTTGTTGTTCCTCACATACAATATTCCATCTCTGGTTTCTAGGTTTTTTTTGTATATGCATTTATTAAAATGGACAGTTTTAAAGTTTAAGATTCGTACTGAAGAAAATTAAAACAATTGACAAAGAAGTTTACATGTGGGTAATGGGATCCATTGGCACCAGCAGGTACTAATTGTAAATTGATTTCCTCCAACTCTGCTCATATTTTTGATGCAGTTGGAATTCACTTATTTAGAAGTAACTAATTGGAATCCAATTACCATCATACAACCATATCAGACAATGTGCTTTGCCTGTTGCCAAGAGAGAAGATGATTAGCATGATGTGTCCAAGAAACATGGCCATTAGTCCTACAGATACAATAATGGTGGAGGTTTTGAGTTAGTCTAGTGATTATCTTGTGGCTCTCTCTGGGGTAAGTGAGCCCTGAATCTCTAAAGTCCAATACCTATGTTGAGTTCTTCTTATCATGGGAGCTTCCCTCCATGCCTGAATGCACCTGCCTGAACTCTACCCCTTATATCTCTAAACATTATATTATATATTATACATATTAAAACATAAAATTATTAATAATGAGATTAATTATATATAATATAACAAATATGATATCATTAATAATAATATGTAATGATGTTATATATCATGTTATAAATATCTCTCAAAGCTCTGTTCAAGTGCTATCCTATCGCTGAAGCATCTAATGGCTTTCAAATTATCTTATATTTATATTTTATATATTTTAATGTTTTTATGTGTACATATTGTTTAGAAAGGAAGCTCCTTGAGGAAAGGAACTATTTTATTTTTTTTTCTTTGATCTCTGAGTAGCTAAAGGGACAATGCTGCATAGTGGATAGGAAGTTGGCCTCAAAGCCAGGTAGACTAATTTAAGTCCTGTCTGTGACATATAGTGGCGACATGATCCTGGGTAAACCACTTACCCTTTCATTGCTCTAGGCAACTTTCTAAGATTCCAAGACTATACATTATGGAGAAATATCCCAGCCTGCATTGATAGAAGAAGTTCCTACTCAGGAGTCCTATATACCAATAAAATCACAGGTTCCATCCCTATCCCTCTCCCTATCTGTAGTGTCTAGCACAGTTCCTGCCTGGCATAGTTGGTATATAATAAATAACTTGATGATTAATAATGATAATAATGATAACTAATAATAAGAGGGTATTGAATTGGCCAGTATCATATATATAGGAAGTGGCCATATAACTAATCAGTATTAGGGTGTAAATTTCCTTCTAGGTCTTTTAATTCTAAGATCAATGATCTTTCCACCATGTCTTAATTGTTTCTTTGCGTTAAATGAGAAAACTGAAACACAGCCTTGGTCCTAAGTATACATAGCTAGGATTAGAGCCCAGGTTTCCCCACTCTTGGGCTACTTCTTTTTCTACTAGATCTGGTTTGCTCCCCAGCAATGTAAGCAATCATAACTTTATTTTTAATTATTTAATCATTAATTTATTGTTTTAAGAAATAATGTGCCGGTGGTTATAGGGGGAGTTTTTTTAGAGAACATATTTTATTGTTTTATTTCTTTGAATAAAAATGCTTTCTTTGGAAAATTGAGACTTGTTGGCACTACTTGATGTGATTGAGTCCCTATCTCTGTATTTGAGTGATACAATACTCCTGGGTGGGGAATCTCTTGATCTGCCAGTAATCTGAAGTAGTTTCAAAAATCAAATATGATAACAAGTGTGAGGCACTTTATAAGCTTTTAAGTATTTTACAAATGTAATCTGTTATCATCTTCAGGATTTGGAGCTCAGAAAAAAAGAGCTAGAGAATCACAGAATTGGAAAAGCCCTTTGAAATCATCTAATCCTATTTTGACCTGAGCAGGAATTCTCTCTATTACATGCTTGCCATGTAATAGGTACCAGGGAGAATAAGCTGGGGAAAGGGATTCAGATTGGTGAGAATAAGGGGAGTGGCCTGAAAAAATAGCCTTGAGTAGATTCAGGGAAGTGGGATTTCTCAGGGCTAGACCCACTTTCCCAACGGACTCAGAGTACTGCTCCAGAGTGACCTAGACCTCAGTTGCTATTTTCTAATGACTCTTCTGCTCCAAGGCACTGAGGCCCCAAGTGCTGCCTAGTTGTCTCCTCATGAAAATAGAAGTTAGTAGATCTACTCGTCCAGCTCCATCAAGTCTGAGACATCCTGAATTTTATATATTCAAGAGACCTGTGCAAAGCACAGTGCTTTGCACAAAATAAACACTTAATAAAGAGGTATATAGGTGTTGTACATTGAATATATTTTTATTTTGAAATTATTTATTTAATATTTATTTTCCCCCAATTGCACATAAAAACAATTTTTAACACTTATTTTTAAAAAAAAATTTGAATTCCAAATTCTCTTCTTCCCTCCCCTCCCCATTCATTGAGAAGGTAAGCAATTTGAGGAGTGTCTGTGTGTGCATGCTCATGCATGCATGTTTGTGTGTGTGTGTGTGTGTGTGTGTGTGTGTGTGTGTGTGTGTGTAGGTAATCAAAGTTAAGTGACTTCCCAGAGTCACACGGCTAGTGTCTGAGACTAGATTTGAACTCAGGTCTGCCTGACTCTAGGACCAGTGCTATATCCATTGTATTATCTAGCTACCCCAACATTGCATATGCTTTTAAGAGTTTTTTTTTTAACGTATTGATCAGTTAGGTTGATTTTTCCTCTTTTTCTGTTTTTGCCTTTAGACTACTATTTGTTACATAGAATAACTCTCTGGGAGGGGTCAGGAGAAGGATATTGAGGGAAACTCTGGTAATACTAAAAAAGATCAATTAAAAACTTACTGAAAACAAGACAATGCAAATCATTTAATAAACGCTTTTTGAAGTGAACTTAAATACTCCTTTTAGGTACACTGTACAGATATCATTATCTCCCTATTGCAAGTAAGGAAGCTAAGAGGGTATTGAGTTGGCCAGTATCATATATATAGGAAGTGGCCATATAATTAATCAGTATTGGAACGTAAATTTCCATCCAGATCTCTTGATTGTAAGATCAATGATCTTTCCACCATATCTTACTGTTTCTTTGCATTAAATGAGAAAACTGAAACATAGCCTTGGTCCTAAGTGTACATAGCTAGGATTAGAGCCCAGGTTTCCTCACTCTTGGCTACTTCTTTTTCTACTAGATCTGGTTTGCTCCCCAGCAATGGAAGCAATATTCCAGGTGGGCCTTCCTTTAACCTTCTCTATGGTTAAGAGTTGAGGAGAAGAACCATAGTGGGTACAATGACAATTGTAAGACTGAGATCATGGCTAATTTTCCATATCTTAGTATTCAACTAATATGTCATAATAATTTTCTCCCATGAGCCTCATTTAATCACTTCCTGTGATGATTTAAAGAAGAAAGTAATAGATATTATGTTCCCACTTTGCTGTTAATGTTCTTCTGGGTTTATATTACCTTCTTTAATATACAATCCCTGTAAAACACAGAGAGAAAGTTCCCAGTGCCAAGATGGTGTAGTGAGGAAGGAACCCTCTGCAACTCTCCCTAATTCCCCTCTAAACAACTAGAAAACTTTCTCAGAGTTGATCTAGGAGCAGAGAAGCAGCTTACCAGCACAGCAGGAGAGTCCATCTCACTGGATTGGGAAGGGAGCAAGGTCCAAGAGCAGTAGTAGCAACAAGTCTCACAGCAGGGCACCTGCAGCAAGGCTCCAAGCCTGGGGCAATACACCAGCATGGCTCCAACCTCCTGCAAACCAGCAGACTCCAAGACAGCAAGTGAGCAGTCAGTGCAGGTCAAGAAGGCCCCACCCCAGTGACCCCTCCCCTCAACAGAAAGAATAAATCATAGAGTCAAAGAACAAATCATAGAAACAATAATTTCATTAAAGAAAAAGGTAACAATGAGACAACATACCAAAATTTATGGGATGCAGTCAAAGCAGTACTTAGGAGAAAATTTGTATTTCTAATTGCTTATATCAATTAAGTAGAGAGAAAACAGGTCAATGAATTGGGCATGCAACTAAAAAAAACTACAAAAAAGAAAAAAAATAAAAATCCCCAATTAAACACCAAATTAGAAATCCTGAAAGTCAAAGGAGAGATTAATAAAATTGAAAGCAAGACAACCATTGAACTAATAAATAAAACTAGAAGCTGGTTTCATGAAAAAAAAAGCTTAACAAAATAGATAAACCATTGATTAATTTAATTTAAAAAAGGAAAGAAGAAAAGCAAATTACCAGCATCAAAAATGAGAGGGGTGAATTCACCACCAACAAAGAGGAAATTAAAACAATTGTTAGGGTCTATTTTGCCCAATTATATGCCAAAACAATCTAAAATCTAAATGAAATGAATGAGAAACTACAAAAATATAAATTACCCAGATTAACAGAAGGAGAAATAAAATACTTAAATAACCCAATCTTAGAAAAAGAAATTGAAAAAGCCATCAATGAACTTCCTAAGGAATAATCTCCCAGACCAGATGGATTTACAAGCAAATTCTACCAAACATTAGAAGACCAATTAATCCAATACTATATAAACTATTTGGAAAAATATGGGAAAAGGAATCCTACCAAATTTCTTTTATTACACAAATATGGTTCTGTACTCAAACCAGGAAGAGCCAAAAACAGAGAAAGAAAATTGTAGACCAAGTTCCTTAATAAGCATTGATGCAAAAATTTTAAATGAAATACTATCAAACAGATTACAAAAATATCTAGATATGCAGATAAAGGGAGTCCCTGCATGGGAATGCTCATTGTATCCATAGGAACTGATGAGATCACCAAGAGACAGTACAGAAAGTGTAGGAGCTATCTAGTACAGAGCATGAAGATAAACCCCTGCTATGCCATTACCATGTCAGTTTTCATACATAAAATCATAGTACTAAGTAGCTGTAACAGCAAGCACCCTAGCATACCCAGCTGCTAGAACAGGTTCTTAGATCTGCTTTTCTAAAGGAAAGCAACTCAAAATGGGTTAATAATCCTACTTTAATCAAACATATTTACTTAGTTCAGGGGAAAAAGTCAGCACCCTCAACTTCAGAGAATACAAATGGAAGTTACAAGCAGACAAAAAAATACAGACAGAGAAACATATCAGCAGACAGAGCTTCCAGCTGTCTGACCATTACATCCATACCTAATTAGTTACCAGAGAGGGAAACACCAACATCTGGGTTTTCAAAGCTGAGGGGCTCAAAGGCTGCCCAGAGTCTCATCTGGCCAAATCACAAAACTCTTCCCAAAGTGAGCCCCAAACCAAAAGCTCACATCAGGGTATATATAGCCTTCTCCTTGGGTCAGAGAATGTCACAACCCTCTTGACCCACTGCCCAATCACAAAGTAACAAAGTGTGGGCGTTCCTGAAGAACAAGCCTCCCACCACAGATTCCATGTGACTACATTCAGCCTATTGAGGGCAGAGTTCATTTTCAAATCAGGGAAGGTTCTCAGATTCACTTAAGCCTATCAAGGGGCAAAGGGGCAAGGAAGATTTTCAGATTCCCATAAAAATAGCTTAGAAAAGAATAATTTTTTTTTAAAAAATGTATGGGATAGGGCTTTCTATCTTTCACTGTGACACTTTCCATCAAGTGTTTTGTTCTGAGACTCTGGGATAACCTTGTCAATAAATATTTGTTGAGTTGAAATGCCTTAAATGATTAAAAGCTGGATCCAAATAATTTTTGTGTGTTCTTTATTGAAGTTTTGACTTTTTCCACCATCAGAAGATACAAATCTTTGGAGGGTGATTCCTGTCTGGAGGTGTTAATAAAGTCAGTTGACTATAAGAGTCCTCTGAAAGCTTCCCCAGTCTGTAGAAATCAGCTGTATTTACAGTTATATGTAAAAACAATTTTAACAATCATTTTTAAAACTTTGAGATCCAAATTATTTCCCTTCTTCCCTCTTCATCCACCTTCATTGAGAAGGTAAGCAATTCAATACAGTTTATACATATGTGGTTATGCAAAACACTTCCATAATAGTCATATTGTGAAAGACTAGCCATATTTCCTTCCATCCTATCCTGCCCCCCACATATTCTATTTTCTCCTTTGACCCCATCCCTTTTCAAAAGTGTTTACTTCTGACTACCTCTCTCCCCTCTTATCTACCTCTCCCTTACTTTCCTGAAGGGTAAGATACCCAATTGAGTATGTGTGTTATTCCCTCCTTAAGCCAAATCCAATGAGTAAGGTTGACTCATTCACTTTCACTTCCTCACTCTTCCCTTCCACTGTAACAGCTTTCTCTTGCCTTTTTTATGTGATTCTATCTCTTCCTTTCTCCTCCCAACATATTCCTCTCTCACCCCTTAATTTTATTTTTTAGATATCATACTTTCATATCCAACTCACCCTGTGTCCTCAGATCTACCTGTTTGTCTGTCTGTCTATCTATCTATCTATCCATCTTTCTCCAACTATCCTAATATCAAGAAAGGTCTCATGAGTTACAAATATCATCTTTCTGTGTAGGAATGTAAACAGTTCAACTTTAATAAATCCCTTATGATTTCTCTTTCTTGTGTACCTTTTCATGTTTCTCTTGATTCTTGTATTTGAAAGTCAAATTTTTCTGTTTGGCTCTGATTTTTTCATCAAGAATGCTTGAAAGTTCTGTATTTCATTGAATGTCTATTTTTCTTCCTGAAGAATTTTGACTCAGTTTTGCTGGGTAGGTAATTCTTGGTTTTAATCTGAGTTCCTATGACCTCTGGAATATATAATATTCCATGCTTTTCAATCCTTTAATGTAGAAGGTTCTAGATCTTGTGTTATTCTGATTGTGTTTCCACAATACTAAAATTGTTTCTTTCTGGCTGCTCGCAATATTTTGTCCTTGAACTGAGAACTCTGGAATTTGGCTACAATATTCCTTGGAGTTTTTATTTTGGGATCTCTTTCAGGAGGTGATTGGTGAATTCTTTCCCCTCTGGTTTTAGAATATCAACGCAGTTTTCCTTGATAATTTCTTGAAAGATGATGTCTAGGTTCTTTTTTTTGATTGTGGCTTTCAGGTAGTCCAATAATTTTTAAATTATCTCTCCTGCTTCTGTTTTCCAGGTCAATGGTTTTTCCAATGAGATATTTCACATTGTCTTCTATTTTTTCATTCTTTTGGTTCTGTTGTGTAATTTCTTGATTTCTCATAAAGTCATTAGTTGCCATTTGCTCCATTCTAATTTTTAAGGAATTATTTTCTTCAGTGAGTTTTTGGACCTCCTTTTCCATTTGGCAAATTTTGCTTTTTAAAGCATTCCTCTCCTCATTGGCTTTTTGGACCTCTTTTGCCATTTGGTCTAGTCTATTTTTTAAGGTTTTAATTTCTTCAGTATTTTTCTGAGTCTCCTTTAGAAAGCTGTTGACTTGTTTTTCATGATTTTCTTGCACTAGTCTACTTTCTCTTCCCAGTTTCCCTCTACTTCTCTTATTTGATTTTCAAAATCCTTTTTGAACTTTTCTATGACCTGAGACCAATTCATATTTTTCTTGGTAGCTTTGGATGTAGGAGTTTTGACTTTGTTGTCTTCTTCTGGTTGTGTGTTTTGATCTTCTTTGTCACCTGTAATGCCATGCACCAGCAGATTCCCAAAAAAGAATGCTACTGTGAACAGCTTTTGGGGTTTGGATTACACAATATAGTGAACACTCTGTTTATTTATTCCATTACAAACCAAGGCAAACATTCACAATATCTTATCACAGAAAATGGCCACACAGTTTTCACTACAGTGGCCACAATATTTAGAACAAGAAAGAAAAGAATAGTCATCTGGTTTCCCTAAGGGGGAAACCCTCCTTACTTAGTCATTCAGTCAATTCACAATACAATACTCAAACTTCCACTCATGGGGCAAATCAATACTTAATCATTCAATCAATTCACAATAGAATAATCAAATTTCCACTCATGGGGAATATCAATACTTAATCATTCAATCAATTCACAATAGAATAATCAAACTTTCACTCATGGGGAAACCATTAACTTAATCAGTCACCATTCTAGATTCACAATTACTAACTATCATTAATCACAAATACAGTCATTAGAAAACCACACAAACCCTCTATCCCTTGGTGTCCAGAAAACCTCAATTTCATCCAAGGGGAGGCCTTTTCTTCATCTTGACTTTGGGTGGTCTCTCTGATTCTCTGGATCCCCTTCCATGGTCCTGGGTCCCTCCTGAATCCACCAAACAGTCACCTGGATTCAGAAGCAGACAGCTCCAAGGTCCTTGTCCAGTCTCAGAGGTAGACAGCTCCCAGGTCTTTGTCCAGTCCCGGGCAGTCCCTGGCACACACTGAAGTTCACAGGGTCCAGCACATCTCAAACTCTTCACCACTGCTCTTGCCTGGAACTCAAGGATCAGCTAGGCTACTAACAAACAAAGTCTTATCCTGGTCATGCTTCTTCAGTCCTCCAGCAGTTCAGCTGGCCCTAGGACCCAGAAGGAATATCAGCCTTCCAGGCAAGCCCTCTCAGCCTTGTTGGAGGCCTTCACCAGATTCTGGTCTCAAGAAAACTCCATCTCAGTTCTCAGTCAGCTTC
>CM053581.1:485953389-485996497 GCA_028627135.1 Pseudochirops cupreus
AGCCCCAAGGTATTAAGCGCTAAGTATCGGCTAAACTGATTGCTATTACATCACCAAAGTAAGATTCTGTAATCTGATTTTTTTCTGCTGTTTGCTCATCTTCCCACCCAAATACTTGATTTTCTAGCTCTTTGTCAGGGTAGGACTCTGCTTCCAGTGGGTGTGGGTGTACTGTCCCAGGCTTCAGGGATTTTATATTTGCCACTCCATCCCCCACTGTCTGTGGGCCCAGAACTCTGGAAGCAGCTGCTGCTGTGGCTGCTGCCACTGCTGCTGCTGCCACCAGACCACATTCTCTTTCACCCAGGTCCCTTGGAGTTTCCCACTGACCTTCTATGCTGTCTTTGGCATCTGTGGGTTGAGAAGCTTGGAAACCACCACAGCTACAGTGATTCAGTCACTTGAGGTCTGCTCTGGTCCTGTCTATGCTGGAGCAACCCAGGCAGGACTGTACTCCACTCATATTATGGTGCAATATACCCTTCCTATTGTCCTTCCAGGTTGTCTTTGGCAGGAGATTTGCTTCACTCTGTCAATTTGTGGGTTCTGTAGTTCTAGAATTTGTTTAGAGTAATTTTTTATAGGTATTTGGAGAAGTTTGGGGGAGAGCTCAAGCAAGTCTCTGCTCTTACTCTACCATCTTGGCTCTGACCCCTAATACTTTGCAAATCTTAACGTGCTGTATGAAGATTAGCTATTATTGTGATCCATGTGAGCAGAGAGCCCTGCGCCACAGATTGTATCTTGGTTTGTCAGTAATACTTTCCCTTCTTCAAAATCTAGGGGAGTAGAGAACCTTGGGCCATAAATTTTGTCTTGGTCACTTGTCAGGAATACTTTCTTTCTTTGGACATAAAGCTTGTTTCCTCCCTTTTCCCATTTATCTTTTAATTGGCTATTAGTAATTTGCTTGACTTTTATTAGCTTTTACTTTCCCTTTGTGTTTTGTAGTTTAGAGTGAGGCTTGTAAGCACCAAGGTAAACTGAAAACAGTCCACAAACCTAGATAAACTTTTGTTTATTTAAACAAACCTTTGTTGAACTTTGTGGAAGTGGTATGAATATATATTTGGAGCTCTATTTGAATAGATTCTTTTTTTGTGAGCATCAAAGAACTCAGCCTCAGGAATTCCAGGCACTGGGAGAGAAAACTGTAATGGTAAGGGAATTTGAAGATCTTCCTTGCCCCTTAATAAGCCTAGGGAATTTGAAGATCTTCCCTACCCCTTAATGGGCCTCACTTGGAGCCCCATAAGAAAAGCTTGCTTAGGGGAGGCTTCTTTTTCAGGAAGGCCCATACCTTTTGTTACTTCATAATTAGGCAATGAGTCACAAAGGTTGTGACATCATCTGACCCTGGAGAAGGCTATATATATATATATATGTATATACATATATATGCTCTGATGTGAGGTTTTACTTTGGGGTTCTCTTATGGGAAGAGTTGTGTGATTTGGCCAGATGAGACTCTGGGTAGCTGTTGAGTCCCCGGCTTTGAAAACCCAGATAATGGTGTTTCTCTCTTTCGTAAATAACTATGTATGTGTGTGATGGTCAGACATCTAGAAGCTCTGTCTGTTGATCTGTTAAATTGTGTTATTTTCTCTGTATTTTTTGTCTGCTTGTAACTTCTGTTTGTATTTTCTAAAGTTCAGGGTGCTGGCTTTTTCCCCTGAACTAAGTGAATGATACATATGTTTGATTAAAATAAGATTGTTAACCCCTTTTGAGTTGATTTCCTTTAGAAAAGCAGATCAAAGAACTTGTGCTAGGAACCATCCTGGGTATGCTAGGGTGCTCGCTGTTACAACAACTAAAGAATGAACCAACTGTCAAAAGCTTTCTCATGTTTTCAGAAACTATCTGGAATTAGGGATGTGGACCAAATGCCCAAAATATACTTCCCCTCCTCTGACTTTTAATTTTTGGGCCACTAATTATTTAAGGGGTTGGAAGGGAAAATATTGAGTTTGATCACAGTAGTTTTCAAATTATCCTTTTCAGTTCAGGGTTTTTTTTTTCTTTTTGGAGGGCAATTGGGGTTATGTGACTTGCCCAAGGTCACATGGCTAGTAAGTGTTAAGTGTCTGAAACTGGATTTGAACTCAGGTCCTCCTGACTCTAGGGCCAATGCTCTATTCACTGCGTCACCTAGCTGCCCCTCAAGTTTATTTTTTCAATGGGAGCAAGGGCTTGAATTCCAATGGGTCATTCTAGCCACTGAAAAGCAATTTCTATTGTCTTAACTAGGTGCCAATAAGCATATTCACATTTACCCCAAAAAATGAATAGGTCTTGTAAACCTATCTAGTTGTTTAGGGGAGTGTCCCTCACTAAACTCTTTTTTTTAAAGGCTCATTTAATGTCAGTAATTTGTCAGGCACGTTGGGGAATAAGAAATACAAAGAAAGGAGAGAGAGTTTCTGTTTTCAAGGATTTTATATTCTTATCTAGAGCATAGGACAAAATCTCTACATATTGCTGAAAAAAAGAATTAGTCCTAATACTGGGTAAGGATTTGTTTCTTCTACCTTCTAGTATCTAAGAGAGGTCTTGTTCTTAGCTCTGAGGGACCAGTTAGCAAACCATTTATTCATTGATGCAGAAATGGTGCTAATGATGTTTTTCTTTTGATAATGTGTGAAACAGTTTGCAAAAAAATGTTCTTGAAGTAAGAAACTGAAAGTCAGAGCATAGTGTGAACATTATACCAACTCACTGCTTCTAGTGGTTGACATTAACCTTCCTCTTTTTACCTTTTAGGTTTTGTCCATAATATCAGCTAACCCAAAAGGAATAAAAACATAGTGATCAATTTGGTGGTGATTCTGCAATGGGAATACCAAAAATTACCCAGATTTTCATTGGGAGTTGTGTAATCTGCTGCAAAACATACTACCTAGTGATTACCATCCTGTTGCTTCCTTACTATCCGGTACTGACTTTCCGAGCACCCCCTGTTGTCCCAAACCTTCCTTTTATCATGGGTTGGAATGCTCCCACTGAAATCTGTGCTGAGAAGTTTAAATTACCATTGGATCTGAGACTCTTTTCCTTTGTTGGAAGCACTCGAAAGAGAGCTACAGATCAGAATATCACTATGTTTTACGCGGACAGGCTTGGCTACTATCCTTATATACACGAAAAAACAGGTGAAGTTTTGAATGAGGGGATCCCCCAGTTGGCTTCTTTAAAGAAGCATTTAACCAAAGCAATAGATGACATTATCTACTATATTCCAGCAAAAGATACATTTGGTTTGGTGGTCATTGACTGGGAAAACTGGCGGCCTAACTGGGTAAGGAACTGGAAACCAAAAAACATTTACCAGATCTGGTCTGTTGAGCTGATACATCAACAAAACATCCAGTTAAATGCTAATGAGGCCAGGAAGGCTGCCAAAAAAGATTTTGAAAAGGCAGCAAGGATTTTTATGCAAGACACTTTAAGATTGGGGAAATCCATGCGACCAAATCACTTATGGGGCTATTACCTTTTCCCTGATTGTTATAACTATAACTTCAAAAGCCCCAATTACAATGGAAGTTGCTTTGATGTCGAAATAGCAAGAAACAATGAGCTGTATTGGTTGTGGAAAGAGAGCACTGCACTTTTCCCATCTATCTACATAACCAAGAAGTTAAAGTATTCTTATAAGGCTCAATTCTTTGTGCGTAATCGAATTAAGGAAGCCATTCGGGTTTCTCAGATGGTCCATTTCAAGAAACCTCTTCCGATTTTTGTATATACACGTCCAGTTTTTACTGATGCCACATCTCAATATCTTTCTCAGGTGAGTAAACCATGATAAGGTCTGCTAGACTGGTGGTGATGGTGCTTAACAGCTATTTTAGAAGACAGGTAAACTCCGCATTTAAATGAATGAAGCTTAGGAAAAGAGTTTAGAAATTTATAGACATTGAGGATGTGTGTAAGTTTTTTCATGGCATTATTTGGCAGGGAGGGAAAAAATACATGTTTTGAAAGTTTTGTTTAATGTTATCAGAGAGATTTTTGTAACTTTGTTAAA
Organism: Pseudochirops cupreus; assembly: GCA_028627135.1. Lineage (NCBI taxonomy): Eukaryota > Metazoa > Chordata > Mammalia > Diprotodontia > Pseudocheiridae > Pseudochirops > Pseudochirops cupreus. The sequence goes on from CM053581.1 coordinate 485,957,420, forward strand.
TAAGCAATTATGGAAAATATCCCAACACATGTAGGAATATACAAGGCAGCCCTCCAATGAATGTAAGTAATTGTACAGTAAACTGTATGAAGTATGAATTTGTAAAAGCTCCTCCCCCTTTTTTTTTTGGCTAAAACTGATAAATGAGAAATTATCTATTGCAAAAGACTGTTATCGATAATGATTATAACAAAATCACCATTTGCTCATGACAATTCTATGATCTTTTGGTGGAAATGGCAGAAAATACCACATTTATTTAACAAACATTTAATAAGTATCTACTAAGTGCACGACCTGGTTCAAGGTGCTGTTGATTAGTGGAAAGAATGATGGACAGGACCCAAGTTTGAATCCTGGCTCTTCTACTTTACTATGTGTAGGACCAGGGCCAAGTCACTAATCTCTTTGAACCACATTTCTTCATCTATAAAATGAAGGTGTTGGATTAAAAGACCAGAAAGGTGATGTTCAGATCTAAATCTAATATCCTATGGTCTATTGAAAAACAGTTACTGTCCTCAAGAAGCTTACACTCTATTGGTGGATACAGCAGATAATACAAGAATGCTTAATATAATTATGATGTCAATCTACTTAGGTCTGTTTTGCTGTTCTTTGTACAATATTTTTGCTTTGCCTATACTCAGTTTATCCCTATATTAATGTTTTCAGGATGATCTTGTAAATACCATTGGAGAGTCTGTTGCTCTGGGTGTCTCTGGAATAATAATGTGGGGAAGCCTCAATTTAACACAAAGCAAGGTAAATTGAATTGGTGGGAAATATTCTCAAGAGCTCTTAATCATTATTGTGAAGGGCACTAACAGAATTCTTTGAATATATGCTAAGTTCTTTATCTCTATGTCAGATATTCTTTACCTGGTGTTATTACATCAAAAATTTTTTTGATAACTGTATTTCAGTATCAATCATTTTCCTTGTAATTCCATGTATTTTATTTTATGCGTTTAAAACTCTTACTCCAAGCAAGAGACTATAGTGTTCACCAGATGGACAAATGAGTCCATGACACAAAAAGATTATAAGAAAAGTAAAACATTTTTCAAGGAGCTGTTTTGCTCACTCATTGATTGAAGAGAATTTTTATCCTAAGAATTAAAGTTGCAACTCTTTTGTAGAAAAAACGTTTTCTACTTTTCCTCTAATAGCACAAGGTCAATATATCTATAATCGGTTTTCAGAGTATCACAAGTCCTCTCCCAAATATTATTGTATGCTTTCATTGTACTTGTACTTTTATCCTTTACCAGATCACCTCTTGTATTCTTTTTCTCATTTCTTCCAAGGCCTTTATTCTATAATTCTGTCATTTGAAAGTACTAGAATTAAATTGTAACAGCATGTAAATGTTAATGTGTGAGTGAACATGATTAAGCTCCACTGATAGGCCAGGATTTCTTAATGGAATAAGGGAACTTAACTGCTCTGGTGATATGGGCAAAGAAGTTCTATGTATGCAGCTAGAAAAGAGGTAAGTGAAATATTTTATTTTCCTCATTGATTATGAGACCAAAAGAGATAGTAGGGATATAGAAGTACTTGTTACTATATAGATGCTCTCTAGTGGATTAGATGGACTAGATATATCCTTTATTATGTGTCTTATTTGGCTATCCAAACATTCAGCCAATCAATCAGCTAACAAACTAGCATTCACTGAGCTCCTACTATAAACCATGAAGTGTGAAGAGGGAGTAGACAGGGTCAGCTTGGTCCCCAAAGGCAGAATGAGGGTTGGGTAGAAGTTACAGAGAGATGACTTTAGTTTTGTTTTAAGGAGATACTAACCATTACAGCTGGTTAAACATTTATCATGCTGCCTCAGAAAGTAGTGGTTTTCTGCCTGCTGGAATTATTTTAACTGGAAGCAAGGTGAACACTTGTCAATGATGCTGAGGAGTAGGTTTTTGCTCCATTATGAGTAGGACATGGACCTCTGAGGTTCTGTCATTCTCTGATATTTTGTGTCTCTGTAAAGTTCAGTAATTTTGTGGCTAACCTAAGATCTCTCCTTTTAAAAATGTTATTTTTTTGTTTCCAACTTAAATACTGAAGTGAACATTTCCATATACATAGTAGAATAGAAAACTAGAATTGTATATAAAAGGAATTGTTTTCCTTATATTTACAAAATACATTTATCATAGGTTTCAAACTTACAAAGCTCTTGTGTCTGTGATTTCTTCTGATCTTCCTTTGTTCTCTTCTGTGCATTTCTTAAAAAAGATAGCGTAATCATGAAGTCTCTTCCTTTGATTGTAATTAGAAGCAATTAACTGACAAATTTTATTGAATGCCTACTATATACAGTACTGAGCTTAAGTGTCATAATGGCCAGAGAGAATGGAATATAATCAATATCCTTTAGGAAACTGAAATCCAGTAGAGGAAAAAGATATGAAAAATCAGATTACAATGCAAACGTCCCCTTCCCCCCAGCTCAATATAATATACAGTGTTAAAAAGCTTAGAACAGGAAATGCCAATAAGCTTCTAAGATGTCACAGCGGGCAAGTATATTCAGGCAAGTTTTAATGAAAAAGTATGACTTTGAACTGTGCCTTAATACTTGAATAGCTAAAGAGAAGAGTATGGGAATTTCAGGCAGAGTAGTGGTGGAACAAAATGTTTGGAGGTGAAAATGCAGTGTCTTTTAGAGATAGCAAGAAGACCAGTTCAATTAGAACAGAAACTTTAGGAAGGTGATTTGGTGATTGCTTAACTAATGCCTTTATAATAGGAAGGATACTTTTGGGAAGTATCCTTGGTACACCAGAAGCCTCTGTAGTCTCTCTTTGGGCATGCCTGAGGTGAGAGACTGGTTAATAGGGAGGAGGAAAGTACTGTATTGTTATAGAGAAGATAGACAATTTGTCAAGAGCCTTGCTCTTACTACCCCACCCCACCCACCCCAATTTTTCCAATGGAAGCCAAAGTACAGGGAGAGTTATTTCCACTTGACTAGAGAAATTTGAGAAGAAAGGAAGTCGAAGGATAGATTTAAAGTGAGTGTTTTAGAAGGTCTCTTGGTCTCCTTTTCCCTCTTGCTATAACATGACAGCCAGGTCATAGACTAATAGATAGAGGGATACTTTAGTAAAAAGTCTACTTTAACCCTCATTCATTTTAGTCAAGGAATAGTTGAGGAACTAAGGCTCAGAGAGGCTCAGTCACTTGCCTAAGGTCATACAGGTGATAAGTATCAGAAATGGCATTCAGACTCAGGTCTTATGACTCAGAGTTCACCACTGCGCTCTCTTATGTGTCTGCTATTGGAATAGGATGGCTTCATAATTCATTAGGAGCTATTGATCAAGAGGAAAAAGGGGTTCTGTCACTCATGCTACATCAATAAGTTTGAGGAGCATCTATGTTCCCAATTTTGAGATAAATCACTTGGACTGTCATTCATATTCTATCGTCTAGGTCTATGTACCTTTCTCATGTAAATTGTACTCATTGACCTGTTTTGTTTTCCATTTAAGAATCAGTCAGCCAATAAATGCTTATTAAGTACCTGCTATGTGCCAGGCACTATGGTAAGCTTGGGATACAAATATAAAAAAAAAACCATCCAGTACTTGCCCTCAAGGAGTTTACAATCTAATGGGATAATTAGATACAATACACAAAAGGAAGTGAAAAATGGTGTGGAAGGAGGGAGGGGGAGGAGAAGAAAGTACTCAGAGTGAAGGCATAATGGAAAAGTCCAAAGGAGTTCAAAAGCACTGAAGCTAATGGGAAATGGGGAGAAGGGGAAGAGGCACTGATGATATGTGAGGACCAAGGTTGATTTCATCTTGCAGGATAATGAGATTTCCCATTGATGTGGTTCCTGGGGCAAGAAGGCATGTTTGAAAAGTTCAAGGATAGCTGGGGGGAAATGGGGTAAAATTATTCCAAGCATTTTCTATTCTTTGTTATATCTTCTTCATTTCTTATAAGAAAAAGCAAGACATTTTTAGCTTTTTGATATTGCTTTAAAAGTTTATTTTTGATCTCTAATCAAAGTATTCCAAAAATTGTCCTATCACATTTTGACTTTTATGATCCTAATTTTTTTTTCACAGGAAACATGCACGGTCTTAGACAATTACGTGATGACTACACTGAACCCTTACATTATCAATGTCACTCTTGCTGCCAAAATGTGCAGCCAGGTCCTTTGCCAAGAGAAGGGAGTTTGCGTTAGAAAACATTGGAATTCTAGTGACTACCTTCATCTGAACTCAAAGAGATTTTTCATTCAAACTTGGAAGGACAGAAGATATGTGATTTATGGAAAGCCCAACCTTCAGGACCTACAAGAATTTTCAGAGAAATTTTATTGCAGCTGCTATGCAGGCTTCAAATGTAGAACAAAAGTCACTGTAGGAAACATTCATGACATAAAGGTGTGCATTTCGGAAGATATTTGTATTGAGGCCTATCTAGATTCAAAACTGACTGACCATACATCCAGGACCCCAAACTGGAGACAAGGGGTTATTCCTATTCATCAGAACTTTCTTTCCCTGGACCGTTCTGGCATAAAAGATCAGCTGGTTTCAACTGTAGCGTTTGATGAATACAGCATAGGCACCCGTGCGGTCACTGAAAGTGATATGCATGATTTTTACCTTCCACAGACACCTGATGTGCAAATAGTATATGAAAACAATTTGATAAGTCCAATTTGCTCAAGGTCTTGTTCAGTGTTTATGAACTTTTGTACTTATAAGTTTTTTATTTTTCTAACTGGAATTATTTTATTAACTTTTGTTTTTATAGGCATGTAATGCACGCCAACGGTTTTCTTGAAATGTGAATCAATCTCTGTGATAGCTTTATGACAACCATAATCATATATTTTTTTAAATGGAGAGAGTGACTTTAGAAATAATTTGTCCAAAAGCTCTTTTGTAAGACTATTTATGACTTAAGCAGAAGTCTTACCTACCAGCAAATGAGGATGCTAAAATATCATATTTTATCTCAACAGTTGGGCCACCTATAGTACATATAAATTCTTTGTTTATAGAGAAAATATTTTTGAATTTCAAAAATGATATTTTTTACATAGACTTTAACCTTGTTAAGAGAGCTAATCTTGTTTTTTTTTAAAAAAAATTACTGCTATGCTCCAACAAGAGTTTTTAGAACATAAATCTCTAGGAGTTCTACTTATGTAAAATGTGGCCCAGAAATGAGAAGAACCTTCTTCCTAATTCAAATAGAGGAGTTGGTAGCTCATGGGTGCCTGGGCAAATGCCAATAGCTTTTGGTACCCTCATATTTTTCCTTTGTGAAAAATGAAGATATGAAAAATACCAGGTTACTTCGCATTGTTGTCTTTTAACTAAAATATGATTTGTAATAAAGTATTTTTAAAAAATATTGCCTATTGTGGATGCCATGTGATCTAGTATTGTGTTCGCTAAGCAGAAAATTTCTAAGAGAACTTTGGTTTCCTGCCACAGAGTTCCTCTATACCTTGTCCTTTTCTTATTTCCTCCTCAGACATATATATATTTTTTCATCTATGTCTTTCTGAATGAAGATAACCTCTTAAGTTAAAGACTAAAAGGCAGTCTTTTAAAATTATTCCTTGAATTTGATATATGGACATAGCCTCAATCTTCATAAAGGTAGCCTTTCTCTTTTTATCCTATTTTTTCCACCCCATATTCTCCTACTCAGTCCCCTATACTTACAACAACATTCTCGACTCAGCTCAAGTCTCACTGTGACAAGTGCTGCCATATTCCTAGAGCCTCTCACTTATTTATCTTTTGTTTATAAATCACTTGCAATTTCCAGTGCATCCCAACTTCAATGTCTTCCTGAGAAGACCATATAGTATACATTCCCCTATTATACATATACATATGTATATAATACATATACTAACAAGGAGGGAAAATCATAATGTATCTAGTCTAACATTATATGCAATGTTTCACACTCATAATACTCTATCTGCAAATGAGGGAGGAAAGTGCTTTCTCATATCTCTTCTTTGGGGACAATCTTGATCATCATAATACGTCTTCCAATGCCTTTCATATTCATACTTTCTTAAAAACTGTCGTATCCTTATTCCTTCAAGTATATGCCTGGTTGTAGAATATCAGAGTGAAAAAGTAGGGACATTTTATAACTAGCATTTATTTAAAGCTTTAAGGTTTGCAAAACACTACACACACACACACACACACACACACACACACACACACACACACACACACTCCACTCACTCATTTGGTCCTCCCAACAACTCTCTGAGGTAGGGGCTATTTTCATCTCCATTATAGAGATGAGGAAATTGAGGCACATAGAGGTTAAGTGACTTATTCAAGGTCAAACAGCTAGTGTTTGAGAAGAATTTAAACTCAGATTTTCCTGACTCTAAGTGCCAAAATCTATGCACTGCGTCACCCAGCTGCCTCAATTGGGCAAGGGAATTTTGGGATGGAATTGAAAAAGGAAATTACAGGTCACAGCTTAGAAAATATACATAATTTTGACAGCAAAGGGGTTAATAATATAGTCTTGTGCTTGCTGTTTGTTTAACAGTAGAAAATAATGCCCCATTGAGGGAGAAAGGCCTGGAATCAGTAAGATTCATCTTTGTGAGTTCAAATCTAGCCTCAGACACTTACTGTGTGCCCCTGGGCAAGTCACTTAACCCTGTTGGCCTCAGTTTCTTCATCTGTAAAATAAGCTGGAGAAGGAAGTGGCAAACCACTCTAACATCTCTTCCAAGAAAACCCCAAATGGGATCACAGAGTTAGACAAGACTAAAACAACCAAACACAACAAAAGTTATTTCAAAAAGCATTGGAAAAAAACTTGCAAATTTTCAACTCAATTGACAGTGACGAATGAATTTTTTTTCTTTGCCTACAGAGTGATTTCTCCCTACAAAACTTTATTTGTTATTGAAGATTTTGACATTTTTGCTCATCCTTTATTCTTTGGCCACGTAGGAACAATATAGTTCTTCTGTAATAATGGAAAAGCAGAGATGCTTTTTCTTATATTTTTATGCTCTTCTTATATTTTTATTTTTGCTAGTAGTTAGCTCCTTACCATGGATTGCTACATAAATGATTTGCACTCCCATGGTATATCCATAGCCAGAATGAATATTTCCATGTACCTTCAAGGTTCATTGTATCTCTCAAAGGAACATTCATCAGTGGAGAACTGGTCATTTTTTTTGCATGTCCTTTATGAATCAATGAGCCTGATGTGATAGCCTTTTAAAAAAATTTTGAACAATGATTCTCAACCTTATTTTCTTAACCTCAACATTGCAAGGATCATACAGTATTTGAGACCTCAGTAGGTTTCCTATCAGGATTCCTCAATTTAAGAGAAGAGGCATTTGTGTGCCAAGGCTCATATTTTCAGTTTTACTTATAAAAATTCTGTAATATCCTATAATAATCTAAAATTCTATAAAACAATCATAACTCTCGGGAGTGTGTAGTAAGCCTTGACTACATGACAGTGCCATTACATTGAAACTGGAATTTGGTTCTGAATGTATGAGAATTTGAAACTGAGATTCAATGGGTTCTCAGTTTCAAAATCTTACATATTCATGTCTTTCTCTGCCATCTCCAATTTAAAAAGGGGGAAAGATATGGAGTATGAGAAGCTCTTTGCTTTCCCTATTGCTTCCACCAATGCTTCTTACTTGCACAGACTAGAAGGACTCTGTGATGAGGATATTCTTGGCTTCTACTCCCTTGTTGCAAGCATTCAAATTTCTGATTGGCAGCTCTGTATGTTTCAACCTCTAAATATAGCTGCCTTATTCTTTATTCTCTTCCCTTGCATCTCTAACAGTACTCTTAGAATTATTACACCAACTCCAATTATTACTCCAAAAAAAGATGATGATCTTCTAACTTTGCATCCAAAATATACATTTTCAGGTTCTAGGTCACCATGACTACAGTCCCCATGAAAGAGACCACAGGTAGAAAGGATTGCATTTTCTGTTGGAGAGGGGGTAATTTGTCTAATGATATAGGTTTGAGTCCATTTTATTTTGCATCTGATTCACATCTGGATTTAGTTTCAGAGATGGAGCTCCAAGAGCAATCAGAAAATTGTTCAAATTGTAATTGTGCATATTGGCTAGGACCAAGATTATTTTGAAAAGGGAAGGCTCAAGTTCCCCCTACTATCACCAGGATACAAGTTAGATGAACCTATTGTAGGTACAACATATAACAGATGAGAAACACCAAATCTGAGATCAGGTCTTAAGAAAAAATAGAAATCTCTCTTTAGCATGTGTGACACAACCAACTTCTGTTATTGCTTTATTTTTTTATAAAAGATGTTTTAGTCACCTCGATCTTGTTCTATTATTCACTAAGCCTTTCTCCTGTCGTGCAGATCTAAAGACTTGGGATGTTTTCTAAGTAAAACTTTTGTAAGAGGTATCATCTATTCAATTTTCTGATCAAAGAGTTCTCTATTTAAAGTATTTTTTGTTCTTTTGCTATTTTTTTTGTGGACAAGACAATTTGGGGTTTTACAATTTTTAAACTTAAAATTTAGTTTTTAAATTAAATGTTTTATAGGAATGAGATGATAGGTGTGATTTCTTCATAGTTCTTTACTGGAAAGGAGATAGTGATGCTTCTAATTTGACTCAGAAGCAATCCTTGAAAATCAACAAGTTCTAGCCTTATGTGCCATGTTAATGCTATTGTATTTATTACACAGTTGTATTTTTCTACATGATCAGAGCTTTAGCATTGGGAATACCATTAAGACCTTGGAAGACATCAAGTCCAACCTCCTCTTTTTTAAAGATGAGGAAACTGAGGAGTGAAATAACCTGTCCAGAGTCCCACAGCTTAGTGTCTGAGGGAGGATTTGAACACAGGTCTTTCTGACTCCGAATTCAGCACTCTATCTGCTGTTACATCTTTGTTAGGGTATGTCAGTCATCCCAATTAGGAATTACACATTTTATAAATGAAGTCTGGGATTAGGTACAGGAAATTTGTGCTATAGGGACAAGATATAGTTATGAGAGGCATTTGGTAACCAAAAAAGTAAGTAACAAGGGTTCCTAGCCCTTTTTGTCCCATGGACTCCTTGGGTAGTCTGGTAAAGCCTATTGACTCCTCGTGATGTTTTTAAATGCATAAAATAAATTAGATTACAAAGGAAACCTTTTCTATCAAAGTACTTCTTTAGACAGTCAGCTCATGTTTATTAAGCACTTATGTTCCAGGCACTGTACTAAGTTCTAGACAGGAAGACTTCAAACACATGTGATTTAGCAGCTAGTCTATCAATCATAGGAATTTTGAAGTAGCAATGGGTATAATTTCTTACCTGTAATAACTGATGTGATGGGAAAATACTTGTTTTCTACTCATGAAAAAAAGTCACAGGTACTGCTGATAATATTACTGTGATTGGGTGCATACCTTCCTAATAGAAAGAAATAGTAAATTTTAGTTAGGAATTAGTCAAAATAAAAGTGTATTTTTTCCCATCTAATTTCTACCTATGGACTTGCAAGGAGTTAGAGCTCAAGTTAATAACCATGAACTAAGGGACCAAATGGACAGTTGGGTGGTGTTGTGAATGGAGTTCTGCATCTGGAGTCAGGACATCTCATCTCTGTGAGCTCAAATCTGACTTCAGACACTTAGCAGTTGTGTGACCTTGAGCAAATCACTTAACCCTGTTTGCCTCAGTTCTTCATCTGTAAAATGAGCTGGAGAAGGAAATGGCAAAACACTCCAGTATCTTTGCCAAGAAGACTGAAATGGGGTCATGAAGAATTGGACACAACTGAAAAATGACTTAAGGAGGGGCAAAATGGGAGTGGGTAATTCCTGGGGTTTGTGTTTCCCTAAATGGAACAATGGGGTTAGCCGTATGATGAAACCTATCTGTATTATTTTGTTTTTTGCTTTTTCCCACTTTATAATATTTTATTTTTTCCAGTTACTTGTAAAGAGAGTTTTCAACATTTACTTTTTATAAGATTTTGAGTCTCAAATTTTTTTCTCTCCCCCTCCCCTTTCCTCGTCTCCAAGACAGCAAGCAATCTGATATAGGTTATATGTGTACAATTATATTAATAATACTTCTACATTAGTCAAGTTGTGAAAGAAGAATCAGAACAAAAGGGAAAAACCATGAGAAAGAAAAAACAAAAAAATGTGAAAATAGTCTGCTTTGATTTGCATCCACAGTTTTTTCTCTGGATGTGGATAACATTTTCCATCATGAGTTTTTTGGAATTGTCTTGGATCATTGTGTTTGTGAGAAGAGCTAAGTCTATTAAAGTTGATCATCACACAATGTGATTGTTATAGTGTACAATGTTCTCCTACTTCTGCTTGCTTCACTCAGCATCAGTTCATGTAAGTTTCCAGGTTTTTCTGAAATCTGCTTACTCATCATTTCTTATAGCACAATACATTCATATACCACAACTTGATCAGATATTCCCCAATTGATGGTATCCCCTCAATTTCCAGTCTTTTGCTAGCACAAAAAGAGTTGCTATAAATATTTTTGTACATGTGGATCCTTTTTCTTTTGTGATCTCTTTGGGATATAGACCTAGTGGTGGTATTACTGGATCAAAGGGCATATACAGTTTTATAGCTCTTTGGGCATAGTTCCAAACTGCTCTCCAGACATGTTTTATTTGTAAAAATTATTGGGAGTTTTTGTTCTTACGTCATCATCATTTCCTTCCCCACTTCCTCATTTCAACCTTTGATTTTATTCCTGACTCCACCTAGAATGAATGTTAATATCCCTAGGGGCATATCCTGAACCAGCCTGGTATCTAACAGTTCATACAAACCACAAAGACCTCGATTGTGTTGCAGAAAATAAGTCATGTTTCACTCCATAACAGCCCAGCTCTCTGCAGACAATTAGAACCACATATAAGAATTGTGATATGAAAAATATAGATTAGTTAAAAAAATAGTTGCTCATTTCTGGACAGAATGGAGAGACTGTCACCTGAGTTTTCTTTCCAAAAAAAGTAAACTGAAACAAATTTGAGCCTCAGACCATTTGACACTTCATAAATTCAAGGCTATGTGCTGTTGTTGAGATCATCTTGCGTTGTGGTTTATATGAACTGGGGGATGCCAATATACATCGTAACTGAAGAGTTGTGTATTATCAAGAGCTTGATATTAGCAATCCAGGCAGCTTGCTTACAGAGGCTGGTAGCCAGGGCCTTTAATAAGGTCCCCAGACAGCCATGCCCATCCTCTGATCTGGAGATCAAGGGACCTGCCTCCAAGTTGGAGAGGAGAGACTCAGGACAGGAAGGATCTAGATAACTGTGGTGTCCACTATCTGAGATAGATAGGTGAATGGAATAAGAGAGGCCTAAATCTTCAGAGGAGGCTTTGCTTACCAGAGCTTGCCATAAACCCCCCAAGAAGAGATATTAGATTGCCTACCAAACTGAAGACCGATGGAGCTGTTGTACTGATGTCATTGTTGTATGCTTGTGAAACCTGGACAGTCTACCAGTGCCATGCTAGGAAACGGAATCACTTCCATTTGAATTGTCTTAGGAAGATTCTGAAGATCACCTGGCAAGATAAGGCACTGGACACTGAAGTTTTTTCTTGAGCTTAACTGCCCTGCATTCAAATTTTATTGCAGAGTGTACAACTCCGATGGGCTGGCCATGTTGTTTGAATGCCAAATGTACATTTTCCTAAAACACTGTTTTACAGAGAACTCACACAAGACAAGTACTCACGCAGAGCTCAGAAGAAATGATACGAGGATGTTCTGAAGGTCTTGCTTAAGATTTTCAGTGAGGATATGGGGTGTGGAGTAAGTTTTCCTTGACTGAACTTTGAAGGAAGAAAAGGATTTTGAGAAGTGGAGATGAGTAGGGGCTACATACATTCTATGCCTGAAGGTTGGCCTGAACAAGGGCAAGAAATGAGTTGTGGAATAAGGGCACCACAACTGGCCCAGCTTGGCTAGAATGTAGAATTTGTGAAGGGGCTTAATTTGAAATAAGGCTCAAAAATAATGAAGGGCAATTGAAGAGGGCCTTAAATGATAGAGAGTAGAATCTGTATTTCATCTTAGATTCAGAGACAATGGGAAATCACTGAAGTTTTTTGGTCAAGGGAAGGATAAGGTCAGACTTGTGCCTTAGGGAAGATTTTTTTGGTAGATGTTTGCAGGTTGGCTTGGTGAGACTGGGAGTAGAAAGAACAGTTAGGAGACTATTATAGTGAGCTAGATGAGAGGTACTGAGTGCCTGAACTAGAAAGAGTGAGAGGAAAGAAGGGGACAGATGTGGGAGATACACTGACAAGACTTGGCAACCAATAAGATATGGTGGGGTGAGGAAGAGGAGAGTAAGGGATAACTCCCAGACTGTGAACCTAGGTGACTTGGGGACAGTGGTACTCTGAACAGAAACAGGGAACTTTGAAGGACAGGCAAATTTAGGACGCAAGGTAGTCAGTTCTGTGTTGGACATGTTTATTTTGATGTACCTGTAGTAGGTCTAGGAATCAGGTGCTAATAACGTAGGACTGGTGTTAGGGAGAGAGCAGGCTGGATTTTGGGATGGGAATCATCTGTAGATGATTTCCAGTAGAAATGATGCTTAGACTCTGGAGTAAGATGAGATCATTGATCAAAACGTACAGATAGAGAGATGAGAAGAAGGCTTGTCATGTAGCCCTGAGGGAAATCCATGCTAAGTGGTGTGTGTACATTGTTTTCTTCGGAATAAAGTGATCAAGTCGGAGACAGAGAAAGGCCACTGGATGCGGCTTGGGTAGGCCACTTGAGGGTGCTATCATCTGAAAGGTTCCGAGACCTAATGAATAAGAAAATTGCTAAACTTTCTGTCCACCAGGGGGCAGTGGGATAGTACCATCCTAACCAGTGCATTCAACACAGTGCTTCTAGTTAGTGATTCCCTTAACAATACAGCTTCTCTTCCCAGTCATGGCTTTGTGCTTTGGAAAGAGAAGTGATAACTAGTCACACGCCAGCTCATTATGTCATCACAGGAAAATGAGATGGCTTATTTTACAGATTAAAAAATGATTAAACATCTGGAATTACAATTTGTAGAGAAAAAAAAACATAAATAACCTTGATTTGATTGCTTTAGAAATGCTGGGTGTTGGGATGTTTATTCTGCATTTGTTTTGCTTACTTTTAAGGAGTGATTTAAATTAGATTTTGTTGTAGCAAGCACCATAAATTGCTTTTGGAAGGGGAGTGCTTTATAGGACAGGAAGCTTTCTTTCTTCCTCCGCTCCTGACTCCCTATTCACACTTAATAGGGTAAAGTGTTCATGGAATTTTCCTGGCACAGGGAGTTCTTTGTGCATTTTCTTGGAATAATAAGTAATGTATTTAAAAAAAAATATGTCATAGAAAACTTCTTTTCAAAGTTCATTAAAAAAACTTAAGCTATGTATGTATGCTATTTATAAATTTAGGGCTTTTTGTAGTAATGAAAAATAATAACAATCATTTAAAACACCCTGCACCACAAACCTTAGGCCTACCCAGCATTAACCTATGAGAATCAGAATCCAGCTGTTCAGTTAGATGGCTTGTTGTCCTTTAGGGCAGGGGTGGTAGAAGGATACTCATTTGAGGAGGGGAAAGTATTAATGAGAAACTGTATTCAAAACACCTCTTCTAGGAACCTCATCTTCATTGTATCTACCCCACCTGTTTGTTCTTTTTTTCCATGTCCTCAGCCTCAGAATTCATACTTTTTATCATTTTTGCACAAGGCCATTTTGCATGCATATATTGCTGTGTAATCACTGGAAAGGGGAGACAGTGAAAACGGATGCAAGCAGAGTCGTGTCTGACTCTCTGTGACGCAATTTGAGGTTTGCCTGTCAAAGATACTAGAGGGCTTTGCCATTTCCCTCTCCAGTTCATTTTATAGATGAAGAAACTGAGACAAACAGGGTTAAGTGACTTGCCCAGGATCACACAACTGAGGCCAGAATTGAACTTGGGAAGATGAGTTTTCCTGACTTCGGGCCTGGCACTATATCCACTGTATCACCTAGCTGTCCAGTAGGCTGCCAATAGTCTGGGAGAAAGATGATGATGTCTTAGACATGATACCTTGGGTAAGTAAGTTTATTCCTCTAGATTTCATTTTCAGCATCTGAATAATAAGGAGCCTGACTAGATGTTGAAAATCTTTGCTCCTAAATTCTTCCAGAATTTCAATTGTGTGCATTTTGTCTGTATTGCTAGATTGCAAGTACCTTATCCTAGATTAATTCTTCTGGAATTTCAATTCTGTGTATTTTTTTTATGCAGCTACATTGTAAACATTTTATCAGAACTGTTACTAGGGTAGAATTTATGTGACTTTACCCTAGGGTTCTAAAATATAAATGTTGCTTCCTGGAAATATTTCCCCTGTGCAACTCATTTCTAGTATCATGGACAGCCACTGTTGGCCTAAACTATGTCTATAGTGGGATATGTGCCATAGGATAACATCATCACTGGCATCCTTCCCTCTCTTCTCAGCTTTGTCCTTTACAGACTGAATGTGCTTCTCTCTGCAGGCGGCAACACTTTTAGCAGTGGAGAAACTCTCAGTGGAGAAACTTCTCAGAGAAACTCCCAGGATATGCTTTGTCTTCCTTCTCCCACTCCCCTCACCCCCTGCTTATTCTCCCTGTCCCAGGGCTTATCTCACGTGAGAATTTGCTAGTTAGGGCTCTACTTCTCATGGACAATTTCTCTTATCTCTTGCATATCTCATTCTCTCCTCTAATACATTGACTATTGTGCTTTTTGTGTACCTAATATTGAGCTCTGCCTTTAGTAGGTGCCCATTACAAACTTATTATTAGGTCAGCATAATGTTTGATAAACTCAAGTACCACAATTACTAGGGGGAAGGGCTTACTATTTGACAAGAACTTCTGAGAACCTTGGACAGTGGTATTGCAGAAATTAGGTTTATACCAACACCTCACACAATATACCAAGATGAACCCCAAATGTATTGACTTAGATATAAAAATTCATACCATAGACAAATTACTGGAGCTAGGAAAAAAATGACCTTTCAGCCCCAGATATGGAGGAAGAGTTCATTGCTATACAAGTAATGGAGAGGATCACGCAGCATAAAATGGATAATTCTGATTATGGAAAATTAAAAATATTTTGCGCAAACAAATCTTATGCATCAAAAATTGGAAGGGAAATAAGTCTCTAAGGAAATAAAATCTTTGTAACAAATTTCTCTTATTGCAGTCATTTCCATTGTTGCCAACACTTTGTGACCCCTTTTGGGGTTTTCTTGGCAAGGGTACTGAAGTGGTTTGCCATTTCCATTTCCAGCTTATTTTACAGATGAAGAAACTAAGACAGAGTTAAGTAACTTACCCAGGGTCACACAGCTACTAAGTGTCTGAGGTCAGATTTGAACTCATGAAGATGAGTCTTCCTAATTCCAAGCCCAGTACTCTATCCACCTAGCTGCCCTTTATCTAGTATTTATCTACTATCATTACATAAATCCGAGGGTACCCATGATTTCCATTCCCTATAGAGATATACATGACCAAGCAGTACTGCACAGGTAAATGTTATAGCGCTCCCATAGGGAAGCTGCCCTATTTGCCAGACCAAGTAGAATAGCTACATGTATTTTGATCCTCCTTAGAAATCAGTAACCTACCTGGATTGTAAACTTGATATCAATATAACATTAGTCCATTCCCCTTTCTATTTTTAACCTATCAGAATTGACATCTTTTGTTATGAAAGTTTGTCTTTAAAAGTTTAAGCACAGCCTGAGTTTGGGTCCAGGTCCATGCAATGTATATACCTTATATGTAATAATAAATCCCTTTTGCGACATTGTTTTTTTCTGAGCCTGCCTGAATTCTTTAGGCTGAGCCCCAAATGAAGAATTTTCTTTCATCTTTCAACATCTCATTTTTAAAATATATAAAGAATGAATTCAAATTTGAAAAACTAAAACCCATTCCCCAAGTGATAAATGGTCAAAGGAAGTTTTCAAATGAAGAAATCCAAGGTGTCAAAATCCATATGAAAAAAAGCTCCAAATCACTAATATTTAGAGAGATACACATTAAAGCAAGTCTGAAGTTCTACCCTACACCCATAAAACTGGCAAAGATGGCAAAAGAGGAAAATGACAAATGTTGGAGAGGAAGTGGGAAAGCAGATAAACTGGAGCTATGAATCAGCCTGGCCATTTTGGAAGGTAATTTATTACTTTGCCCAGAAAGAAAGCAAAATTTATTTTGACCCAGATCTATCACTCGTTTGTCTATGCCCTAAAGAAATAAAATAAAAAGGGAAAGGATCCATATGCACAAAAATATTTATAGCAGTTCTTTCTGTGGTAGTAAAAAACTGGAAACTAAGGGGCTATCCTATTAGGGAATGTCTAAACAAATTATAGTATATGAATCTAATGAAATGTGATTGTGCTGTAAGAAATAATGAAATGGTCAATTTAAGAGGAAACCAGGAAGACCTTTATGAAATGATGAAGAACAAAGTAAGTGGAAAATGAGAACAATTTATGTAATGAAAAGAGCATCACAGAGAAAAACAAATTTAAAGACTTTAGAACTCTGATCAACACAAGAATAATTTATGAGTTCACCAATCATCTCCTGACAGACAAGTAATAAACTTAAAATGCATACATTTTTGACCATGGTTGAGGAGGGGATTTGTTTTGCCATATTTGTAGATATGTATGTATTGAGAGATTTAAAAAATTGTTTATTGGCAAGCAATGGGAGAAATATGTTAATAAAAATTTTATTGCTTAAAAATAAAAAAAGAAAAAATGGATGAAATTTAGTGTACTTGGGTTATGGCAAACCAACAATTAACTGAAGTTAATTATAAAGCTGAGAATCTGCTGGAAAATAATTTTAATGGGTGATATTTATATTCATGAACTGCTCTATGTCTCCCCAAAGGATCGAGTACACATATGTTAAGTTTTACATAAATTAAGTTTATTTTAGAAAACCTCTTTTCTTATATGTATGTATATTTACACATACATAAACATGTGTATACACACATATATAGATGTAATGTTTAACATAGAGACTTGATTCTTGTGAGGGACACACACATATTCACATACACACATAATATTCATATATTATTATGTCCATCTGACAAATGAGTTAACTTAGGCACAGAAAAATCAAGTCACTTCTTGAAGGTCACACAACGAGTAAGTGCTGGGCCAGAATTAGAACTCAAGTCTTCTCATGGCAAATTGAGGGTTCTTTTACACTGCCTCTAACAACTTACACTGTTTGGGGTTGACTGAAACTATTGGGAATTAAGAAAGTAATCTTGATTTTTAACTTCTTTATTTGATGCTATATCTTAGTGGCACCAGTGCCAATGGTTGACTGTCTAGGGGAATATTGCCAGACCACAATCAATGAGGCAGACTACTTAAACTTTAGGAGTTGGACCTAAGATATTTCATCTACAATCAATGGATGTTTATATTATTGAATTTTCTTTCTCTGTCATTTTTCTCCTTTAAATCTCTCCCCTCTGCTCATCCAGAGCTCAAAATTATGGCAAATGTTAATTTCAGCTAATGGTGTGTCATTAAGATTATGTTTAGGGAAGAAAAATTAAAACAAAATTATCAGGAATAATTATGTGAATCAATATGATGAGTCACACATGAGACTGTATCCAGTAGGGTTCAGTTTTATTTTTGATGTTGCTTTTTATTTCTGATATGATTCCATCAATTTCAAGGGTAAATTTGAGTTTATAATGGAGTACATGTTAGCCTATTGAATCAACATCTCATAGTGACTAGAGTGCTTGAGTTTGAAGTCAGATCTGCCTCTGACACCTGCCAAACTTTGTGAGCCTTATCCAAGTGACTTAATCTCTATCTATCTCAGGCAGCTCCACTGTGATCTACCTAGTAATTCATGGATGTGTTTTGATTGGTGGATTTTCTTTCACTGGGAATTCTCTACACTGGAAAAGATCATAGATTCTTCACATATTCACATAAAGCTTAGCCATAGTTCACGTGGATTTCTTTTAGATTAAAATTATAAAATGACAGCATCTTATCTTCAGAATATTTACCAGCTCCCTATCAATGCTAATATAATTTTTTCTTCAATTTAAGATGGTTAATGTAATACAGAATGTAATACATCTTCTATTTTACCTAGTTTCCTTCTTATTGTGCAATAAGTAGTTTGTGTGAGTCTATGCAATTCACTTTAATTTAATTTATTAAGCACTTACTGTATTCTAGGCATCTAAGGTATAAAGACAAAAAAGATATAACTCCTGCCCTCAAGCAGTTTCTATTCTATTCATTCTTCTAGTGCTGAGAGGGGCAACCATATTGATATGGAATGCTTGATTTTCTTTCAAGAGAAAACTTAAATGAAGTCTTGCAATCTGAAATGTTCCACAGAGATTTATTTATTTATTTTTTTTACTTTGAACTTTGATGGATCTAAAATCTCTATGATTTGGGTATTTTCTTGATGCAGATTGCATCACTGTCTTTGGGCATGGCCTCTGATAAATCTGCAAGGGATCTACCCAGAGAGCTGGTGACAAGTAAGTTCTTTTGATATTATGTGAATAATAAAAATAATAATGAGAGCTAGCATTTATGTAGTGCTTTTAAGTCTTCAAAAGAACCTGGACAAATGTTAACTCATTTGATCCTCACCACCCTAAGAAGTAGGTGCAATTATTTAAACCATTTTATGGATAAGGAAGTTAAGGGACTTCCTTTGAGGTTATAAAACTTGCAAATGTCTGAGGTAAGGTCTTTGAGACTCCAAGTTTTGCACTATCTAGCTGCCGTTCCTTATGCTCCTTACTGGATTACCAGCGGAGCACACAGACTACCCGTAGGTTATCCCCTGCTCTCCACTGACTTTTCTTTTCTTCAGTCTTACATTGCTCTGATGTCTTCCATTATATCCTTAACTCTGTGAAACTCCTTATTTGTAACGTACATTTTTGTACTTGTAAAAATCTTCTCATGAAAACATTCAAGTCTTTTGGAAGGAGTGATAGGACAATTGAAATATACTTCAGTCTAACTCAGAACCAACACAAAGCCTCTCACCCTAAATTTCCTGGCAAAGCATATTGAACATTAAAAGTAAAATAGTGTTAATTATTCTATTATTCTTACATTTAAAATTACAACTGACAACATTGATTTCCATTCTATTCAATTTGATACAACTTTACCTTATTCCAAAGAATCTGTGGATAGATTTCAGTGTATACATGACTTTAGACAGGAAAAAAAAAAAAAATATATATATATATATATATATATATATATATATATATATCTCTTCATCTTCACTAAGCACTATGTGAAATTTAGTATTTCCTTCAGTTATTTAAAAACATTATTCCAAGATGTGGTTGTTAGTTTTCCCATAATTGCCAAAGATATCCATGACATATAAAAAGTTAATAACCACTGCTTTATGAGTATAAGGTACAAGACAGGCAGTCTCAGCCTTTAGGGAGGTTACAGTCTAGTAGCAATTCACCCAATTAACTCTAACTTAGAATGTGATGAAGAACACAAGAGATCAGAGTATTCTGGGAGATCAAAAGCTACCTTAACAAAGTTTTTTTTTTAAGTTTACTGTTTCTAAAAATAAGAAGACAGAGTCTTATATGAGTAATGGTGTTTACAAAAGACAAATGCAACCATGCTGACAAGTAATGGCACTTCCCTTAGGGGTGATTATTGCTGGTCCTCAGAACCCTTCCTAGGCTCTAATGAGTCTTCACCAATCCCCTGTGAAGTGGGACTTTTTCATCTCATGCCAAGCAGGAGGTAGAGAGCATTTGCCGGATTTGTTTAAGGCCAGAGAGGAGCTAGGGCATATGGAAACAGGAGCTGACCCAGATGCAAATCTTTCTCTTAAGTTTAAGCACAGATAGTCAAGGATATGAGCAGAGATACTTATGAAGTTTGTGAAAAGCATTTCCAAGAATGTAATGTTACAATACAGGGAAAGAGAGTGCTGAGAGTAGCTTGCTCTCTAGAGCAGATAGTAAATATGGGACAGAAAAAGCATGGGAAGGGGAAAGGGAAGGAATGGACACTAGAGACAGGACTGATAGGAAGACAGGCAGTGAAGAAAGCAATTCAATAATGAAAGAAGTTTCAGATAGTAGATTGGTGAGGATTAGAGTCAAGATATTCTTAGGATAGAACTTGTCCACACAAAGTGGCTTCACCATTACAATGTTTCACTAGTGAAGTGAGAGGGCAGCTATGATTTCAGACCTCCAAATAGAGTGAATATATACAGTATAGTTTTATAGCAAAGTTATTCATCTAGATGAATGTTTTTATAGCATGTTTTCATTCTTTTAACTTCCTCTGTTCATCATACTTTATCATTTGGGGGGGGACTTTCCTTCACTTAGGGGAAACTGCTTCCCACTGGCACTGAGTTGATTATCCACTTGGGGTGTAATGTCTGGGTCAGCCATCAGATGGCAGTACAAGCCCTGAGGTATCAACTTGAGTAACTGTGCAGGCAAGGGAGGAACTAGCAGTTCTCAGACCTTGAATTCCTATGAATTCCCATACCTTTGCTCTTATGGTGCTACTCTGGCCTTAATTAAGGTATGATTTAATCCCATCTTATTTTAAAATTGAATTGGCTCATTTTTACCACTTGGTGTAGGTAAGACTTTACTTAAGCCAGTTCCCTGGTAGTTTAGATTCAATACTAGAATGCAATAAAACTTTTGTAGAACTTCTTAATGTTAACCAAAAAATATTTACTTTTCCATAGCAGGGAAAAAATACTTAGTGAGGACACTGCATGATTCAGATGTAGCTCCCTTGACTCTATGTAATCCAAAGTAGTCCACTATCGGGGAGGAGCTAGAGTTCTTTGAGCCTTTTTGGATATGAGAAGCAAGATCTAAGGCTAGATACTTTAGTCCCCTGAGTCAATTAAGCATGAAGGATGGTTTCAATAACTTTTCTAGAGAAGAACTAACCTAGCTAATTCTGGTGTGGGACTGGTAATTATTCTACCTACCATATCTCCGTTCTCAGGGAATCACAGCCTCGTTCCCAACTTCAGCATAACTGAAAGTTTTGCTCACTCATATCCAGGTTAAAATCCTTGTGCTGAATTGAAATAAAACCTGAAAGGCACCCACTGGCACTTCAGCAAATCATGGACACTTGGGGTGCACCCTCTACCTTCTCAGGGAGGAATGAGACCCTTTCATAGGGGGTGTGAGGTAATGGCCAAATTATTGTATTTTTTTTTAAAATACAACTCCCACATGGGTATATCCATTTCAAAAACAAGACCAAGACAGATCATTTCTATCAGCTACTAGTAGGTGGGTGACCAGAAGAAGAGTGGGCATTGGCTGCCTTCTCTGGCCTCAGAGACCACAGAGGCTGCCTGAGGTCAGGCATTATTAGGTGCTGTTACTTCACTAGCCCCTCTGGTGCCATCCACCAAATTCTAGTCTCAGGCCTCCCATCCCTCCCACACTAGATCAGCATTGGGTTGTTATAGAGATTTAAAGCTCAGCCACTGTGTTTTCTCTATCACATTTAGGAGCCAACATAACACCGTAGGGAAGTACTGAATTTGGGGTCAGAAGACCTAGATTCAGACCTTGGCTCTGACCCTTCTCCATGACCTTGGGAAAGGTATTTAACATCTCTGGGTCTCAATTTTTTTTTTGGAAGGGGAAGGTAGGGCAATTGGGGTTAAGTGACTTGCCCAAGGTCACATGGCAATTTTTTGTGTCAAGTGTCTGAGGCTGGATTTGGACTTAGGTCCTCCTGATTCCAGGGCTGGTGCTCTACTCACTGCACCACCTAGCCACCCCAGTCTCAGTTTCTTTACAATTGTGAAATGAGGATTTGGACTTCAGACATCTTTGTGGATAAGGAAATTATTTGTGGTGTTTTGATTGTGTATTTAAGATTTATTTTGTATTATTAAATTACAATAAATTCCTTTAAAAGGGGGTTTTCTTGCTATCTTTTGTTTTTCTATTGTCTAGATTTCCTCCTGTACTCTTTCCCATCCTTTCCACCAGAGCCATCCCTTACAACAAATATTTAAGAAAAAAAGAAAAAGAGGAAGAGGAGAAAAATATTCAGTAAAACCAATCAATCTGACATGATATTAGATATTATAACCCATAGACTCCGGACTTCAGCAAAAGAGTGAGAGGCAAGGGTGTCTTCTCTTTCTTTGGGGCCATGTTTGTTTGTGATGATTTGGAAAAACTGATTTTTAAATTGCTTTGCTATTGTTCTTTTCTTTTTATACATGGTTGTCACTGCCTATGTTCTTTTCCTGGCTCTGCTCACTTCCTTTGCACCGGTTCATATATTTTCCTATGTCTCTATACTTGACACGTTCATTGTTCCTTTATGTTCATTTCATTTTTCTTTCTTGCACTTAAGAGGTATCAGGAGATTGTAGAGTAGACCCAACCTATTTCAGGCACTAGTTACACATTCAAATAAACTACTAGTAACAGAAAGAACTGGGTTATAGTTCCAACTTTACCATTAACTAACTAGTTAGGAAAATCACTCCTCATGTTAATTTCCTTAACCCTTAAATGGTCCTAACTATTGGTTTTTATACTTCATTTTTAAAATAATTCATATACATACATTTGTAAATGGTCTTTATACTTCACATAGATTTTATGAAGATAAAATGAAGCAACATGAGAGCATTACATTTTTTCTTCAAATACTATAGAAATTTAAGGTCTTATATTTATCTTATAGATGACTTCTTACTTGGGTAAATATTGGCACAGTGGGAAACTGTTACTGATTTTTTGGGGGTGTGGGAAGGGAGGTACAAATCTGTGATTTATTTCATCGATGACTGGAACTCCCTGGTTTCCATAAATGTGGATCAACTACTCCTGTAACTTAACAGTCTTAGAAAGCTGCTTGGGGGCATTGAGAGGGTAAATTATTTCTCCATGGTCATGTAGTATGGGAGATAGAGAATCTGCAAAAGACGTTATAGATAAAGACAAGGGTAAACAAAAGAACTCTCTGTTTCAGCTTTAATGGTGACTGTTGTCTGAAGCTGGCCAGTAGAAGTAACAATTATTGCTCAGTGAGCTGGTGGTGAGGTTTAAGCCCAATAGATCCAGACAGCGAGGTGGCTCAGTGGGTAGAGATCTGGGGCTGGAGTCAGAAAGACCTGAGTTCAAAACTGGCACTTACTAGCTGTGTGACCCTGGGCAAGTCACTTAATTTTCATTTGCCTTAATCTTTTGGAGAAGGAAATGGCAAACCACTCCAACATTCTCTGCCAAGAAAACCCCAAGGACAGTATTAGCGAGCTATGGTCTGGGGTGTCAAGAAGAGGCAGACGTAACTGAAAGAGCAAATGACAACGATAACGGTCAATGCAATCTCTTTATCTGTAATAATCATACAGAGAATGACCTAATTCTGTGGACTGCATATCCAGGACAGGTCTGAATAAACAGGACTAATCAGGCTCATTGAAGTTTCGGCCCAAAATAAGCCAGTGAAGCTAGAGGGTTCTCCTATGGATCACTGTTTCACAAGGTCTTTTCCAGGACTTCCCCTTTTTGCTAGAAATATGAACTTAGGGGAGGCTAGGTGGCTCAGTGAATAGACCACCAGCCCTGGATTCAGGAGGACCTGAGTTCAAATCTGACCTCAGACACTTAACACTTACTAGCTGTGTGACCTTGGGCAAGTCACTTAACCCCAATTGCCCCACCAAAAAACAAACAAACAAAATATGAACTTAGCCCCATTCAATAAAAGTTCTTTTTTTACTATACCACATTGTGGTTCTTCATTTCCTTATGCTCCCACAACCCAAATTCAGGCCTTCCATGTGTTAATCACAGCGAGTATGTGTGAGATGCAGGACATGAAACCAGATCTTCCTGGCTCCACTGCTAGCCCCGGTATCTACCATTTTGTGGTGCCTCACAGATGTCACTGATATCATTCCTAAATAACACCATATTGGCTTGGAAGAATCAACATATCCCCTTACAGCCTTAACTTTCTTTTCCTTTTGTAACTTATCTACCCTTAAATTCACCAAATGAGAGAATTATTATCTCAAAATTAGCCAATGAACACATGTGAGGGCTTATAGAAATAGGCTGTTTATCAACTCTAAAGATTTTTTTTCCTTATATGCACCTCCCAATTAAAGCTTTCAAGTTAATTTCTGCTTTTATTGCTATCAATCATTGTCTATGAATCATCTGTATCCATATAAATCCTTGTGCCCACAATGCTATTAGTACGGGAAAAGCATTGAATAATTTATGTTTGGAGAGACTTTGTAGTATTAGTGGAGGACACTGGTGGGCTGGAAGTCAGAAGACCTAGGAATCTATCCACTGATTATCATTATGGACAAGGCAATTTAGCATTCTTGGCAGAATTGTATTGATAGAATTGGGCAGAATTATAACCAATTTTATCCTTAAGTTTTTCCCTTAAATTTGATCATGATATTGTCCAGATCAGGGAGCTACTCAGTGGGATCCTTACAATGATTAAAATACTTGGCCTAAAGGAGTCACCCTGAAGGTCCATGGTTAGCTAGTCAGCCCAGATTAAATTCCCTTAATCCTTTTCTCCTAGCTAGAATTGATTTCTCCTTCCTCAATTTGCAACTAGGGTTTTGTATGAATTTCCCTCATGCTTACCAAATTCTGCTGTGTATTATAGATCTTTATATGTAATATTTTATCCTTCCCTTAGCTTACAAGTTTTTTTTTGAGAGAAGGGATTGGGTCATATTTCATCTTTGTATTCCCAGCCCTCTAGGATAATGCCTTGCACAGAGTAGCTACTTAATAAAAGTCTGTCGAATTGAAGCGAATTACAGATAAGTAAGGTAGATGGATATTCCTTTTTTTAAAGGATTTGACTAGATTGGATGATTTGTTAAATTCTTTCTCTCTCTCACTCCCGATGGGCTGAAATCAGTAATCTGCCTTTCAAAACTCCTATAGGCTTTCCAGCTGTAGTCCTGAAGTCCCCTTAGCTTTTTGAACACATGATAATTTCTGTTTGGCCAACAGGCTTGCCTTTTCCACTTGGCTAAGATAGTCTAGAAGCACTGCTTTTTGGACTTTTTGGGCAAAAATATGGTAAGATATGTAATAGTACCTGTTGGATGGGATGGGGTTGTGGTGGAGAGGAAGGGAGGAGAAATAGGAGGAAAGAGTTTAAGGAACCTGAAATATTCCTTATTTCTCATAAGGCATAGTGCTTGGCAATCATTTAAGTTTCCTCCTTTTTTAGTCAGGGTGGCTCACTGATGGAAATTTTTTAAAAGTGAAAACAATAACCACAAGGAATATCACTGTAGAAAGTCTTTACTTTTGAAAGGCAGAGCAGTATTTTGGCTAACAGAAACAAAATCACCACATCACAAATAGTTCAGAAAAAATGCAATTGGTCTGTGAACATAAGGATTAACAAAAGTCCTTTAATAAAAATTTTCTCTAAGAAGATCAAGGCATGGGACGACTAGGAGGTACAGTGAATGGAGCATGATCCCTGAAGTCAGGAGGACCTGAGTTCAAATCTAATCTCAGACACTTAACACTTACTAGCCATGTGACCTTGCGCAAATCACTTAAGCCCAATTGCCCTGCCTTCCCCCCTCCAAAAAAGCAAAAAAAAAAAAATCAAGGTATGAATAGATGTCAAAATCAGAAAATTGTATCATTGTCTTACATTATTCATCTATAAGTGTGATATTATTTTTGGTTAAAATCTAGTTTATAATTTTGTTAGCTCATGAGCGATCCCACAGTCCTTTGCATTCATCTGTCTGGTTTCAGTTACATTGCCAAAATGGAGCAGAAACCCAAGGAAATGTTACTTCCTTTTGAATCTATTACTTTTTGCTCTCCGCCCCCCTCTACATGCTGAAGTCTAGTAGAAGGCTCCTCTAAAGAATATGTGTTTCTGCAGTTGAAGCGCTGCCCCCTGAAATGCTATTCAGGATGGGTTTTCTAGGCAGTTATTCATTTTCCTAAGGTGAGATCTTCCCATGGAATTTATGCAACAATATAATGTAGTATTATTTAAAATGCTAGAGCTATATTTGGGAAATGGAAAGGGAAGTTTATGGTAGGATTGCTTCTCCTAGGTCTAACAGATGCTTGCAGAAAAACCTATTTGTCCTCAGCTTGAGGAAACTTGAGGTTTTCCCCAAAAGAAGAGAAGCATGATATGGTGTACAGTATATAATAGTAGATATGAGATCTGTGTTCTAATTCTAACAAAAGATACTCTTCACTAGAGAATTCTATTCCCTGACACTAGAACAGGATTGTTTTTTAAACCTGGGTTGATCTGTGGATGCATTTCAATGGAATGGTGACTTGGATGGGGAAAAATTTATTTTCACTAACCTATAACTGAAAATTAGAGTTTCCTTGAATTATGATTAAAAACCATTATTCTGAGAAGGTTTCCATGTGTCACCAGACTGCCAAAGGGACCCACAAAACAAAAAAAGGTTAAGGAATCTTGTGCTAGACAATCTAACCTCTTAGGGTCTTAGTTTCTTTAGTTGTCAAATGAGGGGCAAAAGTAATAACGTACTTCATCACAAAGTGATTTCCCTACAGAGCCTTGTAAAGTGGATCTTATAGGGACTATTACTATCTAACTGTGTTTGTAGCTACATTTGTCGTCTATCTTTATTCTATACATACTATCTCCATACTTGTTGTCTTCTTCCTTAGAGCAGGGATTATTTTATTCATTGCCTTTGTATTTCTAGCACCAGCACAATGGCTGTTACCAAGGAAGTTCTTAATATATGCTTGTTGACAGGTTATTATCGTTTTACATATAAGGAAACTGAGTTCTGAGAGGGTAAATCTGTGTCAAGGGTATGCAAGTGAATTTGTGCATGAGCTTCCCAATTATCCAGGTAACTGAGAAGGGCTTTATAAGGACTGGTTGTGTTAGCTAAAACACAGAGTGGCTCAACATACCAACAATTTTTTTTTTTGCCATGGCTGGATCTGCTGGATGTGCAAAAAACCAGCAACTGTGAAGCCAATTAAGCTGATACTATCTTTGAAGCAGACCCAGAGTCATTTGGTGGTTTATGAACCTTCAAGAGACATACTTATCTTCACGGACTCCCTTAACTTTTGGTTATGGGGCTCTTGGACACATGGTGTTTTATGATTTTTGAAGACATCCCCTTCTCTTATTGTTTGTGCTCAAGCTTAGAACTGCAAGTCCTGCTTATCATCAGGAATACCTTCTGATTTGTGCATCAAAAGGCCACAGCTCTGACACCTGGAATTCCTAACTCCCCCTCCCCTTGGGAATGAGGCTCCCTGCCTCATTCCTTTCTAGAACTTGCTCAATTCCCACCTTTCTCCCCATTCCTCTGCCTTCCTTTGTTTGAAAAGTGTATATATGCTCCACATCCGTTATTGAGGTAAGGTGCTCTCATGCATGTGCTTTATTTCCCTGCTTAATAAAAATTTCTAATTTCATGGGTATTGTCTTCCTCCAGTTTTCTTCTCTTTAGGGAAAAAGGGGATTTAGATCTTGAGAACTGGCCTTTGTGTTCTCTGGATATATTTCCCCTTTGGGAGGGAAAGAGATCTAAATTCCCTAAAGAGAGCACATGCCTCAGTTTACAAAGATAATATAATTAGTAAATGTCAGAGTTGGGATCCAATACTTGGCCTCCTGATGTCAAACACTTTGCAAACCTTTGTTTCCAAATTACCCCCACTAAGATGGTATCTATGATCCTTTCTACTTCTGAAATTTTATTATTTTTTATGATTTCTGAGATTATTTTCAGTCTTAAATTTTGTGACTTCCTTATTTATTTCTTCCTTTCTATTTTCTTTTCTTCTTGTCCTATCATAGCTAACCTATTACAGATTTCATTGCCATAAAAAAATCAGAAAGTCATAGATGTGGATCCTAAATGGTCCTCTCCACCTCCTGGAGAGTTTTGTGTTGATACATACGTCCTCTCTTCACCAGACTTTCCTTCTCAACCTTATCTATAACCAAGAAAATGTATATACCAGATACTTAGGCTAGTGGCAGTTTATAGCCATAGATGAGAGGGGAGTTAACTACCCTGCAGGAAGCTTGACATTCTAACCAACAGATCCACCAGTCACCTAGAGGGAAAAACGATGCAGCATTTTTGAAGGCATATCACTTGTCTTTGATTTAGTACTTAGCACAGTGACTGGAAAATAGTAAGTGATTATTGTTTGAGTAATTGATTGATTACTTACAAGGCCTTCTCTATGCATGCATCAAATGAAATAACATATGTGAAGCTCTCTGTAAATCTTCAAATGCTAGATGAATATTAATTATTATTAATATTCTGTTGATTATAGATCAGCTATTAAAAAAATCATGTGGTCCATGATACAGGGGACATAGGAGTCTATTGTTTCTCCTGCTTTTCTTCTTTATAGGAAACAAAGTAGTGGATAGTAGATGGAGTATTAGACTAGGAATTAGGAGTACTGGGGTTGAGATCACACTTCTGGCACTTTCTTCTTATAATGACTATGTGCAAGATAGAGCAAGATTTCTCAGTGCCTTAAGTTACTTCTTTTTTTTTTTTTTGCTTTTTGGAGGGCAATTGGGGTTAAGTGACTTGCCCAAGGTCACACAGCAAGTTTTTGTGTTAAGTGTCTGAGGCCGGATTTGAACTTAAGTCCTCCTGACTCCAGGGCCGGTGTTCTATTCACTGCACCACCTAGCCGCCCCCTTAAGTTGCTTTTAATGGTAATAGCATATAGTCCCAGGCAAAAGCAGTGAACTTAGAATTAGAAAGGCCTGAGTTCAAATCCAGCCTCCCCTTTTCCAGTTGCGTGACCCTGGGCTAGTCACTTCACCATTCAACTTCAACTTCTTCATCTGTCAAATGGGGTTAATAGCATCTTTACTACTACATGTAGGTAGCTGTAAGGAACAAATGACAATCTGTTTAAAACACTTTGCAAACCTTTAATAACTATATAAATTATTAGTACTATTATTATTAGTTTTAGTGCTATTAGTACTTATTCCACAAGGAAATTGTGAAAAACAAATGAGAAAATATACATAAAGTACTCATACATGGAAAAGCCATATAATTATCAGTTATTATTATTGTTATTATTATAATAATACCTCTATGCTTCTATGGAAAGAGAAGAGTGTTCAGTAAATGTCCCAATTTCGTGAAGGTTAAGTATTTCACACAAAAAAATCATTTTATATAAGATGGAGAAATGTGGGCTTGATAATAGTACACTAAGGTGGAACCAGAGATGATTGAACATACAGAGCATTGATTAATAGTGTTATCAGCCTGGACAGAATCCTTTAATGGCCTATTGCAGCGCTCTGTCCTTGGTCCTGTCCTGCTCAAGTTTATCGATGACTTTACATCTAAACGTAAAGTCAGAAGGCCAATCTGTGATTTCTAGTCATTTTAGGAATTAAATTATATATTTTTAGAAGATAGTATGATACAATGGGAAGAGTGTTCAATTTGAAGTGAGAGGCCTGGAGTTGAAATACCAGCTCTGCCACTTATTAACTGTGTGACCTTGGGAAAGTAATTTAAACCCCCTAGGTCTTGGTTTCTTCATTTACAAAATGAAGAAGTTATACTAGATGATCCCTCAGATTCCTTTTTTTAGTTCAAAAGCTACAATTTTATGAAAAATCACAGAGTCACAGAATTTAGGAATTGGAAGGGACCTCAGACCATTTTAGTTCAACTCATAGGTGAAAGGAATTCATGTTATGGCATACTTAACAAATGGCCATTCAGATTTTGCATGAAGACTTCCAAAGAGGAGGATTCCCCAATCTCTCCCTCCCCCCAACCTCTTTAGAAAGTCTCTTTCACAGGTGGATAGCTCTAATATTTGGGATTCCCTACCCTGATGCTAAACCTAAATGACCTCATTGCAATTTCTCAGAGATTCCATCAGAACTTAATACTCTCTGGGGCCAAACAGAACATGTTTAATCCTGCTTCCAAAATGAGAGCTGGCATGTTCACCAAATTTATGGATGACATAAAACTAGGCAGCAGACAATGTAATGGATAACACTGCAATGCTCTAAAAAAATTCACTAGAATGTAAACTCCTTGATGAATCAATTGACAAAAGCATTAATTAAGTACTGACCTTGGTCTAAGCACTGAGGATGCCGAGAAAAGTAAGACAGTGACTTGTTCTCAAGGAGCACACATTCTAATGGGAGGGAGGGGGCATAATATGGAAGGTTTAAGCTCCAAGTCTGATGGCAAAGTCCTCAGTTTATTTTCTGATGGAAAATGATAGTTAGGATCCGGCAGCAAAGCAAGTAGTAATTCTTCTTCTTTAATGTCATTTCTGCTCACAAAACCACATCAGTTTCTGATAAACCAAGGCCAAGGACTTTGGTAGAAAGAACTTTCTTTTTTGAATCTTCAGTATCTGTGACTGTAGCATCTGCAGGAGCTGTTGCCAAGCTGTGTCTCCAGGCATTGCTTCCCAGGATGACAGCTGCAGGCCTTGGGCTGGAAGTATTGCTTTTCTAAGACTCTTGGGTTCAGGGTCCTTGGCTGTCTCCATCAGAATCTGAAGGGAGATGGTGGTCAAGGTGGTGGATAGTGGTTTGATTTATCTGGCACTTTCTGTCTGTCTCTCAGGCAGCCTTGTTGCTTCATCCAGGTTGGCTTTCCTGCCCTGTATGTGGCAGTTGGTTGAGTTCATTATTCTGATCTCTTTTCCATAGGAATTGCTTCTTTAGATGATAGTGGTGATGGCTAGGCTGAAAGCAGAACGAATGGTTTGAAGGGTGCTACCACTCCCAAGCCTTCTGTGTTGATCTGCTTGTTGGTAGCACTCAGTTAAGCAATAATTATTACTGGTGGTAAAGAAGGCAGGCTTTTTCTCCACAATGATTTCTCCCTTTGATGATGGCTGTGGTGACTGGGCAGGAAGCAAATCTGGTGGTTTGGAAGCTGTACTATTTCCAAGACTCTTGGATTCAGAGTCCTGAGTTAGGGGGAAGACAGATGGTTCAGTGGATAGAATACGGGGACTGAAGCCAAGAAGTCCTGAGTTTAAATCTAGGCCTAGATACTAACTGGATGACCTTGGGCAAGTCATTTAATCTCCATCTGCCTCAGTTTTCTCAACTGTAAAGTGAGGATAATAATAATGTCTACTTCCCAGGGTTGTTGTGAGGATCACATGAGATAATACCTGTAAGGTGCTCATCATAGTGCCTGGCACATAGTTGGTCCTATATTACATTAGGTGGCTATTGTTATTAAGAATATTACTTACAACAATAATCCTAAACATATATCTCATATGTATTTCTAACAGTCTTACTATTAAGTAAGTCTTACTAACTTGAGATATTTGAACATGATGGTACATTTTTGCAGATTGTGTGCCAATAAGCAATAGGCCCCCTTTTATATTCATTTCTTCTAGAAAAGCATGCTCTGCTCTAATGCCTTATCACAGTATGGAAATAACCACAGGCTCTCAAAGGCAAAGTCAGAAGAATCCAAACTCCAGAAGGTTTTATCAAGATAGAGCAACTTCAAGAATGGATCTACTATGAACTGTGTGAGCCTTTCATCTAAGAATCAGTATCAAGTCCCAGAAGCCCATCAGCAGAAAGTTGACATCCAAGTTAAGAATGGCTCTTTTTCCCCTACCACAACTCATGAAAACTACTGTTAAATTTTGGGGAGACTGTGATTAGCCTTGATGAATGGGAGTGGCCATAACAACAAAATTACAGTTTTTTGAAGAACACTGAATTAAAATGATACTTCTTACCTTGGGAAATATTTTAATTCAGAAGTAACTGTCATTCTACTGGATAACCTCATCTTGGCAGGGTGAACTTTAGCTCAAAGAAAATAGTAAGAACTTATTCATATGAAGAAAGTATACATATAAGAAGGAGAGGGGGGAGAACTTTGGTGAGATGTATAGTTATCATTTTCCAGGATATTTTCTTATGTGACTTTCTGAATCACATGATGTAAGGAGCAGCATGCTACAGTGGCTAGAACACTGGCTGTGAATTCAGGGAGTGTGGGTTCAAATCCTCTTTCTGATAGTTATTAACTGTGTGACCTTGGCAAGCTTAATTAATGCTCACTTTATTGATGCCTATCTTGACATCTCCTTTCATTTATCTTATTTCTACTCTTACAAATGCTAGCTCTTCCTTTATACTCTTTATTGTGATTCTAAACTACTCTGCTTTTTGGCAGATCCATTCTCTCTTCTAGTGGTCTAGTTGTGGTTTTTAAATTTTTAAAAAATATTTCTTTCTGGAGATTTGTCCTCATTTTCTTTCTATCACAGTCAAAAGAGACTCCTTCCATTGGAGTATTTCTCTCTCTCTCTCTCTCTTGCTTACTCATTCCTTCAGTCTGCTTATTAGTTTTTGTGTTTGGACTCCCAACTTCTTCCTGCCTTTTTGTTGTGTTTGTTATTATTATTATTATTCAATATGGTGTATTTGTTGTTTTGAGATGGGTCAGGGAAGTTAGGCTTAGTCATGATCACTCAGTGTCATATTACAGAAAGTCTGAATTGTTTGTTGACTTCAGATCAGCAATTTGATATAGCTGCCTAAAAAGCTAATGTGATCATAACACAACATTAATAGGAACATTAATTGAAGTAGAGTATTGAGATTATAGGAAATATTAATCCCACTGCAACCTGCATTAATCAGACTAAGTGCTTCCTTTCTACTTGGATCATAGATCAAGTGGCCTCAGAGGCCAACTCTTCTAATTACCTCATGTTAGAGATGAGGCAACTGAGTTCCAGAGAATGACTTGCAAAAAGTGATACACGTAGTAAGTGGGCAGAGCTGGGCTTTGAACTCACATGCTTTGACTGCATATTCAGCGTATTTCCAGTACATTATACTCTCTTAAGGATTGTGTTTGCTTCTAGGAACCACACTTCTAGAGCCCATCAATAAATTGGAGGATATTCAGAGAAGAATACCTCTTGGGCAGCTAGGTGGCACAATGGACAGAGTGTCCGACCTGGGCTCAGGAAGACTTATCTTCCTGATTTTAAATCTGGCCTCAGACACTATCTGTGTGATACTGGGCAGGTCACTTAACCCTGTTTGCCTTAGTTTCCTCATCTGTAAAATGAGCTGGAGGTCATGAAGTGTCAGACATGATTGAAAACAACAAATTTAGAAGAGAGCAATGAAGATGAGGAAGGCTTCAGAATCTTTAACATGCTATACAAAGAACAACTGAAGTAACTCAGGAGGTTTATT
The DNA here is from genome assembly GCA_028627135.1 of Pseudochirops cupreus. Taxonomy (NCBI): domain Eukaryota; kingdom Metazoa; phylum Chordata; class Mammalia; order Diprotodontia; family Pseudocheiridae; genus Pseudochirops; species Pseudochirops cupreus. Next base: position 485,990,886 of record CM053581.1, read on the forward strand.
CTGGAAAAGAAAAGGCTTAGGGTATGTGTCATAGTGATCTTCAAAAGTAAAAGCTGAATTTAAAGCTGTTAGGATCTCAGAAACCATCTAGTTCAACCCTCTCACTCCCTTCCATTTTATGTATGAAGAGTCAGGAGCTAGAGTGGTGAAATGATTTGCCTAATTTGAAATCAGATTCTCTGATTTTTGGATCCAGCAATCTTTTCATCATGTTGTCTTTCTCTATTTGAGTGGCTGTCATGTTGAGAAAAGAATAGACATTCTGTATTGTCCTAGAGATCAGAATTAGAACCACAGAGTCACAGGGAGGTAGATTTCAGCTGAAATCTACTTTCCAACAAAGGAATGGACTGTCGTATGGGATAGTGAATTCCCTGTCCTTGGAAGTATTCAAATAGAGCCATAATAACAACCCTTCAGTACTGTTGCAGAAGGGATTCATGTGCTTAATAGGAAATTGGACTAGGTCATCTTTCAATTAGAAGATACTATCATTCTATATAAACTTTGATATTCAAAGCTTGCTATTCTTATAATAAACTCCTTTCTGATGAAAGAGTCCAAAGACAGTATATAAAGCTAGAGTCCACGAATAGATTGCTGGGCTTCTAAAACTGGGTTGTTGTTTTTTAATCATTTAGAGACTATATCAAGTCAGTGGATGCCTTAGAATACAGAATACTATATTGGAATAAGATGATTTTCTGCTTCTGTTAAATTTTTTTTGGTGTCATTTTTAGTGTTAATTTAATAATCAACACACACAAACATTCCAAACTACAGAGACTAAAAAGGACTTTATATTAAACTGTGATTTTTTTGTTACATCACATTTTTAAAAAGTATATATTAAATTTAACAATTCAGTAATAAAATTACCTAATTGCTGCTGTCCAATTCTGAACTTTATTTTCTTCTGAATATTTTAAAGAGATATTTTTTTCTCTCTTGTTTTTCCCTCCCCAGCAGAATGTAAGCTCCATAAAGGTAGACACTGTTTCATTTTTTATATATTGTTTTTCTAGAATAGTATCTGTTTAATAAATGATTGTTAAAAAAAAGTAAGCCATTTTTCTTGTTATCAGAGTATTTGAAGTAAGAGTCAGAGTGAAATAAGAACACCTAAGTGCTCTTGTCAAATACATAAGCCCTTTTTAAAAAAACAATATTTTATTTTCCTCAATTACATGCAAAATAACTTTCAACATTTAGAAAAATTTTGAATTCCAAATTCTTCTATTAAATTATCAACCATTTCATTTTATTATGCTTTAAAAAGGAGCTACACTGATTCAAAATTGGTGCTGAATTTTAAGATGGGGTAACTAGAGCTTTAACAACATAAAATTAAAAAAGTAACAAAACATCATGCAAAAGAAAGAAAAGAAGTCCACCAGAGTCTGGATTTTAAGGACACTTCCCCACTCCAACTCTGTAATGTTATCCTATCTAGATGAAACTGGTTTGGCTCTCCTGGTTTTGGAAGCTATAAAGACTGTCCATAGTCCCTTTCTGTTTTCTTACATAACTCTCATCTCTCAACTTGAAAAGTGATCCTTGAATGTCTATACAAGTCACACACCTAGCCCAGTCTGTATTTGTATACTCACAGAAAATAATTGAATATTAGACCTGGAAGTGACCTTAGTTGTCATCTAGTCCATTTCCATCAATTTAGAGATGGGGAAACTGAGGTGAAGAAGGGATGTAACTGAAGTCAAATTTCCTGACTTCATCCTACCCTCTACTACACCAAATTTAATAACCAATGTATATAATTAGTAATGGACATGATTGGCTATAGTTGTTTATTTAAATATGTAGTCCATGGGGCGGCTAGGTGGTGCAGCGAATAGAGCACCAGCCCTGGAGTCAGAAGGACCTGAGTTCAAATGTGGCCTCAGATACTTAACACTTACTAGCCATGTGACCTTGATCAAGTCACTTAATACCAGTTGCCCTGCCTTTCCCTTCCATAGGTGCTATGTAGAAGAAGTCTTATAATTCTGCTACCTAATTATAGAAGTCTGTTAATTTACAGATTAGACAATTGAACAGTTAAATGATTTACCCAGGATCTTTAAAACTGGCAGGTATCAGTGGCAGGCAATAAACTGGAGTTTTTTTTACTTCCATGTCTAATCTTTTTTTACACTAAAAAGGGACAAATATTCAAATAACATTTGATAAGTGTTTAAATAAGATTCTGTTATCCATGGTCAGGCTCCATTTGTCATAGTTTTAAGCTTAATATTAATTGAGAAGTAATGCTCAAAGAACATGAGGATTTTTTAAAAGGTATTGTCTCCTAGGGTCAGAGTGTACACATTGGAAGCAAGAATTCCTTTAAGAAATTGTTTGTTCTTGTCATTATTTATATTTGGTTTTGGTAATGTAGCACCTATTCCTCTGTCACTCCACACATGGCTAGGGCTCCCAGAAGAGCTACTCTAGTTTGAAGATATTTTGTTGGTCTGTATCCAATTAAAGAGAATCATAACTCATAAGCCTCCAGCAATGTGTTTGCTTTTATTTGTTAGATCAGAGGTGTCAAATTTGGAGCCTGTGGGTCACATGTAGCCTATAAAACTCCCAAGTGCAAAAGGAACTAGATTAAAATGTATTTTGGAAGTGTTTGTAAAATAAATAAAAATGAACAATGCAACATTTGTTAGTTTGTGGTTTTCTAAGTCAATGTGGCTGCAGGAATCTGTTTCTATTTGTGGTTGATACTCTATATCTAGATGACAAATAGTTCCAAGTAAAGACATTTAATGACATATGAGAAACATAGCAAGAGAACATTTCCCCCCAAAAGTTAGCATAGTTGAAGAACATGAATGAATGAAAGAGCATACACAGGGAGGAGTAACATCCCTCTGACCCAATATTATCACTAATAACTTCTGTGAGGTTGTTATTGTTCCTTCATTTTGAAGAGGACTAATGACATCATAGGGTGATGTCTTGACTTGGGTGAATTGGATTTAAATGAGGCAAAGTTGTACAAAGTCATCAGCCTCACTGTCTCTTCCAGAGTCATCAAATTCCAGTGGTGAAACAAAAGTCAATATGACTGCTGATGGTACTACAGTAAATAGAACACTAGGTCTGGAATCAGGAAGAGCTGAATTCAAATCTGCCCTCGGATACTTACTAGCTGTGTGACCCTGGGCAAGTCACTTGATCTCTGTTTACTTCAGTTTCTTCAAATGTAAAATAGAGATAATAATGATAATAATAACGTTGCAGGCCTGTGAGGATCAAATAAGATAATACTTGAAAAGCACTTAGCAAAGTATAGTTATATACTATATAGACGATTATTCCCTCTTTCCCTCCCCCTTTCTTCTCTTCTAGTGAATCTGCTCCCTACTGGTCTCTTATGGAATGTAGTCTTTATCAAGTATGTCGACCTAAAGTAAAGTCTCTGCAGGATGCTGCTTTCTCTTGGTCTCATGTAGTAGTTAGTGCTTGACAGTGCTTCACTGGTCTCATGGTTATTGTTGGATATTTTTAGGCATAGTTTGTCTGGGTGGGAAGTGGTAGAACTTTTCTTTGGTAAGAGAAAGAGTGGGTTCTCTCTATTTTTTATTTTTTCTGTCTCTACTTTAGAGTTCAGAGGCCAAAGTTTCATCGATTTTTTTTTTCGCTTTTTGGAGAGGGGAATGCTGGGCAATTGGGGTTAAATGACTTGCCCAAAGTCACATGGCTAGTAAGTGTAAAGTGTCTGAGGCTGGATTTGAAGTCAGGTCCTCCCACTCCAGGACCGGTGTGCTGTTCACTGTGCCACCTCACTGCCCCAAGTTTAATCAATTTTAAGAAAATCAGGTCCTTCATACATGCAATATCAGACCAGTAAAACCTTGTTATTCTCTTCCTCACTGGAATCTGTCAGTTTCAGAACTTTGCCTATGACCAACTTTTCCTCTATAAAATTAAAATCTTGTCTCTCAGGGAAAAGTACTCTAGGAAACAGCTCAGCCGGTCGGCTAAGTAGTGACTGGAGACAATTTTTTTTTTATCATAACTTCCTGCTTATCAAGTGAGGTACCTTATTAGGGTTAGAAATTCCTTGTAATTCCTTCTTGATGTATAATTAAAATAAAGCGCATCTATGCTTATGACACTCCTCTGCTCAAGTGACTCTCCATTATCTCTAGCAACAAATAATAAACTCTTGTTTTTGGCATTGTCTAAGCGTTTCACAATCTAACTCCCTTCCATCTTTCCAGACATTCATTACACATTACTCTCCTTTACACACTCTGCAATGATTGGCACATAGTACTTCATAATATATGTGGGTTGATTGATTGTAAAATTATACTCCTTCAGACTCATTTTAAGGACTTCCTTTTCAACAAGTCACCAGGGACATCAGGATCTGAAATCCTTTGTTTTTCTCAACCCAGAGATTCCTTTTGTCGTCTTTGTTGTTTCCCATGCAAATGAACTGGAAGGATCTAGGTAAAGTTATAAAATCTTTAGATTGAACCACTTGCAAGGCAAGAACCTGCTTCAATTCTTTGTTTCAGATTTCTTTTGTCTTCATTATGTGTGCACATCATGCAACAAACCCCTCCAGGCTTTGAGCTAGGGCTTACCTCAAAGACTGGTTTCAAACTTTTTCTGGGGAGGTGATTATAAGAAGGAAAGAGCAACCACAACAGATTAGAATTTCAGAAAGCCTTCCACATTAGCATCAGCCAGCACAAGTCCCAGGGGGCACTTGGCTCTTTATTTATGGCATCGCACAGCCTCTTTCAAACTCTTTTTAAAAAAAGTGTTTATGGATATTTCCTGTTTCTTACATTGTCGCGGTTAGCCCAAATATTGCTTCCCTCCCAGAGTGCCATCCCATATGACGTTGTTATAGGGATTTGGTGCAATTATTTTAGAAAGGAAAGAAAGTCAGTATAGCTGATCAATAAATTGGAACAAAGTCTGAAAACATGCACAATATGTTACACCTGTGGACCTCTAAACTCCGTGGTGGCGTCATCTCATCCGTCTTCATTCAAGTCTTGCTTGATCTTTATAATTTTGCAACATTTACTTTTGATTTTTGTGTGTGTGTGTAGTCACTCTTTCCATTTGTATATTATTATTTTTTTTTACCTGTTCATATAGATATTTCCATGCTTCCCTGTATTCATCACTCTCATCATTTCTCACAGCATTGTAATATTCCATCACATTCATGTACCACAATTCATTTAGCCATTCCCTAATTGATGATTTGTTTCCAGTTCTTAGCTATCACAAAAAAGTGTTGCTATAAATATTTTGGAGTATATGGGAAATTTTTGCTTATTAATGACTTCCTTGAGCGTATAAGCCTAGCAATTGAGTCTCTGGTTCAAAGGGTATGGACATTTTAGTCATTTTATTTGCATATTTCCAAATTGCTTCTCTAAATTGTACCATTTCACAGTAATAGAACAAGGTATTAGTGTGCCTACCTTTCCACAACTCCTCCAACATTGCCTGTTGCCATTTCTCAGGTCATTTTTGTCAATATACAAGGTATGGTTTGTATTTCTCTTATTAGTGATCTGGTACATTTTTTTTCCATGTGGTTGTCAATAATACATAACAGTTTTTTTTTT
>CM053581.1:485996997-486032303 GCA_028627135.1 Pseudochirops cupreus
TTTGCTTTATCTTATCTTCCCAGTGCCTATTTCCCTTATTGTTAAAATGAGGGAATTAAATTAACTGACTTTTAAGTCTCTCCTGGAAAGGTATTCTTAACCTTGGGTTAATGGACTTGGTTTGTTAGAAATATTTTAATAAATGTATTTGAATACATTTGGTTTCCTTTTTAATCCTATGTATTTTATTTTATGCCTTTAAAAATATTATTCTGAGAAGAGGTTCAGAAACTTGTGGACTGCCAACAAGGTCCTTGACATAAAAAGCTTAAGAATCCCTGCTGTAGATCTATGATTCTGTGACCTCTTCTCTCCACTCCCATTATAAATATCCTAGCTCATACTCTCAGCTTTCCTTGACTAAACTTCTGTAATAGCCTCCCCACAGGTCTTTCTTCCTGTTTCTAATCTAACCTTTCTCCAATACCTCTTTTGTAACACTGCTTAAATTATCTCCCCCTTATCATCTCATTCCCAACCTACTTTTCCAGACTTACCTCATGATACTTCCTTTCATACTGTAATTTTCAATCAGACTAGAATCTCCTACCCATAGCTACAATATCTATATGATCCATTTAACTTCTATTATTAAAATAATATGATCTTTAATATTAAGGTCACAAATCAATTTAGGATATATTGTGAAATGTGCTGTAAAGTGTGGGTTTAAGCCTAATTTCTGCCAGACTGTTTTTTGAGTTCGCCCAGCAGTTTTAATCAAATAGGGAGTTTTTCTACTCTGTCAAGCACTTCAGAGGTCCTATTATTTCTGACTCTCCCTTATCTGATCTATTCCATTGATCTATCTCTCTATTAGCCAATTCTAGATGGATTTGATGACTGCCACCTTATTCATATAGTTTGAGGTCTAGACATGCTATTGCTCCTTCATCCCTATTTCTTTTTATCATTTCCATTCACATGCCACAATCTTTTGTTTTTCCAAATGAATTTTGTTATTATTTTATCAAGTTCTATAAAATGTGACCTTGGTAATTTGACTGGGCAGCTAGGTGGCACAGTGGGTAGAGTGCTAGGCCTGGAGTCAGGAAGATTCATTTTCCTGAGTTCAAATCTGGTCTCAGACACTAATTAGCTGTGTGACCCTAGGCAAGTCACTTAATCCTTAATCCTCAGTTCCTCATCTATAAAATGAGCTGAAGAAGCTAAGAAAATCTCTCTAGTATCTCTGCCAAGAAAACCCCAAATGGGTCACAAAGAGTCAGGCATAGCTGAAATGACTGAATGACAAAGTTTGATTAATATAACATTAAAAGTGTAAATTAATTTTGGTAGTATTGTCGCTTTTATTATATTGGTATGGCCTAGTCATGAGTACTGGATATTCCTCTAGCTATTGTTCTTTATTTCTCTGGGGTACATTCTGTAATTGAATCTATACCAGTATTTTGTGTACTTTGGGAGGTTGATTCAAGTCTGTGGTTTTCAACTGGGGTTGTGGATGGTAAAGGAAGGCTTTTTTGAGTTGACACCTCAATTGAGCTTTGAAGGAAAGGAAGGAATTCCAACAGATGAACTGGGTATGTCTTTTACCTTTCTTTGTATCGCAAATGCTTAGCACGTTGCCTGGAACACTGTAATAAATGTCTATTGATTGAATACATTCCAGAAATGGGAGATAGAATGAGCAGGGGAAGAAAACATCAGGCTATGGGAAGGAGAGTAATCTCATCTGGTTGAAAAGTACAGTATGTGAAGGGGAGTACTGTGAAGTAAGTCTGGAAAAGTAGATTGGGAATAAGATGATAAGAGGAAGATAACTTGGGCAGTGTTTGGAAGAGATATTGGAGAAAAGTTAGATTAGAAATAGGAAGACTTGTGAGGAGGCTATTATAGAAGTTTAGTCAAGGAAAACTGATAGTATGAGCTAGATATTTATATTGGGAGGGTAGAGAAGAGATCATAGAATCATAGATTTGTAGGACAGATTCTTAAGCTTTTTATGTCATGGACCTTGTTGGCAGTCCGTAAGGCTATGGACCTCTTCTCAGAACAATATTTTTAAAGGCATAGATAAAATACATAGCATTAAAAAGGAAACCAAATATATTCAAGTTTAGTAATTAAGATATTTCTAACAAACCGAGGCCATTAACCCAAGCTTAAGAATATCTTGATCTAGGGGAGGCTAGGTGGTGCAGTGAATAGACCATTGGCCCTGGAGTCAGGAGGACCTGAGTTCAAATACAGCCTCAAACACTTACCACTTACTAGCTGTGACCTTGGGCAAGTCACTTAACCCCAATTCCCCTGCCTTTCCCTCTCCAAAAAGCAAAAAAAAAAAAAAAGAATATCTTGATCTAGAGCTATGAGGGATTTAGAACCCATCTAATTCCTTAATTTTACCAATAAGAGAAACAGACACAGGGAGGATAAACTAAATCAAGTCATCAACAAACAATTATTAAGCACTGTGCTAAGTGCTATAGATATAAATTGTTGCAAAAAGAAAGACATTTTCAGCTCTCAAGGAGCTTACATTCAAATGAGGGAAGACAGCTTGTAAAAAGGAGTTTCAAGGTAGGGCATGATGGTGAAGTCTGAAGAATGAAGGATGGCTGGTCTCAACCCTTGCTCCAAATGGAGGTTCTAGGAGGAACTGACCAGTGGAAGAAGAGGGGGCACAGGGTCAGAGAGAGAAGGCAGCTGAGCCATGATGGTAGAGTAGAGAGAATGACACGTTTAATAAAATACAGTTGGTAGGTGTCAGACATGGAATTTGAACCCAGGTTCTCCAACTCCAGTACTAGCATTTTTTTCACTAAGCTTTCTGATGGGATAATGGGATTATTCCCACACATTTCAGCAGCCCAGATCACTGGTGTTTCCTGAGGCATCTGGTCCATCCCTAGATACTAGATAATTCTTTCATTGTGGCTCTGAAACTCACCCCAGGGTCCTTTCACTGTGGCACCTGGATCACTCCAGGCTACTTACCACTCTTTAATCCTATTTAGATATTTCCACCATCTTTTTTTTGTATATAAATATCAATCTCACCTCATCAATTTGCAGATTCCCTAAAAATCTTGCCATTCCTATTGGTGTTACAATAAACATTCCCCTTCACTGTAAGGTTTGCATGCTTGAATTCTTTCCAGGCAGACCCCCCTGTACCTGGACATTTTGGGCTTCCCAGCAACCTTGAACTGCATTACTTCCCAAGGGGACAAGTGTGAGAAATATTAGTGAAGTAGAATTAGTAGGACTTGGCAATTAATTGTGTATTTTGACTTGAGGAAAAGAGAAGAGAATAGGTGACTTTGACATTACAAATCTGGGTGACTGGAAATAAACGTGTAGTGGAATGCAGATCATACAAGTTCATTCAAGCTTCAGGCAGTTTTAATTTTGGCACCTATCATGACTCAAGAGATTGATTACCTTCTGCAGATACAGGATATTTATAGCATTTTAACCTCTGGCATAGTTTGAATAGAAAAACACTCATGAAGAAGTCTTTTGATCTTTGATTTTAACAAATGGAATTGATCCAAATGTTACTCCTTGAGCTTACATGGGCCCTCCCTTATTATCATTGAATGAGCCAAGCTTGATTCCTGAGCTAGTATCTGTCACAAACTTGTCAAACAGGCTTTTAAGAAGCATAGAGGATAATATAATCATTTGGGAATTTTTAGAAAAAGAATGTGTAAATAATCATTGAACCAAGAAAGCCTCCTCTTATATGTCTCCTGGAAAGAACATTTCAAACTGCCTCTTGACAGACATTGACTGCCTCTTCAAGTTGAACCCCTGGCTTAAAATTCATTGGTAAAAATGAAAGAACTCTTAGAATGTATCTAGTCCAGTCTCTTCACTGTACAGAAGAGGAAACTGAAGACTAGAGAGAGTAGGTGTAGGGCACTTGGCAAGGCCCCAAGGTCATATAAGCTAGATAGTAACATAGTGGGGCAACACTCTGTACGCTGTACCTCAAGACCTTTCTCAACACTTCCTATAACTCAGGGAAAAGAAGGGAAGGGACAGGAGATAAAAAATTATTGACAGGCAACATATAGCACTGGGAAGACCTCTGAATCTAAATTGTGACACTAGCTCCCTAACTTTGTGATGACAAACAAATGGCTTTATCTCTATGGGTAATCAGATATCATCTGTAAAATAGGGCTAATATTGAACACAATTCACCTTTAATCTATACTAATGAGTGTGGTATTAATCAACAAGTATTTAATACTTGTTAAAATGTTGATCTAATTAATAATAAATTAATAACATTTAATAAACACTTGCTTAAATGTCTACTGTTTGCCAGCCACAGGGAATACAAAGACAAAAAATAAATATTCCCTGTCTTCCACCAATTTACACTTTAAAAGGGGAAACAATCTGCATATATAACATAACTGTTTCTAGGTCCAGGGCATCTGGAGTGCTTGCTCTCTTCTAAAGAATCTTCTAGCTCTAAATCAGTGGTTCTCAACCTGTGGGTCGCGACCCCTTTCACAGGGGTCACAGGGGTTGCCTAAGACCATTGGAAAACACATATTTCCGATGGTATTAGGAACCCAGACACCTCTCCTCTATCCCTCTCCAGGCGGGTCCGCCCACATGCAGATATGCCCATATGCAGATACACCCACATACAAGTATTAAAGGGTTGAGGCATTAGGAAGGTTGAGAACCACTGCTCTAAATCCATGCTTGCAGGCTGCGCTCCTTCCTTGACAATCCCTACAGAGAGGACTCAGGCTCTTTTTCTTGAACTCACAGGTTTTTTTATGCCTCTCCCTCTAGTCTTTATCCCTAGGATAATAATTTAGATTTAATTCATGTCTATGTTCTCCTCAAATAGGAATGTAGAAGTGTATTTGATGTGCAATGTAGATAAGGTATGGGATAGCTATTTTTTTCTTTCACATAAAAGAAATGCTTAAAAAGCCAGATTCACAAGCATGCACTGGTAAAGACTTAAATATGAAATTGTATCTTATAATTTCTATTATAGTCTTTTGGGAGGTTGACATTTAAAACAATATGGGGATTCTTAATCTTTTGTGTGCTATGGACCCCCTTGGCAGTCTGGTGAAGCCTATGAACCCTTTTTCAGAATAATATTTTTAAATGCATAAAACAAAATACATAGGATTCCAAAGGAAATGAAATAAAAACAAAGAGGTATTTTTTCCATCCAAGTTCACATACTCCCTGAAATCTATTCTATACCTTGGGTGTTCCGATGATGACCATGTTTTTGGTCTGTGAGTTAGTGAGATTTTAAAAAATAAACATTTCACCCTCACCTTGGCTTTGCACAAGTAGTCTCATGATGTCTTTCAATCTGATTTGGTGAAGAGGGTTTCAGCTGATTTTGCCCATTAAATATTCATAAATGTATATGCAAAATAAGTGGATACAAAATATGTAAAAGGTAATGTTGGGGAGAGGTTTAGGTAACAATTGGGAGAATGAATAAAGGCATTATATAGGAGGTGGCATTTGAGTTAATCTTTGAAAAAAAAAACCTAAAGATTAAAAAAGTTAGAGGTGAAGAGAGTGCATTCTAGGCATGGAAGGATAGCCTGTACAAAGGCACAGAAATGGGTGATGGAAGGTCAAGTATACAGAACAACAAGAATCCCTAATTATGCCTCCCCCCCAATCCTATATAGCAAAAAGCTTTTTGTATAATGTCTGGAAATGCAGGTTGAAGCAATGAAGGGCGTAACATACCAAAAAGAGGAATTTGTATCTCATGCAAAAGATGATAGAGATTTTCTGAATTGGTTGAACAGGGGGGTTAACCTAGTCAAAGCTATACCTTAGGAGCAAATGTTTCTATAATCATCAGTATTGAATAGCATTCACAGTTGTGCTGCTTCCATTTCTGCCTGAACTCTAAGGCTAGAAGAGGCCAAAAATAAGACAGTAGGAGGAGAAAGCAATTTGAAAAAAATTTCAACACCTAGAAAAATACAAAGGGGGTGGCTAGGTGGTGCAGTGAATAGAGCACCGGCCCTGGAGTCAGGAGGACCTGAGTTCAAATCCAGCCTCAGACACTTAACACAAAAACTAGTCGTGTGACCTTAGGCAAGTCACTTAACCCCAACTGCCCTCCAAAAAGCAAAAAAAAAAAAAAAAGAAAAATACAAAGATTGTGATAGCATCAAAATAGAGAGCCGTCACCATTTCCCCTGTTGACTATGTCAAGTCTAGGTATGAAATTCATTTATTCTTCTCACAATCCAACCAAAGTTCCATTTTCTCCCTACCACAAGCTAAGTCACAAACACAGATTCTATTAAAGTACATTCCCATTAGAAAAGTTTGAGTCTCTGGGAACTTGTTATTTCTGGAATAAAGACACAATAGGTTACACAGGATTTTAATTGGCCTCTATTCAAAATCTTTACTTTTGGGTCATAGAATTTGCATGATGCTGGGTAGTCCTAGGACTCAGAAACAACAGAAGTGCTGACTGGCAGCTTCTCATTTCCCTGGCCTAAGGGTGGAAGTTAGTCATACTTTTGAACAGATTTTACAAAGCCAAACACACCGTCAGCTCTTTCCTAATGAAAATGATGCTAAGCAGGCTATGTCCAGGATGGAGGGAGACATGAGCTACAGTTGCAAAGGCTAAATTTTAACCTGAGATGGGTCAATGAGTCACTATGCAACCCTGTGAAAGGATGAAGTCTTCATTTGCTCATTTGGAAAATCCAGAATGAATCCCTCTTTAAGATATTCAGGCAGATTCATATCATGTGATTTGCTTACAGTGGAGTTTCACATGCAAATAGAATGCCAGTCTTACGTCATTCACAATTATTATTGATGACTTGCTAATTGTTATTAAGATACAGCATTTGTGAAGCAGTCAGTGGAGAAAGAGAAATTTAATCAATAAAAATGAGCAATTTACCAATTTCCTTTTTTTTTTGAGGAAGGCTCCTTCAGCCAACAATTTTGATGGATTCACCAATCAGTTAGTACTGTTTTTTTGATGGTAACAATTACCAAGAAGTTTTCTCAGAATCACAGGATTCAGGACTAGGAAAGGTCCTAGAAGACATCTAGTTTTAACTTTTCCCTTTACAGATGACAAAATTGAGACCTAGAGAAGTTTTCAACTTGCCCAGACAAGTCAGCTAGTCTTAGCACAGCTAAGATTTTAATCCTTTTTGTAGTGGCAAAGAATTGGAAATCAAGGGGATGCCCATCAATTGGGGAATGGCTAAACAGGTTGTGGTATATGAATGTAATGGAATACTATTGTGCTATAAGAAATGAGGAGCATAAGGACTTCATAATGACCTGGAGAGACTTATATAAACTGATGCTGAGTGACGGAAGCAGAACCAGGAGAACATTGTACATAGTTACAGACACATTGTATCTGTGATGAGTGACATTAATAGACTGGGCTTTTCTCAGCAATGCAAAACTATAAGACAACTTCAAAAGACTCATATGACAGAAAAAGCTATCCACATCCAGAGAAAGAATTATGGAGTCTGAATGCAGATCGAAGCAAACTACTTTGCTCTCTCTCTTTTTTCTGTTTGTTTTGTCTTGTTTCTTGTTTCTTGTTTATTCCATTGGTTGTAACTCTTTTTACAACTTGACAAACATTTGGTGTGAAGGTATATGTAGAGCCTATTTTGAATTGCATGCTGCCATGGGTGGGGGTGGCATTGGGAAAGGGGGGAAAAAGTAGGGGGAGAAAATTTGGAACTCAAAAGCTTGTGGAACTGAATGTTGTAAACTAAAAGTAAATGAATTTTAAAAAAAGATATAAAATAAATATGGTACATTACTTTGAAAAAAAAAGATTTTAATCCAGGTTCTCTGATGCCAGTTTCAGGAAATGTGTCCCTGTATCACAGTTACTGAAATAGTTTCTGAACACTGCAACCAAACAATGTTCCATAGAATTACAGCTTCTTTTTTCCCCCCTTAATAGTATTGTTTTCCAATTGCATGTAAAGATTATTTTCAACATGCATTTTTGTAAAACTTTGAGTTCCAAATTCTTCTCCCTCCCCTCTCCCCAAGATGGCAAGCAATCTGAAATAGGTTATACAAGTACTATCTTTTTAAACATATTTCCATATTAGTTATGTCATGAAAGAAGAACCAGAAGAAAAGGGAAAAAACTACAAAAAAGAAAAAACAACAACAAAAAAGGAAAATAGTATGCTTCTATCCTCCTTCGGACTACATAGTTCTTTCTCTGGATGTGGATAGCATTTTCCATAATGAATCTTTTGGAATTGTCTTAGATCATTGTATTTCTGAGAAAAACTAAGTCTATCAAAGTTGATCATCACACAATGTTGCTGTTGCTGTGTACAATATTCTCCTGGTTCTGCTCACTTCACTCAGCATCAGTTTACATAAGTCTTTCCAGGTTTTTCTGAAACTCACTTGCTCTTCATTTCTTGTAGCACAATAGCATTCCTTTACATTCATATACCAGAACTTGTTCATCCATTCCCTGATTGATAGGCATCCCCTCAATTTTCAATCTTTTGCCATCATAAAAAGAGGTAATATAAATATATTTGTACATGTGGGTCCTTTTCTGTTTTTTAAGGTCTCTTTGGGATACAGACCTAGTAGTGGTATTGCTGGATTAAAGGGTATGAGCAGTTTTATAGCCCTTTGGAGATAGTTCCAAATTGCTCTCCAGGATGATTGAATTGGTGCAGAACTCTATAATGCATTAGTGTTCCAATTCTCCCACATTTTCTCCAAGATTTATCATTTTCCTTTTTTTGTTATATTAGTCCTTTTGATAGGTGTTAGGTGGTACCTCAGAGTTATTTTAATTTGTATTTCTCTAATTGATAGTGATTTAGAGCATTTTCTCTTATGATTATAGATAGCTTTAATTTTTTCCTCTGGAAACTACCTGTTCAAATCCTTTGACCATTTATCAATTGGGGAATGACTTGTATTCTTATAAATTTGACTTGGTTTTCCATATATTTGAGAAACGAGACCTTTATCAGAAACATTGTCTATACAAAATGTTTCCCAGCTTTGTGCTTTCCTTCTAATATTGGTTGCATTGGTTTTGTTTGTACAAAACCTTTTTAATTTAATGTAATCAAAATTATCCATTTTGCATTGCAAAATATTCTCTATCTCTTGTTTGGTCATAAATTCTTCCCTTCTCCATAGTTCTGACAGGTAAACTATACCTCACTCTTCTAATTTGCTTATGCTATCATTCCTAATATTCTAAATCATGTACCCATTTTGACATTATCTTGGTATAGGGCAGTGGTTCTCAACTTTCCTAATGCCATGACCCTTTAATACTCGTATGTGGGCATATCTACATGTGGGCAGACCCTCCTGGAGACAGATAGAGGAGTGGTGTCTCAGTTCCTAAGACCATCGGAAATATGTGTTTTCCTATGGTCTTAGGCAAACCCGTTCAACCCTCAAAGGGGTCACAACCCACAGGTTGAGAACTGCTGGTATTAGAGTGTGAGATGTTAGTCTATGCCTACTTTCTACTATATGATTTTTCCAGTTTTCCCAGCAGTTTTTGTCAAATAATGAGTTCTTATCCCGGAATCTGGAGTCTTTGGGTTTATCAAACAATGGATTGCCATAGTCATTTACAACCATGTCTTGTATACCTAATCTATTCCACTCATCCACCACTCTATTTCTTAGCCAGTAACAAATAGTTCTGATGATTGCTGTTTTATAATATAGTTTTAGATCTGGTACAGCGAGGCCATTTCCATTTGTATGTTTTCATTAATTCCCTTGACATCCTTGACCTTTTGTTCTTCCAGATGAATTTTACTATTAGTTTTTTTAGCTCTATAAAATAATTTTTGGTACTTTGATTAGTCTTTTGCTGAATTAGGCAATTAAGTTAGGTAAAATTGTAATTTTTATTATATTAGCTCAACTTACCCATGAGCAATTGATATTTTACCAATTATTTAGATCTGACTTTATTTATGTGAAAAGTATTTTATAATTGTGTTTATACAGTGGCTGGGTTTGTGTTGGCAGGTAGAATTCCAGATATTTTATATTGTCTACAGTTATTTTAAATGAAATTTCTCTTTCTAGCTCTTGCTGTTGGGTTTTGTTGGTATTATATAGAAAAAAATGATGATTTATGTGGGTTTATTTTATACCCTGTGACTTTGCTAAAGCTGCTAATTGCTTCAAGTAGTTTTTTTTTTAGCTGATTCTCTAAATATAACATCATATTGTCTGCAAAGAGTGATATTTTGTTTCCTCATCACCTATTTTAATTCCTTCAATTTCTTTTTCTTCTCTTGTTGCTAAAGTTAATATTTTGTGTACAATATTGAATAATAGTGGTGATAGGGCATCCTTGTTTCACCCTTGATCTTATTGGCAATGTTTCTAGCTTATATCCATTACACATAACACTTGCTGATCGTTTTAGATAGATACTGCTTATGATTTTAAGGAAAACTTCATTTATTCTTACGCTCTCTAGTGTTTTTAATAAGAATGGGTACTGTATTTTGTCAAAAGTTTTTACTGCATTTATTGAGATAATCATATGATTCTATTAGTTTTGTATTTGATATGATCAATTATGCAGATGGTTTTCCTAACATTGAACCAGCCTTGCAATCCTGGTATAAATTCCACTTGGTCATAGTGTATTATTCTGGTGATAAATTGCTGTAATCTCTTTGCAAATATTTTATTTAAATTTTTTGCATCAATATTCATTAGAGAAATTAGTCTATAATTTTCTTTCTCAGTTTTGACTCTTCCTGGTTTAGGTGTCAGTACCATATTTGTGTCATAAAAGATATTTGTTAGTACTCCTTTGAATATTTTTCCAAAGAGTTTATATAGTATTGGAATTAATTGTTTTTTTAAATGTTTGGTAGAATTCACTTGTGAATCCACCTAACTCTGGAGAGTTTTTCTTAGGGAGTTCATTGATGATTTTTTCAATTTCTTTTTCTAAAATGAGGCTATTTAAGTATTTTATTTCCTCTTCTGTTAATCTGGGCAATTTATATTTTGTAAATATTCATCCATTTCACTTAGATTGTTAGATTTATTGGCATACAGTTGGGCAAAATAGCTCTTAATTATTGCTTTAATTTCTTCTTCATTGGCGGTCAATTCACCCTTTTCATTTTTGATGCTGGTAATTTGCTTATCTTCTTAGTTCAATAGTTTTCTTACTCCCAATGTTATTACTGTTATTTTATGTTTTCTTCTATTTTATCATTCTTTTTGATTTTGTTTGACTGATTGTTGATGTCTCATAGAGTCATTAGTTTCCACTTTTCCAATTCTAATTTTTAAGAAATTATTTTCTTCAGTTAGTTTTTGTACCTTCTTTTCAATTTGACCAATTCTGCTTTTAAAGGAGTTGTTTTCTTCAGTGTATTCTTTTCCCAATTTGGTCAATTCCATTTTTCAAGGAGTTGTTTTCTTCACTCAAATTTTGTGCTTCCTTTTCCAAACTGTTGACTCCATTTTTCATAATTCTCCTTCATAACTTTCCTTTCTTACTCCAATTTTCTTCTACCTCTCTTACTTGATTTTTTTTTGTTCATAGCCTCCTTTCTCCCCCATTTATTTATTTATTTTAGTTTTCAACATTCATTTCCAGCAGATTTTGAGTTACAAATTTTTCTCCCCATTTTTCCCCTACCCCCCACCCCCAAATAGCAAGCCTACTGAATACCCCTTCCCTCAACCTGTTGTTTTATATCCTCCTCCACCCCCCCCCCCCCGCAAATTTCTAGTAGGGCAAGATGGATTTCTATACCATAGTTCCTGTATATCTTATTTCCCAGTTGCCTGTAAAAAACAATTTAAAAAAAAAAACTTTTGTTTTTAAAACTTTGAGTTCCAGATTTTTTCCCTTCTTCTCTCCTCACCCACTACCACTGGGAAGATAAGCAATTCAATATAGGCTGTACCTGTGTAGTTACACAAAACATTTCCATAGTAGTTATATTGTGAAAGACTAACTATATTTCCCTCCATCCTATCCCCACCCCCCCAATTATTCTATTTTCTCCCTGGACCCTATCCCTTTTCAAAAGTGTTTGCTTCTAACTACCCTCTCCCCAATCTGCCCTCCCTTCTATCATCCCTTCTCTTATCTCCTTCCCCCCGCTATTTTCATGTAGGGTAAGGTACCCAATTGAGTGTGTATGTTATTCCATCCTTAAGCCAAATTCAATGAGAGTAAAGTTGTCATGTTCCCTTTTACCTTCCTGCTCTTACCCTCTATTGTAACAGTTTTCCCTTGCCTCTTTTATATGAGATAATTTACCCTGATCTATCTCTCCCTTTCTCCTTCTCCCAATAAATTCCTCTCTTACTTCTTAATTTTATTGTTTAGATATCATCCCTTCATATTCAACTCATTCTGTGCCCCCTGTCTATGTATACATGTACATACATATGCCCACACTCACATATGTATTTATATACACATACACCCTCCTATACATACATACATACATACATACATATTCCTTTCAACTATCCTCATACTGAGAAATGTCTTATGAGTTACAATTACCGTTTTTCCATGTAGGAATGTAAATAGTTCAACTTTAATAAGTTCCTTGTGATTTCTTTTTCCTGTTAACCTTCTCATGCTTCTCTTGCTTCTTATAGTTGAAAATCAAATTTTCTTCTCAGCTCTGGTTTTTTCAAGAATGCTTGAAAATCCTCTATTTAATTGAATGACCATTATTTTCCCTTGAAACATTATACTCAGTTTTGCTGGGAGGGTGATTCTTGGTTTTAGTCCTAACTCCTTTGACCTTTGGAATATCATATTCCAAGTCCTTTGATCCCTTAATGTAGAAGCTGTGCTCGGCTCTCAGTTTGGTGAGTTGGACCCTTCCAGTAGGCCTGGTGGGCTGCCTTCAGCTGGAGATTTGTTTCTCTCTGTCACTTTGTGGATTCTGTAGCCCTAAAATTTGTTTAGAGTAATTTTTTTACATGTATTGGAAGTGATTGGAGCTCACACCAAATTTGTGCTTCTACTCCACCATCTTCTCTCCACCCCCCTCTTACTTAATTTTTAAGATCCTTTTTGACTTCTTCCAGGAGGACTTTTTGGGCTTGAGACCAACTCATATTCCCCTTTGAGGCTTCACATGTAGGCATTTTGATGAGGTCCTCCTCTGAGTTCGTGCTTTGATATTCCCTGTTACCATTGTAACTTTCTATGGTTAGGGCTCTCTTCTGTTTCTTAGTCATTTTTTAGTCTGTTTCATGAGTTTTAAAGTTGAGCTCTGCTCCTGGGGCACAGAGGCCACTATCCCAAGCTTTTTATCTTGGGGGTCAGGGGTCTGGTCACTGACTTTTCATGCCATGCCTCAGGTGTTTGTGGCTTACCCATTGTGCTGGTGGTGACCTGGCCTAGTCATGCTTGTTGTGCTGGGGTTCTGGGGCTTGCAATTTGCTTTCTGTATTGGGGCTGGAGGCTTTCCTGCTCACCTGCTGAGCCAGGTCCAAGGGACCTAGGTCGCTGATCTATGCTGTAGCTAAGAGCTTCCCACTGGCTTCTCTGGACACAGTCTGTGTTGCACTGTATCCTCTTTTTCCCAAATGAGACTGACCTTTCTTGAAGTCTGTTTAAGTTATCTTAAGCTCGAAAGTTGTTTCTCACCATCTTTTAGTGGGTTTTGTCCCTCCAGAATCCATTTATAGATAGAGGGTTGATTTAATATTATTTCTGAGGGAAACAGGGGAGAGCTCAGGAAACTTCCTGCCATCTTAGCTACACACCCACCCCCTCAAATCACAGCATCTTAGAGCTTGAAGATCCTTTGGAATGATGATTTAGTTCAATCCAATCCAATTCGATCTAACCAGAATTTCTAATCCTGAGGGCAGGGACTGTTTTCTCTTTGCCTCCAGTACAGCCTGTGCTCATACTAGGCACTTAATAAATGCTTGTCCATTGACTGACGGATTACAACGCAGTGTGCTAGATGATGAAGGTATGAAGATAAAATTAAATAAAATATCAGCTCCTACCTTCTCAGGAACCTGTTCTATTGGGGGAAGGGTATAATATATAAACCTTTATCGTATCTGTCTCTCTGTCTCTCTGTCTCTGTTTGCTCTGTCTCTGTTTTTCTGTTTCTCTCTCAGTGTATCTCTTTCTCTGTCACTTCTCTTTGCCTCCCTCTTTTTCTATTTGAGGAGAGAGAGAGAGAGAGAGAGAAAGAGAGAGAGTACTGACAAATAGATGAACCAAGAAAGATCCCTCATAGGAAGTGGTACATGAGCAGAGGCTTAGATGAAACCAGGATTCTAAGATACAGAGGTGAGGAGGGAGTGTTTTTACAGGTATGAGAGGGACAAACTGTGCAAAGACAGTGAGCAAGAGATGAAATGCCTTGTTTGAGGAACAGCAAATAGACCAGTTTAGACGAAACACTGAGTGTGTTAAAGGATGAAAGGCGAAATGATTTTGGAAAAAAGGTAGCCTGGATTCTGATTGTGAAGGGCCTAAAAATGTCAAGATGAAGAGTTTGTATTTAGTCTTAGAGGAATACAAAATCACTGATGATTCTTGAGCAATGGAATGACATTTTCAGATTTTTGCTTTAGGAAGATTATTTCAATAACTTTGTATAATGTGATTGGGGAGGAGGGAGCTATAAAATGGTACTCTAATTAGGAGGCTGTCGTAATAATTTAGGTGAAATCTGATGAGGACATGAATTAGGGTGTTGACTAATGAACAGAGAGAAAGGAACGGATGTGAGGTATTTTACGTAGAGAGAATTGAGAAAACTTGGTCACTGATTAGATGTGAGGAGCCAGGAAAAAAAGAGTAGAGAATAATTATGAGGTTGAGAATCTAGGTAACTGGAAAGATTGTATTGCCTTTAATGGAAATGGGGGATTTTGCTGGAAACATAGATTTAGGTAGATAATGAGTTGTGAACATGTTGAGTCATAGATTTATAAGGAGTACCTTGGTACAGATGACTAATAAGTAGTGATGAGGCAAATTTAGAGCTTAGGAAAAAGATAAACCTCAGGCATATATGCCTAAAATTCATTTGCATAGAGAATGATGATTGAATCTTTGGGAGTTTATGACATCATCAAGAGAGAGCATATATGGAGAGAAAATAGCAAAGCCCAGACAGAGCCTATTGCTTCAACTTGCAGATGATAGAACTGGATCTAGGTTGTTGATATGACTTATCCAGCCATGATCATATAACTAATTAGTGGAAGAATTAGAACAAATGCCCAGGTCACTTGAGGCCTAGTCTGGAGCTATTCCTACTACACTATACTACTTTTCTTAAAGTTTGCTCTGTTTATCCACTAATAAGCAGAGCCTAAAATAATGAACTAAAAAATGTGAATGAACTCTTGCTTAGCTCGATAAATAGTTAATACCTTAAGTTGTTACTATGGAGAAGGAAATGGCAAACCACTCCAGTATCTTTGCCAAAAAAACCCCAGATGTGGTCAGGAAGAGTCAGACATGACTTAACACCCAAAAGTGGTTAGTTGGTCAAATTTGCATGTATCACATCATCTTTGTTAGTGAATGATTAAATCTAAGATTACCATTGTGTTTTGAACAAGGTTTGTTGATATTAAGCTTTATTATGGTTCCTCTAAGAAGTTTACTTAAGCATGCCAGTTTTATAGACATACAGGAATCATTTGCTTTCCCATTAATGCATTTACTAACTTTGTGGCACTGTTGGCTTGATAAATAATGGTTTCCCAAAGGTAAGGCTCATGAAGCAATAGCCAACATATTTTATAACAAATTCTAATCAACAAAAATAAATTAAGCACCTATCATATTCAAGATACTCTGCTAAGGCCCCAAGGACACATGGATGAAATAGAAGAGTTTCTCCACTCAAGAAACTTATAGTTGAACAGTAGGGATATAGCATGTACACAAATAAGTCTGATTGGGGTGGCCAGGTGGTGCAGTGAATAGAGCACTGGCCCTGGAGTCAGGAGTACCTGAGTTCAAATCCAGTCCCAGACACTTAACACTAACTAACTGTGTGACCTTGGGCAAGTCACTTAACCCCAATTGCCCTGCCTTCCCCCCTCCAAAAAGATAAAAACAAAATAAAAACCACCCAAAAAACCCCCCAAAACAAAAACAAGTAAGTCTGATGCCAGCTAGTGAGTATAATAGGGATAACAGAGAGGAAAAAAGGTGAAATCTAATTCTCCTCTTAGAGTACATAGCTTTTCAGTTTGGCTGAAACATAGTATAACATGAAGAGGAATAGTTTGATATAAGATTGAAAAGATATGTGACAGCTAGATTGTGGAGGGCATTCAACAGAAGGCTACAAAGTCTAGGTTTTATTCTATCAGCAAGAAGAAAGGATGAAAGTTTTTTGAGCAAGAGGGTAGTGTCTTCCAATGTTTGAAAGCTGAATATGGCAATTGATGTGAAGAATGGTTTAGACAAGAGGACCTCAAATTAGAGATATCATTGAACAGGCTATTATGATAGTTCAGTGGAAAGGTGGTGAAGGCCTGAACTACTACAGCTGACTGTGTGAGATGACTAAAAATGATGTCCTTTGTTAGGAGTCAAGGGGCAAAATCTTCTTCTCCTTAGGATGGGGATGGTAGAGCCCTCATTGAAGCCAGTGACAAAAAGGATCAAGAAAAGAAAATTAAGTGAAAAGATCAAAGCTTTTTGTTTTGTTTTTTGTTTTGTTTTTTCATATAGACATGGAACTTACCTCTGAGTGAAGGAACTTCCCAGGATGCATGACAATATGTGAAGAGAAGGTTTTAAGTTACCATATTCAAGGTCTTTAGTAAACTGTCTCCTTTTTGAATATTTCATGTGAGGATTTTTCCTATTATTGAGGAAGCAGGAAAGAACTAAGATTAGAAAGTGAAGTTCTATGTAACTTTTAATGAAAAGTGAAATGGGTTTTCAGTCAATTCTCTTTCCACCCAAGGTCTTTTTAAATAGTGAACTCCTTCAGTTCTTTTATAATGTTAGCAATGAACAAAAACTCAATTTATTCACAACTTTTCAGGAATGCATCTGTTGTGTAGGTAAACCTGTAAGGACAATTGCATATGCCAAGTTTCCCAAGGGAAATAATTTATTCACAGTGAAAATACACTAAAATAAAAAAAAAGTTCCTGTTCTCACGATGATCCCTATGTGTATTAAGACATAAGTCTTCAAGTACTGGAGTTTTCCATGGTCATGTGTAATTCCTGGGGCCATGACGAAGACATTCCTTTATAACTTCTTGTTATTCTTGAAACAGATTCAATGAAGTCAGAATGGCATCTATGGAAATAAGATGGTATGTCAAGGTTAATTCTAGGACATATACTCTAACAGCAAGCAGGTCACTTTTTTATGCCAAAGTCAGATCAACATACTGCTTTTAAAACGTATAAATGTGAAAAATATCTGGATAATTCCTTTTGAATCATGATGGATCTCCCTGAGATGGCCATGGCAAGATTAGAACTTGGAATGAACTTGTTGTTGTTGTTGAGTCATGTCTGACTCTTCATGACCTTGTTTGGGGTTTTCTTTTCTTTTTTTCTTTTTTAAAAATTTATTTATTTGTTTACTTTTAGTTTACAAGATTCAGTTCCCCTGTCCCTTGAGTTTCAAATTTTCTCCCCTTCCTCTCCCTCCTCCCCCCCGGCCCCCCCTTTCCATGGCAGCATACAATCAAGTATAGGATCTGCAAATACTTTCACATCGGACATTAGTCTGGTTGTATAGAAGGGTTGTAACCAATGGAGTGAACAATGGGAAAAAAGAAAGAAAACAAAACATGGAAAAGAATGAGAGCATGTAGATTGCTTTAGTCTCCATTTAAACTCTGTTCTTTCTAGATCTTTCTCTGAATGTAGCTATCTCCTTCCATTTTGGGGTTTTCTTGGCAAACATACTGGAATGGTTTGCCATTTATTTTTTCAGCTCATTTTACTGATGAGGATATTGAGGCAAACAGAGTTAAGTGACCTGCTAGGGTCACATAGTTTGCAAGTGTCTGAAGTCAGATTCAAACTCATGAAAATGATTCTTCCTAATTCCAAGCCCTGTTCTCTATCCACTGCCCCACCTAACTACCCAGAATGAACCTTAGGTAGTTTTTTTTCTTTGTTGCTTAGGTAGTCACCAAGAAATAGGCATTCTGGTATTGTGCTGTATGCTCTGGGACTAAGGAGACTCCTCAGTGTTCTAGTGCCTTCTCTACTTTGGACAAGTCACTTAATATCTCTCTCTCTGATCCTTAGTTTGGTGCCTCTGAGGTCCTTTTCATTTCTAATAGTCCATAGATCCACTTTTTACTGACTTAATTTAGTACCTTTGGTTGCTGATAATATAGAGCTGCTCCCCCCATCTCTCAATATTTCCTTGCTTACTATACCATTGGAGGATATGTGATTTCAATAGCATTGATATTTCTTCTGCTTTCACTGACTTCTCTTTCAGAGCCTCAGTAGACAATCTTCAGTACTTGCTGTGGCCATAAAATGCAAAAGGTAGCAAGGTGGCATAGTGTTGGAGCCAGGAAGATTAATGTGAATCTTGCTTCAGACACTCACTTGTGTTACCCAGGATGAGTCACTTGACCTCTGTAAACCCTTAATTTCCTTACCTGTAAAATAGGGATAATAATAACTATCTCACATGACTTTTAGAATAAAATGAGATTACATATGCAAAACGATTTGCAGACCTTAAAGCATTCTACAGATACTAGCTATCATCATCATCATCTGTTTGATGCTCTAAGAATGGACTGGTTCATATGAGCCTATAATCCTAGACCAAAGATTATGCATTAGTGGTTTATCAGGAATACTATCCATATTTGGAGGTAAATTTTGTTTCCCCCTCTTCATTTATCTTTCTACATTAACTATTATTAATTACTTGTTTTACTTTTATTACATTTTTTCTTTACAATTTTGTTTTGGGCCTTGAGATGGTCTTTGTAAGTACCAGGGCAACATGAAAATATGAATACAGTTGGGAGAAGGAAACTTATTACCCTAGGTAATACAGCGAGTAGAGTATTGGACTTGGATTCAGGAAGACTTGAGTTTGAATCCTTCCTTAGATACTCTCTGGGTAAGTCACTTAAACTCTCTCAGCTTCAGCTTCTTTATCTATAGATTAGGGATAATAAGAGCACCTACCTCAGGGTATTTTTGTGAGGGTTAAATGAAATGACATATGTAACATATATACAAATATGAACTATTATTATTTCAACCCTGTTGTTTTCCTTCTGCTGATGAACCTCTCTTACTTCAGCCAGGCTGTGTTTTTAGAACACAGCCTGTTACAAAGACCCGTCCTGTAGCCTCTCCAATTTGTCAGTGTCTGTCTGAGCTTGGGCATTTTGGGCACGCTAGCTCTAGAGATCCCTGCATCTTTTCTACATTCTGATGAGGCATCTGAGTAGGATTTTAGTGCTTTCTTAATAAACCAGTCAAAGTTCATTTGGAAATGAGTAGATAGACTTGTATGTTGTTCAGTAGAGGGCAATCCCCTTGAAGGCAGGGACTATTTAGCCTTGTGTCTTTGTAAGAGAGTTGGTGAGGCATGGTGGAGAAAGCTAGCCTCAAAGTCAGGAAGACTTGAGTTGAAGTCTTCTTTTGGACACATAGTGGTTATGTGATACTGGTCAAGCCACCTCTCAATGCTTAACTTCTTGGTGCTCTAGGCAACTCTCAAACTATAAGTTGCAGAGAAAGTACCAACTTGCACAAGTAGAGAGAATTTCCTTACTTGGGAATTTCCAATACTAATGAAATCACAGGTCTAGTCCCTGTTCTTAGTACAGTGCTTGGCACATAGTAGACCATCAGTAAATGCTTATTAGGTTGGAGTGATTTGCTATTGACTCTCCCTGCTTGACTCAATAGGCTGGAAACTCTTTGAGAGTAGGGATGATTTCATTTTTTGCACTTATATCTTCAGCTTCTAACACAGTGACTTGTACGTAGTAGGCACACAATAAATGTATACTGATTAACTGACTCAGTTTTTACATGTGATATAACTCTTCTCTTCAGAGGATATTTTATTCTCTGTAATACTTTTGTTTAAAACAGAATTCAAGAAAACTCCATCGCTTAATATAGCCTCTATTCCCTCCCTTAAAAATAAAAACCCAGATTTAGACATTTATTCCTTTGCATTTCTCCTCCTTAAAATAGTAAACTGGATTTATTATTCTAAAATGATTTCTTAAACCTTCTCATAGTTATCTGTGTATATGTATATTTTGAGGTCTTGTGGTTTTATCGTTCTGGGGGAAATCTCACTTTGGAAACTCCCTTTGCTGTTGCAGATCAACAACTCAGAGAGCTCAGTAGAGAGGTGGTAGGTAGATAGACAGACAGACAGACAGATAGATAGATAGATAGATAGAGATAGATATATAGAGCGAGAGAGAGGTAGATAGATAGACAGATAGATGGATGAATGGATAGATAAAGCATTCATTTAGTACTTACTAAGTGCCAAGCACTGTGCTAAGTTCTGGAAATACAAACGCAAGAAGGCAAGATACAAATGCCTTCAGAGAACTTACATTCTAATAGGGAAATACAACATAGAAAGGGGAACAGGGAGGCTGACAAGGCTGAGTAAGTGGAATACTTACTCCCCTGGTGGCATGGTGTGGAGACGACTAGGAATCAGAATGGAGTCTTAGTTCCAGACGATGTAAGAGAAAAGTCCACCTATCAGAATGTGGAATCCAAGGCTCAGGGGACGGAGAGAAGAGGATGATGACTGACGATATTCAGACAACATGGTATGAAGATGCTTGGGATTGTTCAGGTTTGTTTTTCAGTTCTGTTCAACTCTTTGTGACCTTTTTGGGAGTTTTCTTGGCAAAGATATTGAAGTAGTTTGCCATTTCCTTTTCCAGCTAATTTTACAGATGGGGAAACTGAGGCAAAACAGAGTTAAGTGACTTGCCCACGGTCACAAACCTAGTAAATATCTGAGGCCAGGTTTGAACTCAATTTTCCTAACCTCAGGTCACTGCATCACCTGGCTGCCCCCATTAGCTTAGTAGGCCCTCCTTAAACAAATCCCAACCTACCTTTTCAACCTCATTTTCCACTAATCCCTAATAAAGGCCCACTATAACCAGATTCATATCACACATGGTATTTCTACGACATCCTCCCACCCCTCATAATGTTTCTCTGTCCTGAAACAGACTTTTCTTTATGTGAATATTAGCCATCCTTTAAAAGTCAAGTTCAAGTCTCATATCATTTTGGAAGATTTTCCTGACCACCCCAGCTCTTAGTAGATAAAACACAGGACTTATCAGGAAAACCAGAGTTTGAATTTTTGATTAGCCTCATATTTTGATTAGCTTTGTGACTTTAGGCATGTCATTTAACATCTCAGCCTCAGTTTCCCTTATCTATAAGATGGGAATAATAAATCTATCTCACAGGGTTATGAGGATAAAATGAATTAACATGTATAAAGCATTTCACCAGCCTTAAAGTGCTAAATAAATGCTGGTTGTTGTAGTAATTGTTATTATTTACTCCTTAGAATTACTAGAAATTATTGTCTTAGACCAGTGGTTCTCAACCTGTGGGTTGCGACCCCTTTGGGGGTTGAACAACCCTTCCACAGGGGTTACAGGGGTTGCCTAAGACCATTGGAAAACACATATTTCCAATGGTCTTAGGAACTGAGACACTGCTCCTCTATCCATCTCCAGGCGGGTCCGCCCACAGGCAGATACGCCCACATATGAGTATTAAAGGTCGTGGCATTAGGAAGGTTGAGAACCACTGTTTTAGTCATTTGGCATTTATACTCTACCTTGAATTGTTAGGTACATCTTTTTATGTGCATGTTTTTATACGGCAACTCCCTATGACTTATGTACTAAGTGATAGATGGATTGCTGATCCTAGGTTATTGGAAGGGGTTTTCACACCAGGAGTTCCTTGTGATGAGGTAATCACAGATTCTTTGGATATTCCTATATGACAACAGTTTTCAACTTGTGGGTTATGTTCAATTTGTAACAATGAAAATACATCCTGCATATCAGATAGATTCATAACAGTAGCAAAATTACAATTATGAAGTAGCAATGAAAATAATTTTATGGTTAGGGGTCACCACAACATGAAGAACTGTATTAAAGGGTTGTGGCATTAGGAAGGTTGAGAACCACTGCTGTATGACAGGTTACAAGTTATTTGCCAAACTAAATCATTAGAAGTCTCTACACTAGGAAATCGTTGGATAGGGTAATTTTTTGTCTTTGTGTCTTCAAAGTCTAGCATAGTTCCTTGCACTGAGTAGGTACTTTTTTGAAGTGTCTTCAGGGCTTTTGGGTTTCTCATCCATTAGAAATGATATTGTATTTTAATAATACATGAATATGTGAAAAATATGTAATTTCATCAGTATAGGGAATTCCAAGGAGGTAGTTCTTTCCGTAGTTGATTTAATTGCATTATATCTTATCTAAAACATTATACCTTGATGCTAAGTTGGAAATCATTCATCCCCAGAAGTTTGGCCATCAGGTGATGATTTTTTTTGGGGGGATCTCAACTCCTTATCTACTGGCCAAACTTCTTGTGATGAATGCCTTTCCACCTACTTGAGATGGCCCTTAGTCAAAAGAAGGATACTCTTTTATCAGGTCCCTACAAAAATATTTTCCATTTTGGTAGAACCTACCAGAATCTGTTATTTCCATTCATAGCCTCAATAATGTATGGTTACCTCTAGACCACGATGAGTCACTAGAAGGAAGGCTTTGGGAGAATCTTACTTACACATAGCAATCAACAAATGTCTCTAGTACCACCGAGTGATAAATGATATCAGCCTTGCAAAATGGTTCTTTCTTCACTGCACACTAGGAAAAATATGTGGATGTTGTGGCATTGGCCACAACTAGAGCTTTTTATTTATGCTCTGAGCAAAGGAAGCAGCCACACAGGTGGGCTCTCCAGGTGGTGAACCTTAGAGAAGCTTCAAGTACAAGGATATAAATGTCTGCAGTGGTTCTCACAACATGTCTCATTGCTCTAACAGGGAAAGATCATAGCAGTTTTCTTCAAGGGAATAAAAGTTATTTCAGCTTCCCAGGTGCTTCGTAGAACGTATTTTTGGCAATGGGAGACAGATATTTCCAGAGTTAATGAAGAATTAGAGCAATGGAGAAAATGGACAAATATTTAAACAACAAAAACAACCATAAATTGATTTAGACAACAGTACTACTTTGACACTGGCCCATGGGTTAGTAGGACTCTTGGGCCAGGATAGAGGATCGTTTAACAAAACAACCAACCAAAAAGTAAAAATTATTCACCTATTAGGTACCAGCTCTTATGGCACTGGGGATTTGAAGACATAAGCAAGACAGTCCTTGGGCCTCAGGATCCTGAGTTTCCATCAACTCAAGAATGATCACGTACCACATAATTTGAAGTATGTTGGAACAATAAAGCTTTTGTCTCAACCCTAGCCAATCTCTGCGGTGTTAATGGAGGGTATTATACGGTGTTAATGGAAGACTAGTATGTCTGGCGTGAGGCCTTATTGAGCTATTTTCAGGACTGCTGATTCATCTTTGGCATCCAACCTGTCACCCGGTTCTCATTGGGCTCCAAGAAACTGTAGCATTTGCAGTGGTCACACCCTGGTAAAACCTTGGCAGATGGGTCAAATGAAGTTGATGATAACCCAACAAACCTCAAAGCCATCAGTGAGTTAGGGGTATATCTATAGGAAGTATGTAAAGACTTCCTCTTGTGGAATGGCTATAAGAACATTTGTTCCAATGGCCACAAAGGTGGCTGTGGTATGCTTAGAGCTTGGTCAGACATTGAAAATGCCAAAGTAATCCACTGCATCCTGCCTATCACCAGTCATCCTGACTTTCATCTCGCCATTGGAATTTGATGACTGGAAGAGAGAGTGAAGCCGATGACTTGTGCAACCCTGCTTCACTTATCAAGACATCATTTCATAATGTTGGTCTTCTTTGAAAATGAAGGACAAACAATATCATCAGCAACCTCTAGGCCCTGTAGAAAGAAAGATCTCATTAAAATGTGGAAAATGCATCTATATTGGGTTGGGGTCAGCCACCTTTGTGCCTTTAAAAAAAAGCCTCGAGACTAACTTATTCACCTTGAAGAGTGCCTAGCATCCAACCCCATAAATGTGCTACGATTTCTCTCTAGTTCCCTGATGTGTTTGGCTTGGACTCTACCATTGACTTGTGCTTTTATACCATACCTGCTATCCCATAGAGACTTTCTAGCTTTGAATGCTGTTCAGTATATTGTAACTGTAATTGACTGATTCAATAAGCATTTAAATGCCTACTATGTGCCAGGCATTGTTTTAGGCACTGGAGCTATAAGGACAAAAGTAGTCTTTAATATACAAAAGGTCTTTTTCTTCATTTTAAAAGCAACTAACCTGTTTACATATGAAAGGGAAGGGGAGAATACTATCTGTATGCATCTATACATATATGTATATATACAAAATAATTTCTAGAGTGAGGAAACTAGCAAATGAGGAGGCATATGAGATGAAATTAGAAAGAATCTAAGGATTGTATGAGGTAGAGGTGAAGGAGGAATACATTCTAGGAATGAAACATTTATTTCAAGAAGGTCCAAGCCTGTTTCCTGCCTCCTGGAGGCACTGGGGCCAGGTGGGAGTAAACTCACAATCAATCACACCTGCAGATACATCCAGCTTTAGCCCCATTTCTACCAGTGCTGATACTGCATTAGTGATTACATCATAAACTGAAGGATGATTATAAATTGTAGGTTGCCTCTACCCATCACTCCAAATACTTCTCTGCCTAAATGACTCAGTTGAATGCTAGAAAAGCTATATAACCTCTCTAGCTAGTTCATGAAATTTTATCTTTCTTCTCATGCTCATCCATAAGGATAAAATTAGCTAGTTTTGTTCCGAAGTTCATGTCCTGGGGTTGCCTTTACTTGGGCCTCCCTATTCAAAGAAATAAATCATTCCGTTTTGGGATGCACCATGAAATAGTAAGAAGAGTCCTGTGGCTACAGTCAGGAGAGACATGGAAGTTGCAAATCCTTCTCCAGGCAAGTGACAGAGCCTTTCTGAGTCTAATCTCCTTTTCTGTAAAAGGGAACGATAATACCTGGAATACCCATTCCATGGAGTTGTGAGGCAGTTGTTTTAAAGTTCTGTGGAAATTTTAAATGTTATAGATCTGTTCATTATTATTCTCAACTGGGTAGGGCTAGCTATGGGTTCCCTTATTACCACATTTGGGGAGGGAAATATTGTCCATATAGCTGATGAATTTTCTTACATTTGTACTTGTTGCCTCCCCCAATAAGCCTTGAGACTGGGGACTGTTTCATTTTTATCTTTCATACTGAGAAATGAGTTTGATGCTTATCATACAATAGGTGCTTAATAAATGCTTGTTGCTTGCTTTTTTGATCATGAAATCTCTAGCTTTGAGTCTACCTCATGCTTCCTAGAGAAAGGACAAGATATGGGGTAGAGGCCCTGGTCAACATTAGGTCCTGAACAAATTTTATAGACATCAACTTTTTTCAGATTAGGAGCACCCCCACACAGATCAGGGTTTCCCCTATGATAATTAGGGGAATTGGTCTGGATTTCCTGACTGCTGTAGTCTACCCATAGAAGATTGTGTTGTATTCTTACAGGGCCTCTCTCAGCATCTCCCTTAAGCATTTCCAACTAGAGATCACATCACTGTGACTGTCAGTATCTTCTATCCCCTATCATTGCTTTTTGCCCCCCATTTATCTCCAGCACTGGATATAATAAATGTATGTGTACCACTGATTATAGGCCATGGGGCACCATTTAGAGGGGTGACTGAAGTGTCCATGAGAGGGGGCACAGAGCATCTCCGGGCTTAGATCAATCCACATGCCCATGAACTCTGGGGTGACTCCACGGCTACCCAGCAGCTCTAACTGCCTCTTCAATAGATGTCAGGGCTTCCTTCTCTCAGAGTACAAGTCAGTCAAAGGACATATTAATTAATATCATAATTCTAATGCAGCTGCATCATTAACACACATTCAAAAGGTGAAAAGGAAGCACATACATTCAAAACAATTGTTGACAATCACAAATTAGGTTGATTTCTAAGGTCATCTGAAGCAGAATTCAGATTTTATGCCCTATGAGGAAATAATTTATTTTGAACCTTTGAATAACAAAATATTATCATATCAAATGTATTCTGAAAGGAGGCATCACATCAATTCTGCCCAATTTTGTGGTAAATTATACACAAAAGAAAGTGAGTAGAAATTATTTTTCTGTAGATAACAGGGGTGGGGACTGGATCTATGATTTCAGTGGTTTAGCAGCTGTCTGGTAAGGAAACACCTGCTACCAATGTAGGTGGGGACATTTTTTGCAACTTAAAGCCTAAATGAGTCACTAGTGGCACAGAGATTTTAAGTGACTTGCCCAGAGTCATATAGCCAGCATGTTTCAGAGACAGGACTTGATATTTTTAAGGCCAGCTCTCCATACACTATATCTGGCTGCCTCCCATAATGCCCACAACTGACAGAAAATAATAACAACAATGATAATGATATAGTACTTTAAGGCTTGAAAAGTGTTTTATGTATGGGAACTCTTTTTATCCTCACAACAACCACAACAGGTAGATGTTATAATTACGCCGTTTACAGATGAGAAAACTGAGACTTGGGAAGGTTAAATGACTTGTCCATGGTCACAAAGAGAGGAAGTATTTGAGGCAGGATTCAAACTCAGACCTTCCTGACCCTGTATCCTGCACTTTATCCACTGCATCTGTTATGATGGTATATTTTAAGTTAGTCAACAATCATTTATTAAACTCTTACTATGTGCCAGGAACTGTGCTCAGCATTGGAGATACAAAGAAAGAGAGGATCAGTGCTCAGTCTTGCAGTTCACAGTCTAATGGGGAGGTAACATACAAAAAATTATATACAAAAAGGATATATTACACAGGATAAATTGGAGAGAATATAAAGGGTAAGGCTCTAAAGCAGTGTTGTGCTGATAAATGTTAAATAACTTATTCTATGAAAAAAAAATCCAATCACTCACTTTTAACTTTGATCCGCACTATTAAAAGATTCTTCATCATTTTTTAAAATCTAGACCAGCGGGTGGGGAACCTGAGGCCTTGAGGCCACAAGTGGCCTTCTAGGTCCTCAGGTGCAGCCTTTTGACTGAGTCCAAGTTTCACAGAACAAATCCTTTCATGAAGGGAATTTGTTCTGTGAAGTTTGGATTCAGTCAAAGGGTCACACTTGAGGACCTAGAGGGCCGC
The DNA here is from genome assembly GCA_028627135.1 of Pseudochirops cupreus. NCBI lineage: Eukaryota > Metazoa > Chordata > Mammalia > Diprotodontia > Pseudocheiridae > Pseudochirops > Pseudochirops cupreus. Next base: position 486,024,390 of record CM053581.1, read on the forward strand.
ACATGGCTCAAGGATGCAGGTTTCCCACCCCTGGAGGCAATCAATGAAACAATAAACCAAGCCCTGATTTGTAGCATTTCCTGATTCCTACAGCATAAATGCTCGTGCTGAGATTTAACATTTGGATCCCTGTATGAGCTATTTTCAGTAGACTCTAATAGGAAGGATGGGAAAAGATTCTTGCAGAAGATTTTAGTTGGTACTTGAAGGAAGCCAAGGAATTCCAGGCATGGGGGACAGGCAATGAAATGGCCAAGTGGGGAAATGGATTTCCTAGTGTGAGAAACATCAAAGAGGCCATTATATAACAGAGTATGTGGAGAGATATAAGATATAACTCAAATGTAATGAAATTTGATCTATAGCTAGTACACCTGCTCTCAAACTGTCACATATTTAATGACCATGGATATTTGTACCTTATTATCTATTCTTATACTTTTATATTTCTATTTATTCTTATGTGTCATTTCAGTCACGTCCAACTCTTATGGACCCCATTTGTGGTATTCTTGGCAAGGATGCTGGAGTAGTTTACCAGTTCCTTTTCCGGCTTATTTGATAGATGAGGAAACTAAGTCTAACAGGATTAAGTGGCTTGCCCAGAGTCACATAAGTGTCTGAAGCTAAATTTGAACTCAAGAAGTCCTCCTGACTTCAGGCCTATCGTTCTATGCATTGTGCCAACTAGCTGCTATCCTTATGAATGTTTATTTTCTTCATAATTGTTTTACTTATATTTATATATGACCTTTTTATCTCTCCTGGTAGATTTTAAGTTACTTGCAGGTAGGGATTATTCCATTTATTTTTGTAACCTTGGCACCTGAAAAATAGAAAGTGCTTAATAAACACTTGTTGATATACGCATATATGTATATATACATATATATTTATACACACACACACATGCACACACACACATATATATATATATATGTATTTGGAAGAGCAATTGGGGTTAAGTAACTTGCCCAAGGTCACATGGCTAGTAAGCGTTAAGTGTCTGAGGTCAGATTTGAACTCAGGTCCTCCTGACTGCAGGGCTGGTGCTTTATTCACTGTGCCACCTAGCCACCCCTTGATTGATCTATTTGCAGGCATGATTTCTGAAACCAAGCCTGTTACTTATAGGCATACTTGGTTTGTAATTTCTAATCACACTTAAGAAAGATCCATAGCAGATGAAAGAAACTGAAGGCTAAAGAATCAGAGTAGACCAGTTCACTATAATTAAGAATTTAATATAATTCAATTCACTTCAGTTCTAGTCAATGAAGACTTATTAAGTGCCTACCATTTGATAAGGCACTGTGCTGAGCTCCTTAGGTCAGCAAATTACCTAACAATATTGATCCTACTTTCAGGGAGTTTACAATTTAGTAGAATATAACGTCTTGCTTCTGTACTGCAATGGATCTGTGTTCTCCTCCCTTTTTCCAACAGTGCAAATCACAATCCATATTTTACCTTATCTTGTGAGATTTCTCCCATAAATCCTTCATAGGGGAGCTATCCAATGTTCTGGAGACATTCCTCTAGGATTTTTTATATTCCTCACGATATTAGTCCAGCCCTCAAGCTGTCCATATACTATTATCTGCTCTTGCTGCATGACAGGTACTTTTTCTTTTATTATATCTTTTCTTGATTTCGTATTTTTGTCTCTTCTTGGGTGCACATCATTATTACTAATGCGTTGAAACTGAAGTGCTCACCACCCACGTCTATTTGTCTCTTGGGGCACCTGAAACTTTGATTTTCTGGAGATCATAGTGTTTAAAGACTCCATAACCTCACAATATCTCCAGAAGAATATACATATCCTAAGCAAATGCATAGAGATAGATATATTTTTTGTATCTGGTAGCAATTTGGGATCATTGAAACTGTTGCACAATTTTAAAATAAATTCTAATCTTCTTTTGCCCTTCTGTTAATTCTGAACCATATTCTCCAAAGCAATTTTTTTTTGCTATTCTCTCATACACCCACATTCAAATTGAAGTCACCTAAAATGTGGGAAACACAAATAACTATGATTCAGAGAATATTGCTATTGCCAAGGGAGGTCTAAGTGAAGTGCTTTGATAAATTTAAGGGGCATGGGGTATAAAGGAAAGTCTTCACAGAGAATGTAGTAACTGAGTTGAGGCTTTAATGAAAGAAAGAGCTTGAAAAGATGGAAAGGACATGGGGATTCTCTAGTTAGAAATGTTGCAAAGAAGGCACATTAGAGGTAAACATAAGAATGTAGGAGATACATTAGATAAGGTTAGAATCATAGGTTTGAATGAGATTCAAGAAGGCCTGGAATGCTAGAATCATGAGTTTATACTTTATTTGGTAGGCACTGGGAGGCATTAAAAACATTTTTAGGTGAGATGTGACATAATTAGAGTGATCAAATTATTTAGGCAGATAAACAAAAGATAAATTAGAAGGAGAGGAAAGCTTGGAAACAGATAGACAGTTATCACAGCCTAGGTAAGAAGAAATGAGGTTTGTCTCAATGGAAAGAAGGTGATGCATGAGATATTGTAGAGATAGAATCAATAAGAATTTTCCAATTAATTTGACTTGCAGAGTGAGGAAGAGAAAGGAGGCAAAGATGGTTGAAGTATAAGTTTGGGTCGCTAAGATGATGATGTGGATGTTAACAGAAATTGGGAAGTGAGGAGGAAGAATGAATTTTGCAGGGGAGATAATAAGTTCAATTTGGGCTACATTGAGTTTGATGTACTAGTGGCATATCTAGGTGGGATCATCTAGCAGGCAATTAGAACTATTAACACCCTGGAGTTCAGGGGAGAAGATTGGAATTAGTATAGATCAGAAGTCATTTGTAGAAATATGTTAACTAGATTCATCAGACTGGATGAGATCACTAAGAGAAAATTGAGAGAGAAAAGAGTATCTAGGACAGAACATTTGAGTTCATCGTGTTTAAAGTTAAAAGTGAGAAAAAAGTCAGAGTAGGTGTGGGTGAAAAAGTAAGATACCTTTAATAATATAGAATCAAAGAGAATCATGGGAGGAGACAATATCAAGCAAGGAATAGTTCATTATGTCAAATGATTCGAAGGGCCAATGAATATGGGATCAAAGAAGAGGCAATTGTGTTTAATGATAAGGAGATCACTAATGAAAAAGCTGTTCTAGTAGAGTGATGGAAATAAGAATTCACTCATTTAAAAAAACAGATTGACTGCTGTGGAAAGTCTGTTCACAAGTTTTCTCAATTACAGATTTTTTTTCTTAAAATACATATACTTACTGCCTTTTGGTAAAAAAAAAAAAAGGAAGGCAGTACCTAGCTTCTGTTATTACCAACCTCAACTGTTTCTTGTGTAAAATAAAGAACAAAACAGCATTTTGAATGAATTCTTCCCAGTTATGGTACATATATTAATTTTTTAGACTGATCTTATATGTCCTTTCCATGAATACAAACTAATTGGCAAAAATTTTCTTAGGAGTTTATGTTAAACAATGACCCTGGGACTAAGGTAAATGTAAATTATATATACACAAACATAAATATGTGTATATGTGCACATGTGCGTATACACACATATGTATACATACATGCATACATACATGTATATAGAGAGAGAGAGACATAGAGAGAGACAGAGAGAGAGAGAGACAGAGAGACAAGAGACGAGAGAGAGAGAGAGAGAGAGAGAGAGAGAGAGAGAGAGAGAGAGAGAGAAAGAGAGGGAGGGAGAGAGAGGGAGAGAGAGTCTGGTCCAACATATAATATTTAAGATGTTTACAATACCTAAGATTTTTAAAGACTCCAGATTTCCTCTAAGCATACTTATTCCAGTGAAATAGATGAAAGCCATTCTTTGCTTTAGTAGATTGTCTCTATAAGTTGCAGTGATCCTCCCACCTCTATCATCTAGTGACCTACCACCTAGTATCTCAGCCTCTAGCTAGGCTCATCTTTATAGGACAAGCACTTAACAGCCACTTGCTGGGTTGGTACAAAAAGTTTTTCCAGAATGGGAGGATCTGCCTCAGCTTGCCTTCTACTGATACAGCTTTCTAGAAACTAGAGTTGCCTCCATTCTCCAATTAGCATTCGAATAATGCTTCCATGGTGGCTCAAATAGGATCACAGGAGCATAGATGTTGAGTTGGAAGGGACTTTACAAGAATCTAGCTCAACCACTCATTTTAAAGATGAGGAAACTGAGACCCAGCAGGTAAGTGACTTGTTCAAAGTCACATAGGTGGTGATTATTAAGGATAGGATTTCCACCCACCTAGGTCTTCTGATTCCAGAGATAGTGATCTTGCCACTCTTTAGTTCTGACTACTGTGTTACTTAGAGAGTTATCCAGGACACCGAGAGATTGAGTGTTCTTCTTCATACACTCAGGACGTTTCAGAGAAAGGGCTTGAAATCAGGTTTTCCTTGGCCTCAAGGTCAGCCTTCTTCCTAATAGAATAGGATTATAGTTCTCACAAGATGGTAGATCTTGAACTATAAGGAGAAAAAGATAAAAAACAAAGGGATGTGATCATCTCTTCCGGGAAAACTCACATGAGCTCTGTACAACAATATAGTTCCAGTGATGATATATGGCTATAAGTCATGGAAAAAACACAGTCTTTATAAGCACTAAAATTGAGGGTCAAAGGGCAATGACTAGGTACATGGTGGATTTGAGTAGACTGAAAAACATTAGAAAAAACTACCTAATACACATCGTCAGAAATGTGTGACTGGAAAAGGAGATGAGCTAGAAATGTAGCACGATCAGAGGGATAACCAATAGACGTCCCACATTATATCACTGGTCTTATTGAAATCTCATGGGATTTAGAGGAAGATTCCCAGTACATTTGGTGGATTCCCTGTGTAAGATTTCTGGGATGATATGGGCAAGAGTTAGACAGGATGAATAGGCATGGGTGAATTGCTTTCTGTATCTTCAGAGGGACAACTCATATCAGTAAGACTTCAGATTTATCAAAATATTAATGTAAAGATATGTTTATTGTTTTTAATCCATTGAATTTTAAAAAGGAATTGGAATGAAACATCTAAGTTTATATGTTGACTCTAAACTTCATCTTTAATGGATTTGCTCATTCTCTTCACATTGTAAGAATGAAAATCAGAGTGATCAATCAGATAGGAATTCAGAGATAATTAATATGGAAAGGGGAAATCAGTTTAATTATTATTTTGAATATCAAGAAGAATAATCCTCATTTAGGAAAATACCATTCACTAAATATGCAATAATTGACTATAGTGAAAATTCACAAAATCTTGATGAGCAAATCCCATCATAAGGCACTGCAGAGAAAAAATCTTAGGAGGTTTAATTTTGGGGAGAGAAAGGAAGGGGAAGAGAGGCAAACATAAGCAGAAAATATATTATGGAATTGTAGAACTTGCTAGAATATAATCATGCCATTTTATTGCATGAATGACACACCATCATTTGTTACTATCATGTTCTTTTTGGACACTCTTCATAAAATATACACCAGACATTTAACAGTACATATGTACCAAAACCCAGAGGAGTGTGACTTTTCACTTGTTCATCAGAATCTTGATTACTTAGAAACTTCATTAATATCTGATCCTAATAGCCATTCTCAAAAAAAAAATAGGAGGAAAATTTCCACCCCAAAACTACCAGTATGTTTCAGTTTACTCATCTGCATAGTAAGAGGTTTAATCTACATGAGCTTTGAAGTCCCTTTCTGCTCTAATGGTCTGAGTTATTTTTTCTTCCTGCTTTTCTCTCCTATTTCTCCACTAAAAGGAGAAAAAGAATTATGCAGAGTGATGGAAAGAAATAAATAAATGATGTACCATCTGTTGCTTACTTATTGGTCTCTGTGTTTGGGGAGGAAGCATCTCCTGGGATACCACAAAACTTCTAAGCTACTGAAGGGGAGGAAGACTGCCCTGGGATAAGGCTATCTCTATTGTGATGATGGAGTAGGGAAGGAGCAACATCTATTCTACATAGACTTGGCTAGTTTTTCCCCTAAAAGACAATTATAACATACTTGAGACTTCATTACAGTAGACGAAGTCTTGAACTGTTCACATGGCTTCTAGGTGATATAAATAGAACAGCCCAGTACACAAGAGGGAGTCAGGGCTTCTTAAGGCTTGACACATGTCATACATCGTGGCAAATGCAAAGGTAAAGGTCAGATTTGTCCACCTGAACCACTGATATATTCTGGTTGAATATCCTTTCACATAATTGTTAAGTAAACCTCCTCTCACTAAAAGTTAGATGTTCAATGATTGTATCATTTCCTTCCAGTTCCATCTTTAACCACTTGACTGGTTTGAGTCATCTTTGGCCTAGATTACAAGAGTGGGGAATCTGCAGCCTCAAGGACACATGTGGTCCCCTAGGTCCTCAAGTGTGGCCCTTTGACTGAATCCAAACTGACCTAGAGGGTCACATATGGCCTTGAAGCTGTAGGTTCCCCACCATTGGCCTAGAACATGGACCCAGAAAAAGGAAGAAGTGTGTCTTGGAAAGCACTTTTGGTGCTCTCTAAATCTTCTGCTCTAGAACAAAACCCTGACTTATCTGCCCTCCTTACATCTAGCTGTGCTCCATGGAATCAGAGAAATGAAAGGCCTTTCTCTGTGTCCTTTTCTTAAAGTTTTCCAAGTGAAGGACTCTGAAATTTAATGGAGAATAGATATAGAGCTAGGTGAAACATCAGAGTCCATCTCATCTCTCTCTATCATTTTTCAGATGAGGAAATTGATTCCAGACATTTTAATGCATATTAAGTGACTTAATATTAAGATATTTACAGGTTAATATACAAACATACATACATACATACACACACACACTTATATGTATATATTAAGATATATAATATCAGTGACTTAACCCAAGACCTTACTTCAGACATTAATTGGACTACTCATGGTCATATGAGTAGTAGGTAGCAGAGCTAGAATTTGAAAGGTCTTTTAACTCTAGTCATTTTTGATTTGATGGTGCATTTCCTCTCTATCTTAAGGAATAATTAGAGTCATGAGAAAAGAAGAAAACATTTGGAGGTCCAGAGGGAAATTTTTCAGTTTTCAGATGAAGTTGGTGCTAGTTAAGAAAAGGGAGATGGGGAAAAAAAAAGATAAAAAGCAAAAAAAAAAATCAAAACAAAACTTGTTATGCTCAATTTACACTTTTTATATATTTATTTATTTATTTATTTATATATTTATATATAATATTACCAAATTAAAAAAATTGCTCCATTTTGATTCTGTTCTGTCTTCTATTTCAGTAATCTCTAGAGTTTTTTGATTGTGTAGTCCTATTTTTTCTTTTTTTTTTTTTTTTGGAGGGCAATGGGGGTTAAGTGACTTGCCCAAGGTCACATGGCTAGTTTTTGTGTTAAGTGTCTGAGGCCAGATTTGAACTCAGGACCTCCTGACTCCAGGGCTGGTGCTCTATTCACTGCACCACCTAGCCACCCTGGTGTAGCCCCATTATTAAAAAATTTTTGAACATGTACTCCCAATATATTTATGTTTTCTTAGCTAATGGAGTTTGTTGAGTAGGGAGTGACACGTTCAGAACCATGCTTTAGGAAAATCATTTTGACACAGCTTTGAAATAGGGAAATGACTTGAGGCAGGAATACCAATTAGGAGGTTATTGCAAAAGTCCAGGCAAGAGGTGATAACTAGGACAAAGGTGTATCGGCAAGCACCCCAGCACACCCAGGGGGGGCTGCTAGCACAGGTTCTTAGATCTGCTTTTCTAAAGGAAAGCAACTCAAAGTGGGTTAACAATCTTACTTTAATCAATCAAATACCATTTACCTAGTTCAGGGGGAAAAGTCGGCACCCTGAACTTCAGAGAATACAAACAGAAGTTACAAACAAACAGAAAA
>CM053581.1:486032803-486058895 GCA_028627135.1 Pseudochirops cupreus
CGCCACAGGCTCCACGTGATCACATTCAGCCTATTAGGGAACAGAGTATACTTTCAAATATCCAAGGGTCCTCAGTCACGTAGACACTTTAGCAAAGGGCCTAGGGGCAGGGAAGATCTTCAGATTCCCATAACAAAAGGCTATATGAACAGAGAGGTAGCAAACACATGGAAGCAAAACCAACAAGATTTGGCAACTGATTGGATATGTGGATGGGTGGGTGTGTGTGTGTCAAGTAAATTAAAGGGTAGAAAATAACATTAAGGTTGTGAGAGCCTAGGTGACTGGATGAATGGGAGTGTCCTAAACAATAACAGGGAATTTCTGAAAATGGGTGGCCTTAAGGGAAAAAGATAATGTCATGTCTTTGATCCAGATCACAATCCATCCAAGTCTACCCATCCTAGATGACTTCTCTGTCCCACCATATTGAATAGGTGGCAAATGAAAATGAAAATCTCTCTCATTGCTCACTGCCCCCAAGCCCACAGCCAGTCCTTCCTGGAGCACCTGCCTCTGGGGGCCTGCCTTTGGGGGTAGGCGTCTCTGGAATGAAATGGAGGTAGAATTTTCCCAGTAAAACTTGTACAACTATTGCAAGTAGCTACTCTTAGAGGGAAATAGCAGGTGTAGAAGGGTTAAAGTTGGGAGCTTGTACCACATAGGACAGAGCAGAGTTTGGGGAAATGAGGGAAGCTATGATCAAGTTAGAGATAAGTTCCATGGTTGGTTATTGCAGCAAGGGTAGGATGGGATCCTGTTCCCACCATCTGCATGGTTGATGCACATCCTTTGGGATCTCTGAGGGCCCTGGCCCTCCCTTTGGAGACCAATGCTCTGACTATACAATATTATTGTATCATGTATAATGCATATAAGTAGAACAATTTTGCTTGAGTTTTATAATCCCCCCATATAGACATATAAAATTAAAGAATCTCAGAGTTGAAAGATACATTATAGTTCATGTAGTCCAATATGCAGAAGATTCACTGCTACAAAATCTTCTCCAGGTGAGCATCCTATTTCTTCTTGAAGACCATCAGTGATGGAGAACTCTAAAAGAATAGAGGCAGTCCATTTCACTTTTAGTCAACTCTATTGGTTAAGAAATTTTGTCTTATTTTGGGAGAAAAGCAATTTGATTAAAAGTTTAAAGTAATTAACACTAAAGTTATGGATAAAGGTAGAGTTAACTCTCCCAGGAAGTATATTGATTTTTTTTAAATGTGCATTTTAAAAGAAAAATATGAATAACAGATAGACTTAACTCTTCTAGAAAGAATATACATTAAAAAAAATGAGCCCTAATGAGTCATTATTTGGTACAATGTTTGGAATAGAGAGGTTTTTAAAAGTTTGGGCTTAGGGTTAGGTCTCCAGCATTCTGTTTCTCCCTCCTGTGTTTCATCTTCAATACTACACTTACCTCCCAAGCACAGGGATCAGTAGAAGGTTATCCCACTTCTGAAAGGTTGATGATCTCCGATCTGCATTTACCAGCGTTAGCACATTTGACACATTCAAACTGATGCCAAGCTGTGCTACTCTGTTGATGGACCAATTAATGAGTCTGACTGAATATAGCAATTGGAACAATTCTCAGAACCATTCTAATGAGAATATAGTCAGCAATTAGGTCACTTAAATTTATATCTTTAATGAGCTTGTCATTATGCAAGGGTTTTAAAAACAGTTTTATTGATAACTACTGTTTTGTATCACCTACAATTCTCAATTTATCTCTTCACCTCTCAGAGTACCATCCTTTATAACAAAGAATAAAAAGAAAAGAGGAAAAAGTCCAGTTTAGCATAACCAACCAACACATGAAAAAAAGTGTGACATCACATGCAATGTTACATACCCATAGATCTCCACCTCTGGAAAAAAAAGAAGAGGAAGAGATTATGTATGGACTTAAAAAAATGACAAGATAAAGAGAATAAAATATTCTTTCATTTTCCTTCCCTCTTATGTTTACCTTTTTAAAGTTCTTAATATATTAATATGTAATAATTAAAATAGCAATGTATTGATGCCACCAGTGGTACTGGGTAAGTGCTAACTATCACCAATCAGAGAGGAAAACTACAATACTAATTTAAATGTAGGAAATAAAACCAATGTCAAAGTTGTGAACTACTGTGGCTATAATCATAAAAGTATAGTAGAGAATGCATAGGATTTTTATTTTTGAATTAGCATGCCTAACATGAGAGGGCAGCTAGATGGAGCAGTGTATAGAATACTGGACCTGGAGTCAGGAAGACTCATCTTTCTGAGTTCGAATCTGGCTTCAGACACTTATTAGTTATGTGACCCCAGGCAAATCGCTTAACCCTTTTTGCCCCAGTTACTCATCTGTAAAATTAGCTGGAGAAGGAAATGGCAAACCACTTCAATATCTCTGCCAAGAAAACCCCAAATGGGGTCACAGAGAGTTGGAACTGATTGAAAAATGACTTAACAACAACAACAAAGAGAATCATAGTGTCTAAAATGAGGGAAGTGATAGTTCCTCTACCAGAAGTAGAGAGCCTTCCACCTCAGGGCTACATGTGACCCTCTAGGTCCTCAAGCATGACCCTTTGACTGAATTAAAACTCTGCAGCACAAATCCCCTTAATAAAAGAATTTGTTCTGTAAAACTTGGACTCAATCAAAAAGCTGCACCCAAGGACCTAGAAGGCCACACACATGTGGCCTTGAGGCTGCAAGTTTCCCATCCCTGCTAGTCTAAAATCTATTTTGATGAGAACACATTTAGTGTATATATACATATATATATGTATACACACATACATATATGTATGTATGTATTTACATATGCATAATACATACATACATATATGTATGTATATATCCTCCCATTTCTGGGCACCATATTTTATAAAGGAAATTGACAAACTAGAATATGTCTAGAGGAGGACAACCAAGTTGAGGAGGCAACTGGAAACCATGCCATACAAAGACTGGTCGAAATAACTGGTAATGTTTGACATGGAACATAGAAGATCAATAAAGGTAATGAGAACTGACTTCAAGTATTGGAAGGTTTTTCACATAGAGTAGGGAGTAAATTTGTTTGGCTCTAGAAAGCAGACTTAGGTACAATAGGTAGAAATTGTAGGTAGCAAAGATAGCAGAAAAAGAAAATGGTAATTGTTGGAGAGACTATGGAAGGGCAGGTAAAGTAATGCATTGTTAATAGAACTGTGAAATGGCCCAACCAATGGAAAGAAATTTGGAACTATGCCAACAAGTCACTAAATGGTATATATTGCTCAATTTGGTAATACCGCTGCTAGGCATATACCTCAAAGAGATTAAAGACAGGGGGAAAAGATCTTTGTACGTGCAAAGATATTCACAGCAACAATTTTTTTCTTATAGCAAAGAATTATGAACAAAGCAGGTGCACATCAGTTGGGTAGAAATTTATAATAATACATACATTTTCAGACATGGCTGACACATGAATTTATTTCACTGGACAAAACTTATTTATTAAAGTAGAGGATTTAAATTTTGATGATTGTGAGAGTTTGGGTGTCAGAGTAGATGAGTAGTGATAGTGATGCAAAAAAGAAGTAAAGAAAGACAGAAACATCAGTGAAACATTACAAATCCTCAGAAGAAAGAAGTTCAGAAGGGAATACAGAGAAGCAGAGCATTTCATCTGAAAATAAACAATACAATAGAAGGTCATCATTTCATAAACAAGTCTTTTTTGTTTTTTCGTGTATTAAAAAGTTCATATTCATTGAAATTTGTCAAGCCCATAATAAAAAAGAAAATTAAAAAACTTACAAAGAAGATATTGTTCGGTAAAAGGAAAAACCTTCTGAACAATGAGTGCACTTCCTCAAGATTGAATGGGCTTACTCACAGGATAATGAATTTATTGTCACTGGATATCTCAAATAGAATCTGGGTGACTGCTTGTCAGGTATGTTGTTGAAGATGTTCATGATTCAAAATGGGGTTGGGCTAGTTGGGCTCTCCTTTCCTTTTTCAGTCCAAAGCTTCTTGAATTCTTTGGCATAAATTCAAGCTCTTTTATGAATGAACTTCCTCAAGAACTTCTTAGTAACCAAAAATAATGTAGTTAAGTTCAGTGGTCCTTAGGAATAACAGACTTGTTTTTAATCACTACCTCTCAACATCTCTAAATATTTTCTTTACCTAGAATGCTTGCTTAGACAAGGAGTTAACAGTTGCTCTTCAGCATTGTTATAAGTCCATTCCTCTAAAGAAGTGACTTTTGTGGTCATGGCTTAACTCTGTGATGAATCAACATATATCACATCTTTCTAATTGCTTTATGTGCTTGTATTTGGCCTGGACAGATAATTTTTTATGAGGTTATTTTTATTGGATACTGTACCTTCTTTATATAAATGTGTGAAAACAGAAATGAACCCAGGGATCTAGTTAGAGATGTGTATCTTTTGTGTACACTTGCCACATTTTTGTGCATTAATTTTACTTGGAAGGAAAATGACAGTGTTAAGTTTGCAAACAATGGGTAGAGTCACCTCAAAATCCATCATTTGCTATTGCCTCATAAGTCACTGGAATTAGTGTGAAGTTTCTAAAGTGATAAAATTGATTTCTTGATTTTTTTAGAAATCTTTCAGCCATTTAAGATAGAGAGATATGTTGTCATGCTAGTTCATGCAATGAGAAGCATAGCATATGTAAGCATATTTTGAAGCTATTTATAGATTGTTAAGAAATATATTAGAGTTAGATACTTCTCAAAATTGTTATGAATGTCCTTTAATCTTGATGGAACTATGGTTACTCACTACATCTGTTCTTTGATAATATAGAGAAAACTGACATCCTGCTACTGAGCAATATCACAAAGTCTCATATCCTAGAGCCTCCTCCATGACATCATGCAAATTGGCTGCAAGCAGAGATTAAATCTAAGGCCCTGTGTCAGCTACCATAAAGTGTTGGAGACACAGTGTCTGAGATAAAAAAAAATTTCCAGAGCTTTAATCTCTGGAGTATTTGAATAAACAAGCTCTTCAAAAAATTCAAAAAAGAAAGTAAAAGCAATTAAGCATGAAAATTTAGAACTAGGTGCTTATAAAGCATTTCTGAATGGAGTTGGGGTTCTTTGAAAGGACAAAGTTAATAAGAGATTGCTCTTATCTCTAAAAAAATTCAATTCTCTCCTAAACCCTTGTCTTCTAGCATGTCTTGACTTTTCTGGCTCCAACTGAGAGCTTGGAGCCTCTCTTACAAGTATGATCTCAGATCTGGATATCTCAGATAGGATAGCACAGATAGGATCATGATTCCATTGCTGGAACAGACCTCAGAGGTCATTTAGTCCAACACTTTCATTTTATGGATGAGGAAACTAATGAGAAAGGTTAAGTCTAAAAGTCATATACATAAAAAGTATCATGAGTAGGATTTGACCATGGGTCTCTTGACTCCAAAACCAGTTTTCTTTCCTTTGGCTTCTGGTATTCCCTGAACATGAAGAATATTTCAAAATTTAGGTCTAGCATGCCATAAAAATCATAGTTGAGCAACCATAAATCTGATTTGCCATCACCCTAGTATGCATAGGTCTTTCCCAGAAAACACTCTCTTTTCTGCTTGCTCATGCTAAAAGTCCTAGTCATTGTGAATTCCTGCAGTTCATAATATTGTAAAACCTTACATTTTGAGGAACTAGAATCTAACTGAATATCTTTTTGGATGCTGGATAGCTGTGGCTTCTTGTTTCCTTTAAAATAACTTTAAATACATTGCTGGAACAAAACGAGGTTCTTTGGAGAACTGGGCATGAGCTAACTTTAACACTTCCCCTACCCTAAAGTTATAGTTTAATCTAAATAATTGGAGAAATATTAATTCTTCATGGATAGGTTGGGCCAATTTAATAAAAATGACATTACTACCAAAATTAGTGCCAAAGGATTATTTATGGAGCTAAAAAAAAAATAACAAAATTCTTTGAGATAACTCTAAATCTTATTCCAGCTTACCACACAACTACTGGAATTCACCACCCTCTCCCCACTCCCCATCCCCCACTTTCCATCACCTCTTTATGTATGATCTTCCACTTGAACTTAAGATCCTGGAGGATAAGCAAGGTTGTCTTGCTAGCTGGTAGTATTTATAACCCTAGCACTTAGCATAGGCCTGGCAAACAAGAAGTGCTTAATAAATGCTCTACCTATCTATGCTGAGAGTTGATGAGATTTTCTTTCCTGTCCTTCCTCATCAAACCACTGTGCTTCCTACCCTCTAATTTCCCCTCATTTCATGAGAGGTAACATGGTATAGTGAATAGTACCCTGGACCTGGAGTTGGGAAGACTTGGGTTCATATCCTATTTCAGACACTTAGTACATGTGTGACCTTGGATAAGTCATCTAATCTCCTGATGTCTTGGTTCTCTCATGTATGGCATAAGAGATTTGGAATTGGCCTCTAAATTCTCTTTCTGGTCTAAATCTATACTCTTTGTTCACTGCAATTTAATAATCACATATTAAGTGCCTATTACACATAAGGCGCTGGAATAGGCACTGGGTATACAAGGGTAAAAATGGAAAATTCTTTGCCCTCGAGGATTTTACATTATACCAGGGGGATATAACATGCAATGAGGAAATAAATATGAAGTAATTTTAAGAGAAAGAGTGTGCTAACAACTGGAAGAGGAAAGCATCAGGAAAAGCCTCTAGTTCCTGTATAGGAAACCATTTGATGTGAACCATAGCTAGTATCTCCTTTTAGAGGTCTTTTACTTGGCTGAAATACAGCCTTGGCTCTTTGTCTACTACACTTCTATTATTGTTGCCACAGTCAGTTAGACTGAACTCTTTCTGGAGTCATCACAGTGGTTTTTTTTTATCCTAATCCTGGTGAGGTTCTCTGAGGTCAGATGATCTGTTTCAAGAAATGAGGTGCTATAAGAGAGATAAATTAGCTTGTAAGTGGTAGACTAGAGGCACACAAAAATGTACTTTTTTTAAACAAAGGGGGAAAACAGTTTCTAGATATTTTCACTGCATTAAAAATGAATTTTTCTGGAGAAATAGGATTTAGACTATGTATTAATTTCTAAAAGTCTTCACACATCATGGAGAGATGTGATTAATAACCATAACTTTCACATAGTACTTAAAATACTTTATATATAGCATCTCATTAAAGTCTTTTAGTAACCCTATCAGATAGCTGCTATAGGTCTTTTTATTCCAATTTTACAGATGTAAAAATTGAGTATCAGAGAGATTAAATGAGTTGTCCATGATCATAAAATTATAAAGTGTTAGGAGCAGCATTCAAGCCTAGTTTTTCCATTTTCCTTGTAATATATTATATCACAGTACATGTCAATAAATACTTAGTTTAAATAGCCATTTATGTTATGATCTGTAGCTCATTTTATCCTCACAAAGTCTCAGTACTAAAAGCAAAAAAGAAAACTTCCATGAAGCTAAAATGGAAAAGGGCAAAGATGAAAGTTAAATGCTTTTGTACAACCAGTTCTACCCACAGAAGTAGGCTGACTGATAATATTAGAACATTTTTGCATAAAACCAATAAAGAATTTCTATCATAAATGGAGGGCACTCCACACTGGTGGCTTGTGCCTGAAAGCCATTACTTTTGTGGAGGGCAGTTCCCTGATTCTAAATAAAATTGGATTAATACCAATTCTAGTGAATAAATGGCCACAAGAAAAACTACCACTTTTTGTTGGCTCCTGTAGCATTGAGGCTAAGAAGGGAGAAAGTTGGCAGTAGAAGTGCTTCTTACCAGGGCAGGATGTTAAGGAAAAAAAGACAAAAGAACCTCCGTTCAATATTTAACCATTGATTTGGCATATTTTTATTAAATCCTTGTTATGTTCAAGAGACTTCTCAAGGGAAGAAACAAAGGTGAATGAGATATAGTCCTTAGGATTAGGAAACTGGTAGTCTAGTATAGGTGACAACTCATACAATACACACTAGAAAATAAATGTCTAAGAGAAGTAAGGGTGAAGTACTATGAGAAGGAGGAGGGGAAGCTTTCTTCTGGTGGGGAGCACAAGGAAAGTTTCGTGTAGGAGATGGTACTGCAACCTAAGGGATGAGTAAGATTTCAACAGTAGAAGGTGAGGGCATTTCAGTCACAACAAGAGTCTTGAATGAAGGAATAGAAATACAAAAACATCGGATCCTTATTGCTATACGATCATCTTTTCTTATGTCTCTGATGTGCTCTTACACTCTCCATGGTGGCTACTCCAAATCTTTTCTTAAGTCCACAATACTGACCCCAAATACTCCAAAGTCTACTTTCTCAACACTCTATGACTGCATTTTAGTGGACACTCAGGCTCACAACTCTGTCCAAGTTAACCTTGGATTGCCAAAGTCAATGGCCTTTTCTCAGCTCTTACCCTCTTTGAACTTCCTGCGGCATTTTGTACCACTAACATCACCCCTTTCTGGATGCTCTTTCCTTCCTTGGTCTCTGCGATATTACTGTCTTTTATCCCCCTCCCTTGTTGATTGGTTCTTATTTTTGTCTTTTGCTTATTTATCGTCATTCTTCTGTCACTAAGTGTAGGTGTTCCCTATGCTGTCTTCAGCTCTTTTTTCTCTCTCTGTATTCTCTCCCTTGGTGAGTTCATTTACTCCTGTGGCTTAAATTGTTTATTACCTTTATTTGCCCAAATCTATATAGTCAGTCTCCCCCCCTCCCCCAAACTTTAATCCTATGGGAATTATCTGCTAAACATTTCCATGTGAATGTCTTATAGACAACTCAAATTTGGTATATCAATTTTCCTCACCCTCAAACTTATTCATCCTCTTGATGGCACTACCATTCTCTTACACACTCAGGTTGAAAACACTGGAATCATCTTTGATTCTTCCCTTTTCTTTATTTACCACATTTAATCAGTTGCCAAGATCTAGAAATTCTATGCATGTCTTTCCCCTTTTCACAATTCTATCCTTGAGTTAAAACCCTCATCACCTTTCATGTAGATTATTGTTAATAACTTCCTTACTGGTCTCTTTGATTCTGAGTCTCTATTATCTCTAATTTGTGCTTTATACAGCTGCCAAAGTAATTTCCCAGATCACAGATCTACCCATGCCCCTTCCCCAAAAGCCTGCAATGGATCCCTATTCTTAAGGTAAAATGCAGAGTCTTTAGCCTGACATTTAAGACCATCCACAATATGACTCCTGCTTGTCTTTATGCTTTTATTATTCTTTACTCCTTACTTCACATATTATAAACAAAATTGAAATCAAGTCATTCAGCTGATATTACATTCTTTTTGCTTTCAAGCATCCATGTAGGACAGCCACCATTCCTGGAATTAATTCCCTTCTCATCTCTGCCTTTCAGGATCCAGTATCTTCCTCTAAGGGTCTATTCTAGTGTGGTTTCCTCTGTGAATTCTTCCTTGATACCTTCAGCTGAAAGTATTTTCTTTGCCCTCAGATTTTCTAAGGCACTTCATCTGAATCCCTCCTTCACTTCCATCATACCTTACCTTATATTATATTTATCTGCATACATAACATATCTATTCCCTGTAACTCCTTGAGGGCCAGCTCAGACTTAAAAAAATTCCCAGCATAGCTATAAAATTGTGTATAGCCTTTGATTCAGCAATAGCCTTTGATTCAGCAATACCACTAAAAGGAGGAGGGGAAGAACCTATTGGGACAAAAATATTTATAAGAATTCCTTTTGTGATATCAAAGAGTTGGAAATTGAGGGGATGTCCATAAATTGGAGGATGGCTGAACAAGTTGTGGTATGTGATTGTAATGGAATACTATTGTGGTATAAGAAATGATGAGCAGGATGATTTCAGAAAAACCTGGAAAGACTTACACAAACTGACACAAAGTGAAGTGAGCAGAACCAGAACATTGTATACAATAACAGCAATATTATATGATGATCAACTGTGAATGGCTTAGATATTCTTAGCAATACAATAATTCAAGACACTTATAAAAGATTCATGATGAAAAATGCTTTCTATGGCCAGAGAAACAACTGATGGAGTCTGAATGCAGATTGAAGCATACTTTTTTCCACTTTATTTTTTATGTTTTTTCTTTTGGTCTTTTTTCTATAACATGACTAATATAGAAATGTTTTGCTTTATTGCACATGTATAACCTATATCAAATTGCTTACCTTCTCAGGCTCAGGAAAAGGGAGCGAGGGAAGAATTTGGAACTCAAAATTTTAAAAAATGTTAAAAATTATTTTTATCTGTAATTGGAAAAAAATATTCAAAAAAATTCCCAGCTTACCACCACATGCATTTTGCAGAACGGAAAGAAGTTCATTTTGGCTGAAGATTTAGGTTGAAAGTTTGAAAGTCAGGCTAAAGATTTTGGACTTCATTTTGTAGGTAATGAGAGAGTTTTGCAGGTTTCTGAAGGCCTCATTGATTTTTTCCTTGTTTGCTGTCCCCAGTAAAGGAATCTGTGCTTTAATACTACACACACACACACACACACACACACACACACACACACACACACACGTACATCTTGTATATATGTACTATATGTTGCAATATAATATAGCATGTGTGTGCATATGTGCACATTCATGTACATATTTATATACAGTATATCTACTCTAACTCATATAGTAGCATCAGCATAGTATAGTGGATAAAAGACTAGGACCTGGCCTTTTAAATGGGAAGATGTAGATTCAGGTCTTGCCTCTAACACTTACTGATTAAGTGACCAGGGGAGAGTCATTGAACCTTTCAGTGATCCAAACAACTTTTTAAGAATCCAAGTTACAGAGGAGTTGCTGATTTGCATTAGTTCAGGAAGTTTCCATACCAGGGAGTTTCCAAAACTGTTGAAATTCCAGTTCTGAAAACAAAATAAACTCACAAAAAACAACTTAATGGAATATATAATGCATAACACATATAAGTGCTGTAATGCATAAGATATGTAAAATTAATTTTAAACCTAGTGCATTCTTATATTACTGTCTTTTAATACAGGCAAAAATAGATTTTAAAAACTGCTTTCAGACATTACACTGTGATGGCTTGTTTGTCATTCCAAGTCAAGATAACTTCCTTTCCATTGTTATTGATTTCATACATACATTACTGAAAAAGGAAAAGAATTCAATTGTTTATTTGAACTTCTTTCTCCTGTCCCCTGAAGCAGAACCAGGCAGATCCTACTATCATTTCAAAAATAGTTAAGATTACATTATTAAAATGCCAACCTTGTTCATTTAGTTATGTTCCTACACAGCAAGAGACTTCCTAAGCTGTATTCACTGAGTGAATGTTTATGTATGAGAACTGTTAAATATTGACATAAAATATTAGAAGCTGAATTAACCA
Source organism: Pseudochirops cupreus (assembly GCA_028627135.1). Lineage (NCBI taxonomy): Eukaryota > Metazoa > Chordata > Mammalia > Diprotodontia > Pseudocheiridae > Pseudochirops > Pseudochirops cupreus. The sequence goes on from CM053581.1 coordinate 486,044,202, forward strand.
CAGTCTTAGCCTTTGATTCAGCAATACCATTAAAAGGAGGAGGGGAAGAACCTATTGGGACAAAAATATTTATAGCAATTTCTTTTGTGATATCAAAGAGTTGGAAATTGAGGGGTTGCCCATGAATTGGAGGATGGCTGAACAAGTTGTGGTATGTGATTGTAATGGAATACTATTGTGGTATAAGAAATGATGAGCAGGATGATTTCAGAAAAACCTGGAAAGACTTACACAAACTGACACAAAGTGAAGTGAGCAGAACCAGAACATTGTATACAGTAACAGTCTTAGTCAAGCTATGATCACATGTTATAAGTGAGTTTTGTACTTGCACGTATTACTACAAATGACATTTCAAAGTAACATGATTTCTGAGAGTTAGTTGTTCAGTGGTTTTAGTCATGTTTGACTTTGTGACACACCATTTGGGGTTGTCTTGGCAAAGATATTGGAGTGGTTTGCCATTTCCTTCTCCACCTTATTTTTACAGATGAGGAAACTGAGCAAAACAGGGTTAAGTGACTTGCCCAGGGTCACACAGCCAGTAAGTGTCAGAGGCCAGATTGGAACTCAGGTCTTCCTGACTCTAGGCCCAGCACTCTATTCACTGTGCCACCTAGCTATGTATAAGAGCCAGTAATCACACCTAAATGTGAATATTACCTCTGAGGTCACTTTTCATTCCAAATTTATAATCTAAAATCTTCAGATCGAAGAGGCTTTTAAGAAATGTTAGATTTAAATTGAATTTGAAAAGCATTGAGTGCTACTTATGTCACTTTATATGTTCGCATTTTGATGTCCATGCTATCAGCTAAGAATAAGATATTTATCATTGCCTCTTTTTCTCCTCCAAACTTTATTCAGTGTACTGAATTTAAGCAAATATTCATTAAAATGCACACACATATACTGTTTTAATATGTTGTTTTTTTCAGCAATGCTACTTATTTTGAGTCTTGAAAGGTGCCATCAGTGCCAAAAATTGATCAATTATTGACCTATTTATTATTGACCTATTTTCTGGTAACAATGCCTCTTTTTCTTTAGCTAGCCTGGTTTTTGGATAGTAGATACAGTCACCATTTGGTGCATACCTAAAATCTTTGTAGCTTAATAGAATCATCCCAAGCTTTTGTTCTGCTGGCATAACCTTTCAGAAAGTTGGGTTACTTCTAGGAACACAGTAGTAAATGGTTAACAACTGGCTCTCTCCATCCAAAATAAAGTATACAAGGGACATTTTTTAGTTTAATCTTCATTATTACCATTTTCTCCATCACTTTATTAAGTCTAGACAAACAAACAATAAATCAAGCCCTGATTTGTAGCTTTGCCAATTTCTGACATATAAATGCTCACACTGAAAATATAACAGTATGATAGGAGAGAGCTCCGGTACTGGCACTTATCTCCATGCCAAACTAAGGCACTGGGATAGTATTTTCTCAAATATTTCTATTAAGTTTTTAAGGGGGACAGTTTGGTATTAGTATAAAAAATGCCAGAAAAGAAGTCAGAAAACCCCGAGTTTGATTCTCACCTGAACCACTTATTTGGCATTAAATTATTTAACCTCTTGGAGCCTCATTTACTCATCTGCAAAATGAGAATAATAATGGTTGCACTAAATACCTCATGGTGTCATAAGAAAATCCCTTTGAAGACCTTAATGCTTTATATGAATGGGAGTTATTATGTTGTGTTCTTTATTAAAGCCTTTCCCAATCCACCACCATTCTAGTAACTTTCTTCTGTTGATTATTTCCAATTTATCCTGATCCTTGTTTAGACATAATTGTTTCTCCCATTAGACTGTGAACTGCTTGAGAAAGGGATTGTGTTTTTGTCTTTGTATCCTCAGTACTTAGCACAGTGCCTGACACATAATAGGTACTTAATGCTTATTGATTGACTGACACAAGGCTCTCTGACTTAGAACAGTGAAATGTAATGAAGAGTTTAGACCACCACATGGGCACCACTGAGAGACACAAGACCTGAGTTTTAGCCTCACCTGTGTCACTCACTTGATTTTTGACCTGAGGCAAGTTGTGGTTTTTTTTTTAACCTAGCTGTACCTCAGTTTCCACATTTGTAAAATGAAAGGGTTGGCCTGCATGATCTCTAATATCCTTTCCAGAACTGATGTTCTCTAGTTCTGTGCCATTGTACCAGGGCGTATCACTCAAATAGAGAGTCTCAGCATTTGGGAAAATAGAACTAGTACATATTACTGATTTCAGTCTCACATTCAATTTCCTTATACTTATCAATTTGTTTAACAAGGAGAATGTTGTAAAGAGCTTTTGCTGTAACACAGATAACACAACCACTGGTAATAGAAGACAGAGATAATATGGATAATTGAAATTCACAAGGAACTGAAAATATTTTTGATCACTTTATTTCCTTATCATACTTTTTAATACTACTGCTACAAACAAGTAATAGATTTGTCTGGTTTATCACTTCCTTTCTCTAGCTTTCCTTTGGATGTGGGTAGGTAGGAAGTAGCAGTGAAATGGCATTCAAGCATAAATTTGAACATATTCAAAGATAAATAGCACTGGAGCAAGAAGCCTCAGATAACCCACAATTCTGATTATTACTTCCTGGTTAAAAACTGTCTCAATACAGATCTGGTAAAATGATCACCACTAGTGAATTATTATCTCGTTGGATCATAGAGCTGAAAGAGTCTAGCCCCTTCTATTTTGTAGATGAAGAAGTAGAAGTTAAGTAACTAAACCTTACATTTTGGCACTTAGTAAGTGGCAGATTTGGGATTCGAAGTCTGGATTTTTGACTGCCAACAACAAAATAATATTGTATTCACAGATGCCATGTTGATAGACGGATACTCTAGCTGATATTTTAACTGGGAGGTCTAAGGAGTAGGCTCTATGAACTTCACTTTTAGATATAACAATAATAATAATAACTAGCATTCATGTTCTCATTTGATCTTCGCAACCACCCTGGGAAGTAAGGGCTATTATTAACCCCAACTTACAGATAAGGAAACTGAGGTGTGAAGAGGATAATTGACTTTACGAATAAGCTAAAGATGCTTATGTAGTTTAGTCATGAAAGAGGGCTAGTAATGAAGTTGGCATACATTTATAACACTTGTCCCTAGATATAGAGGCAAATGGTGATTTCAGGAACAGTTCCCTGAACTTTTAGTGATCACAGATGCTTCCTCATATAAGGTTGTGTTGAAATGTCTTTCTGATTTCAGCTCTAGCACTCTATCTACTGTGCCATTTAGCTGCCTATGTTAAATCCCAGGTCTTTTGCCTCCCAGTGGTGTCTATTGGTGGTTAGGGTTTAGTAGTTTGCTTTTGTGCATTTTACCTGTAGGTCAGTTCATTTCAAGTAAATATAAATCAAGCACCTACATGCAAGGTATTGGGGGTACAAAAACAAAAATGAACCATATACATCTTACTAGGCTTAATCAAATAAGGCAAATTTTACTTTATGCATTGACACAATGTATTACAGGGAGTGGATGAGGAAAACTCAAGAAAAGTCAAAGAATTTATATGTAAACAAGTATGCTTAAATAAAGCAATATTCATATTAAAAACAGTTTCAGATGTTCTCTCTGTAATGAGCATTAGATGGTTGGGATTATTCTTATGTGGTCTGTATTAAACTGTAGTCTATTCCCCCTATTTTAACAACCCCCAGAAAGGTAATTTTTAATTAAACAAGTTTTCTTGATTTATATACCATGCCTTTTTCCCCCCTCTCCATTTAATTTAGGGCAGTTAGGATGAGTCACAAAAATCCATCACTGATTTATTCTAAAAATTGATGCATCAAGTCTAACCTATGTACCCTAGAGATCCCACATAAAATGATATACTTTCAAAGATGTTATGGAGCAGGAATAGGCCATATGATAGAACTATATAACAGTGTCTATATAACAGTGTAGGTCTATATGACCTTGGACAATTCACTTAACCTCTCCTTGGCTCCAGTATCTTCATCTGTAAAATTAAGGAGTTGGAATAGATAGATAATATCTCTTGTCCTTTTCAATTTTGAATACAATGATTTTATAAGTCCTTTTTTTCTTCTGGGTATTTGTTTCTCCTTAGGATCATAGTATAATGGATTTGAGCTTGACCTAGAAACAAGGCCTTAGAGTAAAAGTACTTTTGAAGGAGATTCTCATGGCTGGAGGTATGCATTTTGTTTATTGGCACATTTAAAAAAAATCAAGCATAGATAAAGATTTTTATCAACTTTAATACACTTGGTGTTTAAGGCTAACCAACACTGGAAAGCAGTCATTTCCAAGATGGAGATCAAATGTCTTAACACAGTGTCAACTGTCTAAGCTTCTGGGAAAGACCTCTCATTTAGATCTATTCTTAGGCTGTATCCCCACATTTATCAGTTTCCTTCCACTTAAATGCTAGACAGAGGCACTTTGAGAGTTACAAGCTGCAGTTTCAGGTGTACAGGTCAGTGAATTTCAGCAGGCATTGGTAACATGGAAAGTAGCAGCCTGGATTAATATGTAAGGGAAAATTAGAAAACTTCACTAAATCTTTTGAAAGTTATTGGTCTTTCATTGAAGCTCTTCCCATTTATGAAGGTTAGTAGCCGTCACTGATATGCTCACAAGTAAGTGCAAACCACAGCTTTCAGTCTTTAAGGTAGGAAGGTTTTGTGTGTGTGTGTGTGTGTGTGTGTGTGTGTGTGTGTGTGTGTGTGTGCGCGTGTGTGTATTAAAAGTTTTAAAAGAAGATCTACTTTGAGTTAGAATTCATTTCCAAAGTGCCATATTTCAAGGTACTATATTACCCGTAGGTTCAGAACACCCAGAAAAATCAAAATTGTAAATAAAACATTTAAAGAGACCTTAGTAAAATGTATAAAAAGTAAAAGATTAAAAAACACTCCCCCCGACCCTCTTTTAAACTTCCTTTAAGAAATGTCCTGGGACTTCCACTTGTTATTTCCTGTTTCATTTAGTTGGTATGTATTGTACACGCCACAACACATTGGACAGCAGGTCCTGGTAGAAGCTAAGAAATATCCAACCCGGCAAATACATCAGGGTGATGAGTCCCATGAAATTCAGTGGATAGTGAGAGTAGTCCCACGAGCAGCCCCCACACATGCGGAGTCCCAGTCCCCAAGACAATTCCCAAGTGTAGATGAAGAGAATGTAGATGGGAATCCTTTTACAAGTCCCCCAGCCTCGGCTGTAGTGAAGGTAGAAGTATAGCTTTTCCACCACGAAGCTGCAGCTGCCATACATAAAAAAAGACCAGAGCGAAGTGTGGCCGTTGATGGCCCCGTCCTCCTGTTCCAGAAGATTAAAGAAGAAAGTGAAAAAGATCTCATCTAGGAAACCGTGCATCCCGAAGAAGAGAAAGCGGAGAAGGTCAGGGAGTCCTTGGCTGGGAGCTCCTCCGACCACCCCGGCGCCCCGGGGCCGCGGACGCCCCGTGCTGGGCGCCGCAGCTGTCCGACAGCCGGACAGCGGAGGGGGTCCGCGCCACTGTGGCTGAGGCTGAGGGCGGCGGTATCGCAAGCGCAGAAACCTCTTGAGAAACACTTGGGAGTAATAGACTGCCAGCACATACTGGAGAGCCAGATCCAGCGCTCCCGGGGCCGCTTCGCCCAATTGTCGCCCTCCGTGGCTTATCAACAGCAGCGCCTTGCCCACCAAGGTCTGCAGCCCCAAGTGGGCCGAGGGGTACAAGAGGAAATTAAAAGCGAAGGTGCTGGGACAGCGGCGCCGCTGTAGGTAGACCTTCTCCAGGGCAAACTGGGTGAGCGAGTGCAGCAGACAGTGATAAGGAGTAGAGAAGCCCAGCATCTTCAGATCGGGGCTGTGGAGGAAACCCCGAGCCGAGGAAATGAGCACGTCCAAGGTGATGCCGTGCATCCCGTAGAAGTAGAGGCGCATCCAGGCTGGGAGTGTCGAGTCTTCGGCCCCGGGCGCCACTGAGGCTTCAGCAGTGGACAGCGCCCCCGGGCAAGCTGCAGCAGCCGGGGGCCCTGTGCCGGCTTTTGCGGCAGCTACAGTGTTGCTGCCGGGGACTCCAGAGGGGCTCCAGGCCGGTGCCAGGGGTGCCCCGAGCCACTGGGGAGCCCCGACTGTGTCTCTGTCGCCGCAGGTCATCAGGTCCGAAGCATTGCCTGGCCCAGAGCCTCTCTCGCCATCGGGTGAGTGGAGACGTTGGGCCGAAACGGGGAGCTCTCGGTCGGGTCCTGGCCGCTGCCTGCAGGGGTTAAGGTAGAAGCCTCCATCTCCTCCACGCTCCGCCGAGCCTCCTCTTGCTTCTCCTCCTCCTCCTCCTCCTCTTCCGCGCCGCTGCTGCGGCGGGAGCGGCTGCATCTCCGGGGTTTGCAGTTGGCTCCTCCCGGCGGGGCTTCGCGCTGCCTGATGCCTAGGCGCACTCCTCCTTCCCTCTGCTCCTCTTTCCAACTCCCGGGGGTGGAGTTGACTCTGGGTTGCAGTCCACCCCTTCCCTCTCTAGTCCAAACAGCAGGCTCAGGGTAAGGTCCAAGCAGCAGGCTCAGGGCAAGGTCTCCTCTCCCCGGGGCTCACAGTGCGAGGCCTAATGCCGCCGGCTGGTCGGCTGAGGGAGCTCGGCTCGAGCTAATCAGAAGGCGGCGCGCAGGCTGCAGGGAGAAATACAGAGAATTTCACAAACCCTTCAGCTTCAACCCCACAGCCGCCGCCAGGCTGCCTCAACAGACACTGGGAGCGTAATGTGAGCTGCTACACTCCCCTGTTCTCCCTATGCCTTCTTCACATCCCTTCCTTTTCATCCCTCTTACCCCCTCCTCCAGCCTTATCCTTCCCTCTAGGTTCACATTTCCCTCTGACCCGCCCCCAACCCTTCAACCCCCTCCCCCCCCCTTCCAGCTTCTGAGGCTCAGTCTGTTTGCTAAGAGCTCTGGTATCTGGCTTCCTTTCCTTGTCTTGCCCCTTCCTTCTTAGTGTCCTAGCTCTCCCCTCTCTCTCCTCCCCTACCTCAGGCAGACACAGGCAGACCCAAAGCAAATGGTGTTGAGGCACAGGTGATGCCTGAGGTGTAGACTTCCTAACAGGTGTATATGACAAGAGTATTTCCTGGAATGGGGGAAATGGGGCCAGGGCCTGGTTGGCAGAGATGAATGGCTGAGTGCCATAGACCAAAGCTTTGGGCTGGAGACCAAACTAAAGTACTGTATTTTTAATGTACCTTCTGAAGGCCAACTCTGTCCTAAATATTTGTCCTAGCAAATGAGCCACTAGTCGTGTCCTACTAAGAGGGCATATAGAGCAGCACTCCCTCTCCATATGCCATAATTTCTGATAACATTTCTCCCAGTTGTTAATTCACATTCTTAACATATTATCAATTTGCCCTGGAACAACTCTTTGATGAAGGGGTGGTGGTGGAACCCTTGCTATTGCTCTCTTTTTTCTTCTTCTATCATCTTGTGCCAATTTCCTGTGGCAATAAAGGGGAAAGGGAAAAATAATCTTAGGCTAATCTTCCTCTTTTTTTTTTTAAAAACCAAGTCTCTTTTATTTCACTCAGGAAAGTCAGGACCAGAGAGTTTGTGGCTTGTCCAAGGCCACCCAGTTCCTAAATTGCGGAGATGGAGCAGTTGGGAATCAAGACAGGCAGGTGCTAGTCTAGCACCTGGTGAACTTGTACAAGTCTTTTAAGCCTTTAGGTTCTGCCATGCATGAATTTTTGAACTAGGAGGTATGAGACTTTAGCTCCTTTCCTTCCTCTTTCTAAACCCAAGATGCCTTTAGATTTTAGATCTCAAACTTGGATAATTTTGTTTTTCTTAGGTGGTCAGTGAGGGGGAAAAGTTGAAGAAGTTGTCATAAAATTTTTACCCTCTCAGAGTGAACTGCATAGTATACTTCCCCACCTAAGGCATTCCTTCCTGAGTGCCTATGGTCACATGTGTAGCTATTGCCCTAGCTTCAGAACCAGAGAAAAAAGAGTGGATGTAGAATAGATAATGAGGGTGATTTATTTGGAGGTGGATATGGATGAAAGGGAGAAAAAAAATATTGACTACTGTGCTCAAGGTGCCTATTATGTCCAGGGCCATTTACAAATTAGTGCTATTATTATCCACATTTTATAGAGGCATAGCAGACTGAGGCAGAGGTTTGTGACTTGCCCAAGGTCATAAGGTCATAAGTTTGTATCCAAGAGAGAGTTCCAACTCAGGTCTTCCTGACTCCCATTGGTGGGAGTTTGAACTTATCACCTAAAATCCCTTGCCTCTTCACCTGACATTTAGTAAGCATTTCATAAATGCTTGTTGATTGATTATCTCTGCTCCACTCATTTCTCCAAACTATACTCACAGAGTTTTGGAACTCAAGAAGACCTTGGAAATGCTAATCTAATCTCTTTATTTTACACAAAAAGAAACAAACTTCTGAAAAGGTCGCATTGCTAGTTCATGACAAAGTATGGGTTTCCTGATTCCCAGTCTAGTGCTTCAGTTTCATAATTTAGGTAGCTGTGTGACTGTGGACAAATTCTTGCTACCCTGGGCCTCAGTTTTCATATTCATAAAAAAAGGGGCTTGATTAGATTTTTTACAGCATCTACATTTGAAATCCTTTTCTAAGCCATTCTGAATCTTAAATGTTTAGTGAAAGACTAGTGTCTTTTCCTGAGTTCTACCTCTAGGTCTAACCAGAGTCCCAGGATCAGCTATTAATCTCTACGCAGCCATTTGGTCTGGTGAATGTCTTTGATAGTTTGGACCTGGAGAAATCATATTCTTTTTTTTGCTTTTTTTTTTTTTTTGAGGGGGGAATCCAGGGCAATTGGCGTTAAGTGACAAGGCTAGTAAGTGTTAAGTGTCTGAGGCTGAGAAATCATATTCTTATAAGTACATTCTTCCAGGTTATTCATTCTTCCTCTCCTTGCTCTCTCTTTCCTTCCCTTTCCCCTTGTAGTTGAGTTTCCTTGAGATTTGGCAGTAAAACGATGAGAAAAATATCATTGCTATGTTGTCAATGTTTATATGATATAAAAGTAGTTTTAAAAAGTGTCAATTTACTTACTTGAGAAATTATTATTATTATTACTTTTTAAAAATTGTTACTCTCTGAAATCCTCCCAGACTCAACTATTTAATGCACTCTAAATTGCAAAGAAGGTACTTGTTTGCACTGGTAGAGTGTCATCCTTGGGCATTTACTACTACCAGTGAAATCATAGATCCAACTTTTGCAACCCCTCTTCTGCCCCCTCAAAAATGGCTAAAATACCATTAACAGACACTGGTGTGTGCATGTGACATTCAGATGTCAAGGGCAAAAGTTTCCTGTTAGCACACACACACATCAGAATAACTGCATTGTACAAATAGGCCCAGTTGTCAAAATACCTGGAGCAAATCACAATGAAAAAAGTTGATCATTACCACAAAAAAGCAACAAAAACCATTTATTGAACACAACTATATGCCAACTGCCACTAACTTCCTGTACTGATGCCTCTACTTGACAGGTTTATGACCCTGGATTATTGAAGGCTGGGCCAACAGAAAGAAGCCTTTGGCAGGTCCTATCAAGGTGGGAAGGCTTTGGGTAAGATCCAGGGCATGGACTGTTTATCCATTGTCTGGAGATCAACTTAGAGAAGCTTGAAGACTCCATGATAGTCAATTTTTCTGCCACAGAAACTCTTCAGCATTTTTTTTTGTAAGACTCATTCTGTAGTGACTTCTTTCATTTTCTTTGCTGTAGCTGTTTTTATTACATTACTGGGCATCTTTGATGTTGATTTAGGATGTTAAGGGGTAGCCTAGGTTAACTCTTAACTTCCCATCATCCTTCCATGACATTCTCCATGACCTTCTTGCCTTAGCAGTTCTTAAGAGCTATCCGCTAAATTGCAGAAAGGTTGAGATCACTGGCAGTGGAGGTACTACAGTTATACCAAAAAATTTCACAGATCCTTGAAGTAAGTATATGATGTGCCATATGCTGAGTCTCAAAAATGTATTGTCATCTTTGTCTTAAAAATGTTTATTATCTAACTGAAATGCTATGGAGGCAGTATGGAAAGAAGCCTGTAGATCAAGAGAGCTGGAAAGGACCTCAGAGTCTATCTAGTCTAATCCTCTGATTTTACAGATGAAGGAATTGAGACCTGAAGAAATTAAGTGACTAGGCCAAGCTCATACAGATAGAAAATGGCAGAGCCAAGATTTGAAATCAGGTCCTGTGACTCCATCTTCAGTGGGAAAATTGAAGGCTCTCAGTACTGCTGAGTTTGAATTCTGCCTGTGCTACTTAACTGTATGAACTCAAGTAAATAATATAACCTCTCTAGGACTTAGTTTCCTCTGGAAATTGAGGGAGTTTGACTAAATGACCTCTAAGATCTGTTTTCAGTTCTAGGCCCCACTTTCCCATAGAAATCTGGACAAACTGTTTAGCTAATTCAAGCATTCAGTTTCCTAGCAGATATATAATACAGTGCTAGATAAAACCTTTTCAGTAGTTATTTCTCCAGTAGTCAAATTAAGTTTCTAGGCACAGCAGGTACTGATTGCCAGTCTCTTTAAATTCAATAAAGAAAACAACAAAAGATTCACAGGACACAGGTTTTCAAAGTACAAAATTGCTATTTTAACATGGAAAAGCTCTTTATCAAAATGTAATCAGTTAGATGTCTGTATATTAAATTACAAGCTTATATTTTTGTGTCGTTAGTAGCCATAACTTCATTGGCAGGGGGAGTTCCCTTATCAATGCAGACTATAACTTCTAACCTTAATAGATTGTCTTGATGAATATTTTGGCAAGGAAAAAAAAGAGGAAAGAAGGAAAAAAAAATAACAAAAAGGTCAAGAAGAAGAACAAGAAAGAATCCCTTGGCCAAAGTTGTATTAATAAGCATAGTCATGCAGTAAGAATGGCTTGAGAGTCCTGGCACATGCTCTATACACAACTATGGTAATACACCTTTCTGCATGACTCACATATAGCTTCTCTTTAAAATGATCATACTTGGAGCCTTTCTAGCTCGGTAGGTTCTGTCAGAGCTTGTATTCTATTGACGTAGGTTTTACTCACCCTGTTGACTTCCAGGCCATGGTAAGACATTGGCAGAGGAGGTGAGTGAAATGATCTAAGTGACAAATTGGAGTGATCTGCATTTTGTGATAAGGCACCAGAGTAGGATAGATTAGATTTTTTTCCCTCAAATGCCAACTCAAACCAAAAGTACTTCGGTCTTCTATTCATTCATTTTTCAAAATGTTGCCAGGACAAGTCAAAGGAAGCCATGAGAATTCTAATTCTATAATCAGTGAAGTATGTAGCATAGTATATCAGTTCTATTAAAATGTTCTCATTTCCTGGTCTGTTTTTTTCCTGAATACTTGCTTGTTATACATCTTCATTAGGATAAGATATAATAGATGTTCATTTTCTTAAATAGGAGCAACATTTAAAGAAACACATAAAAACTCCAGAACACAAACCTTAATTATTCCTTGTTGATGTATTATTTTTGTCAATTTCTTTTCAGGTCTTCTCCCTTCAGTCACATATCACTTTGTCTTACATTCTTCCTATGCCTCGTTACTCTCTCTCTCTCTCTCTCTCTTCTTCTCTCTCTCTCTTAATCAATATCTCTCAAATCTTGAGAAAAGTGCTTCCAAACCTTTGTCTACCTTAATGCTCTCTTGATCCTTCCTTGTCAAAATGAAAATTTTTCATTACTTATGCCTCCTCCCCAATTTCCAAAGAGGTTTACCACACTTTTAAAGCTTATGTCATTTCTAAAAAAAATAGTTTGAATCATTCTTCAAATGGCTCAGAAAGCTGCTTTATCCTTCCTCTCTATACTTGTTCTGTGATTTTGCTGAGCTCTTTCCTTCTCTTCTTTTTGTCTTTTTTTCTGAGCTCTTGAGGAATTAAGGGACACTATGGGTAATACCTGGAAAAGTTTCCAAAGGCTCTCTTTACTTATCTCCTTGTAGTTGTATGTTTTTCCTGCCCTCTTGAGTGTTAATTCCATGACTTTCTAGGCTTCTTCAGTATTAGAATCTTGGGAGACATGATGAAAACAATCAAGGACCTATTCCCTACTATTGTGCAGACAGCTGAAGAGGAAGCAAGTGATGGCCATTTTTTAAGGGGCAGTATTTAGGGGTGTTGGGAAGCAGCCAAAACTGATCTGGAGGTTGCCTGAGTGCTATGAATATAGCAGCATGGAAGGAGAGTTGGCAGTTTCAGTAAGCACATTCTGGAGTGAGTAGGAAAAGTGTTGAGAAAGTGGTTGTGGTAAGAGATTTTCAGACAAAGGAGGACTAGTATGAGATGGAGAGCCAAAACAGCTGAGAAACTTTGACAGCCATGGGGTACTGAGCTCAGCAATGTATTTTGGGATTTGACATGAATGCAGAGAGAGAGAGAGGGAGAGAGAAAGAAAGAGAGAGAGAGAGTGCCTGAGAGTGAGGATGAGACTGAGAGCTTGAACAGCTGTGTAATGTCTTGGGAGGATCCAGAGAGACAGAAGTAGAGTGGGGTGAGAGGTGGTGAGTCCGTGGAGGATTTAGGACCTGATTGCTGGTTGCTATCCTTTTTCACTCTGTCACTCATTCAACAAGAATTTAAGTTCCTATTTTGTGCCAAGTATTGTGTTAGATGCTAAGGGCACAGAGACAAAAATTAAATAATTTCTGTCTTTAAGGAGCCCATATTCTCTCAGTGGAAGCAACATGTATGCAGAGCAAATACAATTCATGAGAGATAATTAAAGGTTCTGAGGTCAGATTTTGTCTAATTGAATTTTTCTGAATTAGAGGGTACTGAGTTCTCCTCTGAGTTGATATTTCAGAAGGATGGTACCCAGGGTGAATGGGAATACTGTACCTTTGGTGCTGGCATGGTGGAGAAAATGCTGGATTTGGAGTAAGAGGGACTGTGTTTGGATCCTGCTTCTGCCATTCACTACATGTGTGACCTGCCTCGTTTTCCCCATCTATAAAATTAGAAGGTGGGACCACGTGACCTCTAAGAGTCCCTTCAGTTCTGAATCTATGATCCTGTGAACCTAACACTGGCATGTTCTATTACTGGTACTCACCAGGTTTCCTAATATTTATCTGACTCTTCTCTCAGGTACTGGGAGGTTTTCAGAATGAAACAACCTCTTTGGAGTATGCCTAGCAATTGTTCAAAATATCAGCTCATTGCTCTGGACTTCTAAGAAGCAGGGTATCCACTGTAGAACTTTACTTTATTAAAGAAATAACAACAGTAATTACTTTTCAACCAAGCTGATTTCTCTGTAGTTTTAAGATAAGATTTTTGCTGTGAGTCTGAGAGTTTTGGAAGCAACCATCCTTCCAAGTTAGTTTCAAGACCATGAGATCCTTGAGAGCAGGGCCTGTCTTTTGTCTTTCTTTGTTTTCCTAGCACTTAGCAAAGCACCTGGCACATAGTAGGTCCTCAATAAATGCTTATTGACTGTCAATAAGTGAAGAAGCCAATAGCTTTGACTTAGAGTAGCATAATATAAAACAGGAAATCTTCAGCTTTTGATTTTGGAGGTTGGGTTACCATCATCAGGGAGTACATTGGGCTGTGTTACAAGGGTAGTTGATTTGGAGAGGTAGGAAGTAGCAGCTGTTGCTAGTAGTTCTAATGAGGGAACCATTTTCTGTCCCACTCTGAGAGGGATAAACACAAACAAGTAAAAGCAGGAAGAGCCCAGACTTCTAGTCTGGTTTTCCTAAATTAGCCCATAGTTTGTGGCTTCAAAGCTTATGGGTTGGGAAGAGGGAGAGCAACAGGGCCAGGAAAGAACTTGGTGTGACACTGCGATGCTTGGTAACTTGTATGGTTTTCCTAGACCAGGGGTGGGGAACCTGCAGCCTCAAGGCCACATGTGGCCCTCTGGGTCCTCAAGTGTGGCCCTTTGACTGAACCAAACTTCACAGTTCAAAAGGGATTCACTTGAGGACCTAGAGGGCCTCATGTGGCCTTGAGGATGCTGGTTCCTCACCCCTGTCTGTATTTGTCTTTCCTTGCATTATGTTTTCGTGAGGAAAGTTTTGAGCATTGGGCTGAGACCAGAGAGAGACACAGAGAAGGGGGGAGGATATAAGCATTTATATAGTAAATTACTGTAATCTAGGCACTGTGCTATTCTGCTAATGGGGAGGGCAATAATGCCACTGTATAGTAAGGTCAATGACAACTATGCCCTTGAAAACAACATCTTCTGAATCTCTCATTATTCTTTCATGTATGTCCATACCAGAGTTAGGAGAAAATAGTAGTTAGTATTTTCAAGACCAGGAGAAGGTGTTTGGAAAATCAAGGAAATGTTTTTTAAAGGGTACATTTTATATTGCTTACTAATATCTAGTGGGTGGGAGGCATCTTTAGTATAGAAGATAAAATGTTGTAATTGGAATTAGAACGAGATTGAAACTCCACATTGGATGCTAAATGCAAACCTGGAAACTCCCTCACATTTATTCACTAAGTCATAGACTTTGCTGTCTGAGTAGAAAGAGAGAATTCCCATGCTAGGAGTTCTCCATCTGAAAAATCACATATTCTTCACTTATTGACTTATTTGCATATCTTGTATGTGCATCACTGACCAACTATTCCCACTCTACCCACTTGCTTCTTGAACCTCTCCAATCAGTCTT
>CM053581.1:486058995-486088844 GCA_028627135.1 Pseudochirops cupreus
TGGAGCAGTTGACATATTTGCATTATGGTATTTATGCCTAGGGAAGAGATAGGAGAATTTGGAGACTGAAGCTATATAAATACTTATTCCTTTCTGTTCCCCTCCCTCTTCACTATAGCTACCTCCAGTTTTTTTGTGGCAGTAAGTACTGTTTATGTTTCTCCTTGCCCTGATCTGGGAGAGCTGAAGGTGAATTGGGCTACTGAGTGGCATTCCTTAAATGTCTTGGCTGGTCATATTCAGGGCTGTTCCAGCAGAACTCTTGTGGCAATGTTCTAGAGAGGTTAAGGAACTTTTCCAAGATCACATAGACAGTGAGTGGCAGAGTCAGGAGTTGGTGTTGTATGACATCAAGACTGGATTCTGAGTTATTTGATGAGGCCAAACATCTCAATTAATCTAATGAGTTAACAAAATGGGAAATCAAGTTTGATGAGGTTTGGAGCTCCCAGCTATGTCTTAACTTCCTTGAGGAAGGCCTTGAAGCTGAGTTATCGTAAACAAGAACTTGATGGTCTACTTTGTTAACACTCAGTGATTGTGTCTCAACAACTCTATCAGGCTAGAGCTACTATCCAAATCAAATGTCAATTGACAAAGCCAATGGCCTTTTCTCATTTCTCAGTCTCCTTGACATCTCTGAAGCACTCAAAATAGTTAATTACTTCCATCTGGATATTTACTTTTTCCTTCATTTGACTTAGTGACATAGCTGTCATTCGGTTCTCCTTTTCTCTGTTGGTTTGTTCATCTTCCTGCTGATTCCTAAATGTAGGATTGCCCTTTCTTTCTTCTTCTTTTTCCTGCACTCCTTTCATTATGCCTTATCAGCTTTATGCACGTGATTACCAAATCTATATATCCATCACAATCTCTGCCCTGAACTCCAGTCTCAGATTTCTAATTTTTTGGTAAACATCTTTACAAAGATGTTCTGCCAGCATCTTAAACTTGACATATTTAAGGCTGACATCAATCTCTCATTAAAACCTGCCTTGCCTTCCAGATTCCTTCTCTCTGTCTCTCTCTGTCTCTGTCTCTCTCTGTCTCCTTCTCCTTCTCTCCTTTCCTCTCTCTCTCTCTCTCTCTCTCTCTCTCTCTCTCTCTCTCTCTCTCTCTCTCTCTCTCTCTCTCTCTCTCTCTCTCTCTCTCTTCCCCCTACCTATCTACTTACTTATTTTTAAAATGGCACCATCTCTTATTATCCTGTGAATTCAGGAATAGATAAATCCCAAGGGAAATAGGAAGAGCTTAGGAATTAGGAAGAGGTGTTGTCAAGGATGGAGCCATTGTGACATGCCCTGGTGACATGGATTCATCAGCACCCCAACTATTTACTGTATGTCATACTTTGTGACTTCTGTCATTTTTCAGTGTTGCTCAGTGCGCAGGAATCTCCTTAGAGGCACCCACAAGACAGGGAAAGCCATCCAAGGTAACCAGACTTGTGAGATTCCCTTCTTTATCTCAGAGAGGTCTCACCTGGCTCCCTTGACAACAGTTAACTCTACAGAATGAGCTTCAGGTTGGAAATACTAGCCCAGAAGCTTGACTTAATTTGCTTTATATAGGTTAATGGGGAAAGGGACTGGTGTCCTTTACAGAACTGAGAGTTGGAACAGACCCCAGCATTTATTTAGTCCAACCTTGCCAATGTTATTGGCAAAAACTCCAGCCTTTGTTTTCACAGCTCCACTGTCCTAGTTTCTTGATTGTGGTAATGGTATCTCCCCTCTAAGATCAGTTCTTCTCCTTTCCTTTGTCTAGTCTGTGAGGATACATGATTTGACCTACTTATACGTACTTGGGGGAAATTGGTTCACATCTGCAAGGGCATGGGTATTTTCCCTCTGTTTACTGGCATTCCATGTGGTTGCCAAGGTCATTACAACTGTCAGTTATTGGTCATTTCCCACTTTGAAGTTATGGGTAAGAGTGCATTCATATACAGAACTCTCTTATGAGTTTTCTTCTTGCCCTCTTAAAGGGCTAGTTAGTACAAATAGGTGCTGTAATTATTTTCTGTTCCTTTTCTTACAGGGTAATGGGGTCCTGACAGCAGGGGCAGATTTCTAGGGCTTATGCTGCCTTTATTCCCATGCTTTACCTTCCTGAGAAGCCTAAGTTCAAAAGCCTTATATTCTCATATTTGTAAAAAAAGTCCCAGGAATAGACCTCCTCATGGTAAGACAAGATGACTCTTCATCTTGGTGAGCTTGTCTAGTTCCATTTGTTTTTTAAATAGTCCCCCTTTCCTTGGGTGCCACATGGTCTCCTTATGTTACCAATGCAAATTGAGATAATCCTCCTTACTGTCTGCTCTTTAAGGCCTTTCTTTGTATATGGTCTAGAGGAGCAACACCCCCCCCCCCCTCTGCCTTGTCCCCTGCCCTTAAACCACCCTTGATTAGGTGCATGATTTCTCCCCTTCCAGAGTGGAACATGGCTCTACCCCAGGCTATTTTCATCCATTTGTCCTGGGAGACCTGAGGCTTCAATGTTTATGATGTGAGTGAGGTTCAGGGAAGGATCACAGATCATAGATGTAGAGTTGGAAGCATCTTTGGAGATCATTTACTCCCCTTAATAAGAGGATTTGTTCTGTGAAGTTTAGATTCAGTCAGAGGGTCACACTTGAAAGTCTAGAGGGCCACATGTGACCCTGCAGCCACAGGTTCCCCACCCCTGATCAAATCTAACTCTTTCATTTTGCAGAGTGGGACCTGAGGCATAGGAAGTTGTGATTTACCCAAGGTCATACAGGTAGATTCCCTGACTCCAGAGCCATCACTACTTACACTGTACCATTTTATTGACCTTGACCTTGATCAAGGTCGAGATTTTGCTGTATGTACTGCTTTGAAGCTTCCAGTGTAGAGCCCAGGCTGACTAGACTCACAGTCACTTGACCTGACTGACCTGGAACTGTGAAATGGTATTCTGACACAGCAGACCTGTAGAGCAGGTTTCCCTTTCTCCATAACTACTTCCCCAGGGTGATCTTCTCTTGGCATGGCACATCCTATTGCTCTACTGAGTTTTGAGGCTCCAGAACCTATCAAGGCTTATGTCCATGCAGTGTGCCTTGGCTCCTGGACCCTAAGAGAAATGTGACTTAATTGTAATTAAGAGAGAAGCTGTGCAGTATATGGATTTTATTCCATCATCTTCACTCAGTTGTTTTCTTCCTTCCCCTCTGAAGTTTCCACCTTGTAGACTTCGGTCCTTAGCAGCCTCAATAAGGCTGTGCCTTATACAACTAAGGTCTATGGATGGTATCTGCTTATTCATTCCTAGGGTTTCCTTGCCTTCCTAAAGGCCCCCTCTTATAGTCTCCAAGGGGGCCCACTGGCATTGTTGGTTGAGCTCTTAAGAACCCTACACAGGAAGCACAGGGAACCCAGACTAGCTGTCCCTTGAGAAGCCTTCATCTCTGACCAATCCCCAGTTTCATGTACTTGGGATTCTGTATTCATTCCAATAGCTCAGCATATTCTTTCTTAGCCCAAGTCCAGACCACCTTATAGACAATCATCTGTTTTCATGGTCATGTCAACAATGTCAACTATTTCCAGGAATGGGAAACCCTTCTAAATGGTCTTTTAAGACCTTATTTATGCCACTATGAAATATTTCTATTAGCACCACCCCTTTTTGGCTCAGGATGGCACTGAGTAGAACTAATTGATATAGGCCAACAATCACTTACCCTGCCTTCCATCATAATCCCCAAATAGGCTTTTAGAAGCAGAGCTGTATGTGCTATTTAGATCAACACCATTATTTTAAAGGTTGCCAAACTAGAGAGATGAAGAAACTTGCCCAAAGTCACACAAGAACAAAGCCAAATCTTGAACCTAGGTCTTCTGATTTAATATCCAGTATTCTTCTTGCCACATCACACTGCATTTCCTAGTGATCACATCTTATTTGTTATGGGGATATACCAAGTATCATTAGCTTTACAAATCTTAAAGTTATATGTTAAGTATTAACTATTTGTTATTGGTAGTAATTATAAGGATAACTCTTCCTAGAAGTGCTTATGGCTTCAAGCAAAGGTGCTTCTACTCCCACCAGAGAAAATGCCCTATCTGGACTAGTTCCCTTACCATTCTTAGGGTTCTTGAGAAGGCCCATGGTTAGATCTTAAAGATCAACTCCCAGGAACCTGGGAAGGTTTGTTGTCTACTCTAGCTGTCCCTGGAGCACAGGTGGAGAAAGAATAATAGTTAGGGAGCAATCGTGCTGTCATGAGGAAGGTGTGCTTTATAGAATTGCTACTGTCACTCCGTTGGCATGTTTTTACTGTACCACAAGCTAATCACATCATTTCTTGTAGTTCGCTCAGTCCCATGAATGATTGCCACATCAGGCCCTCTGTGTTTATAGGAGGAGGAATAGTTTCCTTCATATATCCTTATTACTTCATTCCTTCCACTTCTGAATGCCAGTCCCATGATCTCTGGCTCAGCCACACCCAAGAGGATTTGGGAAATGTCCTGAAGGTGTTGTCAAAGGCATAGCCACTACTGACCTTATCACACTTTGCCATTCCTGCCTGGGCGACTTTAGTGTTCAGCTGTACCTTAAGACCTCTAATAGTTTATAGTACTTACCGCCACTTGCAGGAGACTCCTCCATGACACCCAATACAGGAAAATGAAAGTACAGCCATTCAAGGACAAACACCCATGCAAGCAGACTGCCTGGGGTTGGACTGTTGGAGCCCACAGATATCACCTGGCACTCTGGCATTCTCTTTTATGACAACATAGTCAACTCTGGAGCTCTGGAGTGTAGGGGCCAATCTAGAAATACCAGTCATTAGTTAGTCTACTTTATATAGGCCAAATATCAGTAATGTCAAATAGAGAGAGAGGCTAGTGCCCTCATCAGTGTTAATTGCAATATCTACTGCTTATTTGTCCATAGGTCAATTGCATTGTCTTCTTGATTGTGGCATCATCACAAAATTCCTACTCACCTAGTTCAGAAACCTTGGAGCATTATCTTGGGTTCTTCTCTCTTTTACCCCTTCCCCCTTACATCCAATTAGTTGCCATGCCTCATCACTTCTACCACCAAATTATGCTTTGGACCTCTGTCCTCTGCTCAAGTCATATAGCCCTTATCTCTGTTCAGGCCTTCATTCTCTCTGTTCTAAACTACTGGAATAGATTTTTTTTACTAGTGAGCCTGCCTCCATTTTTTTTTCTTCTCTTCAGTCTTTCCTTCATGTTGCTGCCAAAATAATTTTCCTAATGTACAGTTTCACTGTATCACTTTCTTGCTAAAGCCTCTAGTGGCTCCCTATTGCCTACATCATGGAATACAAATTTCTTGGTTTGGCATGTAAAGCCTTCTATTATTTGGTTCCAATCTCCTCTTTCGGTCCTATTTAGCTTTATTCTCTGTTCATACTACTTTTTGATTTTTCCTCATGTTTCAACCAAAATAAATGTCTGGTTATTTCATGACCCTGGGCTGTATTCTCCAGCTTCTGGGCTTATATAGGAATTGGTCCACATTTGGATTGCAATACCTTCTTATCTTTGCCTATTAGGAAATACATACACCCACATATGAAGCCAGATAGCTGTTTTCCACCTAGTCAATGCTTTCTCAAGTGTTATCTTTTCCATGAAATCTTTCTTGACTTTCCTTGATTTTCCTTCCCTCCCCTTCCCCACTCAAGCTGAAAGGGGCTTATTCCTCCTCAGATTTTCCTAGGGTACTTTGCCCTTGTTACTGTCTATCTTTATCATGCTTATTCCTGTATACATTTATTTACCCTATTAGATCATGGTTTTTAAAATCTCTATGTCCCTAGTGTTTAGCATAGTACCATACATATATTAGGGATTTGGTAAATGTCTGTTTATTTGACTTGAATGCAGGTAGAGGTACTAATGGGGTTATCATTGTCATAAACAAGCTTTTTCCTACTGTGAACAGTTGCAAAATCACATTCTCAGTCCTTTTCTGTCCTGAGGGGTATGATGGTAAATGTTTAACAACCACCTTTTGTGTATGTGGGGTAATGTATGTGAGAGACTCTTTAACTTTAATCTTCATTCTTAATAATTTCTACGTCACATTCTAAAGTCTGGAAATCAACAAAACAATAAATCAAACACTGATCTGTAGTACTGGCAGATTTCAGAGGCGTAATTGCTCACACTGAAAATGTAATAATCTGCTCCAACCAGTTGCTGATGGCTCCAGCACATCCCTGGGCTTGTCTGAAAGTTGAGCACTTTAAGAAATAAGAGCAATGCTAAGATAATAATGTTACATTTATTGCATTTACTACAGTACTTTTTAAAGCTTTTTTCCTCCACAACTATTGTTTACTTTGATCTTCAATGAATCCTGTCAGAAAGGTATTCAGGGCCTTATTATCCCCATTTTATAGATAAGATCAGAAATTGAGGTTAAGTAATTCTCACAACGCCACACACCTTGCTGTGCAGTAGTAGAATTAGATTTGGAATGCTTGATGTCTTGATGTATTTTCACCTAGACTAGAACCAAAGGACTTAATTTTTTTTTAAATCTAGAAGAGAAATGCTAGCTGTTCCAAGGATCTCCCATCATGAAAGGTGCAGTTCTTGCTCTAGAAGATCTGACACTCTAATGGGGGAGACAACAAATATATACAAACAAGCTATATATAAAGGATAACTAGGAAATAATTAACAGAAGGAGGAAACTAGAATTAAGAGGGATTAGGAAAGGTTTACTATAGAAGGTAGGATTTTAGTTGGGACTTGTAGGAAGCCATGGCAACCAGGAGGAGGATGAAGAGCATTGCAGGTATGGAAAATGCCCAGAGCTAAGAGAGGTGGAAAGTCTTATTTGTGGCACAATCGGGAAGCCAATGTCATTGTATTAAAGTGTATGTGGTTGTGGGAGTGATGGTGGTGGTTTGGTGCAAAGTATAAAGAAGACCAGAAAGGTGAGGAGAAGGGGTAGGTCAGGTGTGGGGAACCTTCAGCCTTGAGGGCACATATGGCCCTCTAGGTCCTTAAGTGCAGCCCTTTGACTGAATCCAAACTTCACAGAACAAATTCCCTTAATAAAAGGATTTGTTCTGTAAAACTTGGACTCAGTCAAAAGGATATACCCAAGGACCTAGAAGGTCACATGTGACCTTGAGGCTGCAGGCTCCCTACTCTTGGGCTAAGTTGTGGATGGTTTTGAACACCAAAGAGAGGATTTTGTATTTAATCACTAGAGTATGTGTGTGACCTGGTCAGATCAGCCCTTTCAGAAAATCACTTTGGCAGGTACATTTGAATTGTTGCACTGGCTTCCTAACTAGTGTCCCTCCCTTCGCCCCACCCCCCCTTGCCTTTCCAGCCTATCCTCCATGTTACTGCCAGATTAGTTCTGCTAAGGCACAGCTCTGATTGGAAAGAGGTATTTTACAAAGTAGAATGAATGAATGAAAAAGGAAAGCTTTTATTAAGTACTTACTGTGTATTGGGCCCTGTGCTGTGCAAATATGAACACAAGAAGCAACACAATCCCCATCTTCAAGGAGTTTACATGACTAAATGTTTTTATTCTAAACGTAACCACCAAATAAAGTGTGCATTTCCATATTGTAGATGAGCAAGAGAAAAAGAAGATTGTGAGTGAAACTGTGAATCTTTATTATGCAAAGCTTAATTCCACATTTAATTTTCAAAGCTATCTACTTGTGATTCTTTCCGACCGACCTTACCTCTGTTCTCTTCCATGCATTAAAAAAAATTCTCCAATGTCTCTATTTTCTTTTTTTTTTTCTGGATTACCTTATCCTTTTCTCTTCCTCCATCTTCTACCCAAATACGAGGGGAAAAAACAGAAAACAAAACTACAAAATTCTTGTGATAAATATGTATAATCAAGCAAAAGAAATTCCCACATTGTCCAAATAAAAAAAATTATGTCTTATTTTTTTCTTATTCATTGTAAATCCATTACCGCTCTATAAGGAGGTGCGTGATAGCAAGCTTCATCATTGGTCCTCTGAAATTGTGGTCAGTCTTGTTTTGATGAAAGTTCTTAAGTCTTTTAAAATTGTTTGTCCTTACAATACAGCTGTTATTCAGAGTTGCAGAATATAAAATAAACCCACATAAGTCATTGACAGTTCTATTAAAAAAAACTAATAAAGCCTACCAGCAAGAGGTCAAAAGAGAAATTCCATTTAAGATAACTGTGGCCAACATAAAATATTTGGGAGTCTACCTGCCAAGACAAAACCAGGATGTATTTGAATACAATTACAAAACACTTTTCACACAGATAAATTCAGATCTAAATAATTGGAAAGATATTGGTTGCTCATGGGTAGGCTGAGCTAATATAATAGAAATGATAATTCTACCTAAATTAATGTACTCATTCAGTGCCATACCAATTAAAATTATTTTATAGAGCTAGAAAAAATAGTATCAAGAGAATTAATGAAAAAAATTCAGAGGAAGGTGGCCTACTCATACTAGATCTAAAGCTATATTTTAAGCAGCAATCATTAAAACTATTTGGTACAAACTAAGAAATAGAGTGGATGATCAGTGGAATAGATTAGGTACAAAAGACACAGTAGTCAATGACTATAGTAACCTATTGTTTGATAAACCTAAAGACTCTAGCTTCTGGGATAAGAACTCACTATTTGACAAAAACTGCTGGGAAAACTGGAAAATAGTATGGCAGAAACTGGGCATAGACCAACTTCTTACATAATGCAGTCCTCATAGATGCTGTCTAGTCTCCTTACCCCCCCCTTTCCCCCCCCCCCCCAGCTTTAAGTTGAATGATCTCAGGTGAGTCACTTTCAGAAGCTCAGTTTTCCCATTTGTGAAATGAAGGGATTGGATTTGATATTCACTAAGGTCCCTTTCAAATTTAGTTTCCTATTTTCCAGTTCCCTTTAGTTTCCTATGGATGTCCTCCATTCCTCAGACCGCCGCTATCTTCTATCCTCGCAGGCTGAAAAATTGGGAAGGTGAGCCAAAGTTTGTGGATAGAGTGCTACATGGTAAACCAGAAGCCATCGATCCTGGATTTTGTTAGAGCACAGTGCTAATGTTGCCATAGTTAGCATTTGGGAGAATGAGTTCTGTTTCTTTCCCTAGCCCCATATTTTACTCCTAATCCTTGTCAGCATTAGAAGGAAAGAGATGAGAAGATGTGGATTGTTCAAAGCCAACATCCTTGCTGGAAAAGGAACTTAAAGCATACAGTTTACTGTGTCACCTTTGTATGCAAACAGATTAGGAGCGGGAATAATAATGCCTAGATTTAGAGATGAGAAAAAAAACAACTTCATAGGCCGTATAGTTCAACCCTCTCACTTTACAGATGAGGAAACTTCTGAAGTCTGGGGAGATTGGGTGATTTCCCCAAGGTCGCACAGCTAGTAAGCAACAGGAGCAAAATTAGAACCCAGGTTCTCCAATTGCAAAGCCAGCACTCTTTCCACTTGTTTGCTCTACAAGGATGCAAAAAACCCATTGATACTTCTGTTGGATACACACTATCCAGTTGGATATTTTGTTCATTTTCAAGGATTAGGCTCAATCATAGGAATAGGGGAGATCTTAAGCAATCATCTAATCTACTCACTCACCCACAGGTGAAAATGTTGTTCTTTCTTTGTTCTGGAAGAGGACCAATGATATCACAAGGGCGATGTCTTGACTTGCTCATGAATTGGATTTAAATGAGGCAGATGAACATGTAGCCTGATTTTAAAATCGATAAACTTCTTCCCACTGGTTGGGACTCTTTATACTTGCCGAAAAAAAGTGAGGTAGCTCAACTTGCTAGAGCACCAGGCCTGGAGTCAGGAAGACCCAAGTTTGAATTTGGCCTTTCCCCCTTTTTCTTTCTTTTTTGCATCTAGACTGTGGTCTTTTATCTGGTAATGTGCTGGTGTTTTCTCCCAGCCTCAGTGCATATCATAAATAAATTGCTGCTATTCCTTCTGTAAACTTAAAAAAAATCTATTAGAAGTATGTCATTTGTATACTCGGAAGTCACCTTTTCTCCGGGTTGATCATTCTAGTTCTTTTATCCTGGGCCTCTCCTCCAACCCTTTCCATTCTCCTTGCTTCCCTTCTCTGAACAGGACCTAGATCCTTACATTTGGTTTTCTAAGTACTGTCCCTGGCTGCCCATTTACCAGCAGACAAGGCCTGGGAGTGAATTTCTAAATGTACTTCTCTTGCACAAGGCCAGGACTGAAACATTAGCCCGCCTACTCTGGGAGGTTTAAATGCTTTTTGAGTTGAGAGGCCCTTTTGGGCTTTCAAGCATAAAGCCATCTTTGTGCTACTTTTGAAAGATCATGTGGATAATTAGAAAACAAAGGATTTTTCAATTACAATTTGTTCTTTATCTCTTGTCAGATTTTGTATTCTGTTAGCTACCATCTACTGAAATCTATCTAAGGATAAGAAGGGGACACAGGATGGGACATAGGAAAGGAATTCAACAGGTTTTAGGGGTTAGGCACAGAGGAGCAGAGAGGAAGGGTGATATCTGAGGGAGAATCCATCAAGAGTGCACTGTCTTGGGAGTGGAAACAGCTGTTTCAGCAAAGAATTTTTTTGGGAGAGAACAGAAACCTTTTTGATATATCCAAGTTCAGGAGAAGCATTATGACATTATAGGTAGGTTGCTAGTCTTGGAATCAGGGAGGCCCGAGTTCAAATCCCATCCCCGAGACCAACTATATATGTGACCTTGGGATAGTCATTTTACCTCAAGCCTCAGGAAATTCTCTTAGATTTGTTTATTAAGTTATATATGGGTAGTTGGCTATCTGTACCAAGGAACGAAGGGAGAAGAATGTATCTAGAACTGGAGTATGGCCTGGGAAAAATATCTAGGGGTAGAGAGATTAGCCATCATGGTAAAGGATGAACAAATAAGCCTAAAAGCATTAAGGCATAAAAAGATAGAATGATAAAAGATCATGATCAGATAATTGAATTTTGGAGTTTTTGAACACAAAAGTGTAGGAGTTGTGAATTATGAAAAATCAAGAGTACGGCCATCCCTATGTACAGCTGAGGAAACGTAGGTTATGGGAATTGAGTGGACTGAGAAATTGAGAAGTTCGGGTGTTTAAGGGAGTATCAACATGTGTTGAAGTTCCTTAGGATAAGAGCAGTCCTTGGGGTAGAGAAGGAAACTGGGAGCCAGATCCTGCAGTCATTGAGAAAGCAGAGGTGATGTTTCGAGGACTGGTAAATAACAGCCACCAGGATCTGTTTGGTCATTAAAGTCAGCTAAAATGAACCTCAGAGAAGGAGAGGTTACTGAGGGATGGTGTCCGAAAGAGGATCTAGAAATGATAATAAATGGTAAGGAGTATTCTGACTCCTCTCTTGGGTCCAGTGAGTCACAGGTGAGAGAGAAGGTGTAATAGTCCTGGAAAGGATGGTCAGGGAGTTAGTGTTCTTTCAAGGAATGTGGTCTCAGTGAATAACAAAGGATGGAAAGAACAGGAGAGGAAGAAGTCTAAGATCAAAGTGATTCTGTTCATTATAGAGTGGGCCTTCCAGTGGGCATAGTGGAAGAGATGGGCAGATGGGGAGTCCAGCATTGCAGGAATAGGTGTCACTGAGGTGGATGGGAGTGAGGAAATGAAGAGCTGAGCTCAGGGAGAGGAAGATTTGTTCTTTGGTAGTTGGGATTTTGGTATCACTGGCTGGGGTGGGGAGCAGTAAAAAGAGTGGGAGTATGCTAATCCCTAGTGGTTAGGCAGTATCAATGGAATGGGGGAGGCCCAATGAGGAAGGCAGATAATTAGATGGCTCTTTCCAGGATCAAAGGTAGTGTTGTAATGTCCCCAGGAAATTCTCTTCTAGAAGCCCAGATATAAAGACCGAATTTATTTTGCCTTGGGAACTTCAAGAAGCCTGGACAGATTAGAGATGCTGTTGTGTTCCAGGACCTTGACCTTGTATCCTGTGGAGTCAGGAAGTCCAACCTCACCTCATAGAAAACACTAGCAGGGTCAGTTGGTGTTCAGAGATGTATTAATATGCAAACTCAAAAGAGATATATAATCAATATGGATTTCCAAGGATGAAAGGAGTTGGTAAGAGTAATCTTACATTTTGGATATAGAAGGGGTCGAGGGAGGGAACATTTTCTGGTTTTTTTGGGGGGGGGGCGGGGAAAGGCAGGGCAATTGGGGTTAAATGACTTGGCCAAGGTCACATGGCTAGTAAGTGTTAAGTGTCTGAAGCTGGATTTGAATTCAGGTCCTCTTAACTAGAGGGCTGGTGCTCTATTCACCGCACTACCTACCAGCCCCTAGGGAACCTTTTCTATGGCAAAAAAGTGTTGGAGTAGACAACATGCTCATTGAAGTATTAGGAAGGAAGATCATTATTCTGCGATGTGATCTCATTAATGTGAGTGTTCCTTCCAGTAATGTGGATGAAATCCAATCCTTGCCCTCTCATCCGCAGTAATTCTTGTTCAATTCTTCCCATAAATCCCCTACACAGGAGTTCTTAATACCACAAAAATTAAGACATCAAGCATATTCATAGAACTGGGCAAAGGGTTGGAAGGAAGTATCCCACCAGAGAAAGTCAGAATTCAGAGTTGGAGGAGGCCTTAGAAATACAGCCCAAACCCTTTACTTTATATGAGGAAATTAAAGCCTAGTGAAAGTTAGCAACTTATTTAAAGTCCCAAACTAATTAATGACAGATCTGGGACCAGACCCATTTTTCCTGACTCCAAGTTCAGTGCTCTTTCTCAATGTGATCTTGACTGCTTGCCTTGTGGGTTGAATCACACAGCTAAAATTTAACATGATTCATTTTTATCATTCTCATTTATAGGGATTCTTAACCTTGGGTACATAAATTTAAAATTTTTTGGTATCTATTTCAACATAATAGATTTCCTTTGTAGTCCTATATATTGCATTTTATGCATTTGAAAACATTAATTAAACAGAAAGGGTTCATAGGCTTCGCCAGATTGACAAAGAAGTAGATGTCACAAAATGGTTAAGTACTTCTGCTCTATGGAGAGATTCACTTTCTGTATTTTTCTCGACATATTTGACATCTAGTTTTTAACATTTTTAAAAACAAGTTGTAAATATTTTTAGGCACTGAACTCCATATATATGTTTATATATTCATAGATACATTAATCTTGGAGAAACACGATTAAGTTAAGAAGACCTGAGTTCAAATTTAGCCTCATTCATTTACCAGCTGTGTGATCCTGGGCAAGTCACTTAACCTTACTGTTTGCCTCAGTTTCCTCATCTGTAAAATGAGCTGGAGAAGGAAATGGCAAACCACTTCAGTATCATTGCCAAGAAAACCCCAAATGGGAGGAGGGGGCTAGGTGGCGCAGTGAATAGAGCACCGACCCTGGTGGAGGACCTGAGTTCAAATGTGGCCTCAGACACAACACAAAAAACTAGCCATGTGATCTTGGGCAAGTCACTTAACCCCAATTGCCCCAAAAAGCAAAACAAACAAACAAACAAACAAAAACCCAAATGGGACCATGAAGAGTTAGATAGGACTGAAGAACAACAGTGTCCATTCAATCTCACCTCGGACCTTTACACTGCTTTTTTGGGTGACCTTCACCTTTAATTCTACAGCGACTCTGGTACTCTATGACTTATAGACATATAGTGCCACTGGAAAAACATTGGTATTAGAAACTATCTGAAAGTTATGTCTTTTGAGCTGTCCAAAAGAATGTCCTGAGAGAATATCAGAAGTCGGAAAAAGTCTTGAATCTTACTGTTTCTTTTTAAAAGATGACAAGGAGAATATTAATAACTACTTACTCATATGATTACTTTTCCATTGCTACCAAACTTTTCAGAAAATAGTTTACATATGCTTTGAGGGCAATCTTGATATAAGTATAAAACAAATGACTTTTAAAAAATAAAATTCTGTTGACATTTTTTTGTTTTACCATTATCTACATTTCCCACCATATCCCCCAGCCACCTATTATCATAAAGAATAATAAAAGAAGGAAAGAAAAAATGAGTTATGTAAAATTAGCTAACATATCAAAAAAATCTGCCTGACATTCTCTGCAGGGTTCCCCACTCCTAGCTGAACATCTTTGCAAAGAAGAAGAGGAGGTATGTTTTCACACAACTTCTTTGGGGCCCAGCGTGGCCACTATAATTGTTCAGTATTCAGTTTTGGTTGTTTTGTTGTAGTTCTTCCCATTTATATTTTTGGAGTCATAGAACACATTGTTTTCTCTGGTTTTGTTCACTTTACAAAAGTCCACATAAATCTTTCCATGCCTCTTTGCATCATCATATTCAGTGTTTCTTACAGCACAGTAATATTCCATTATATTAATGAACCATAATCTGTTTAGCCATTCTGCAATCGATGGGCATCTACTTTACTTCCAGTTCTTTATGACCACAAAAGTGTCACTATAAATATTTTGATGTGTGTAGAGACTTATTTTTTGTCGTTGACCCCTTGAAGGTATAAGCCTTACAGTGTCTGGGTCAAAGGACATTTTCACAACCTGCTTTATACAATTTCCACTTGCTTTCCAGAATACTGAGGCAATTTATATTTGCACTAACAATGCATTCATATGCCCATCTTTTTACAACCTCTCCAACACTGGCTATTCTCATGGTTTGTCATCTGTGCCAGTTTGTTGGGTAGGTAGTCAAATCTCAGAGTTACTTTGATTTGCATTTCTCTTATTAGTAGTTTCGAGCATTCTTTAACATGGTTGTTAATAATTTGTAACTCTTTAGAATTGTTCAGGATAGAGAGGTTTTTGAAAGAGATATTTGTAGTAGGCCACATCTTTAGAGTCATATAATTGGCATCATCTAAGAGTTCCCATTATAGATTATTAAGGCAGAGATAGGGAAGGAGTGTATTCTATGGTGGATGGCCAGTGCAAAGGTACAGAGATGGGAGATAAAGTATCATGTGTGAGGAACAGAGAGATGGTCAGTTTGACTAGATTGTAGAACATGAGACAGGGAGTAATATCCAATAAGGCTGGAAAAATAGTTTGGGGCTAGGTTGTGTAGCACTGTAGAAGACAAAAGAGTTTATATTTTAAATTAGTCAGTGTCAGTGTCACCAAAATGTTAAGTATGTCTGTTCTATGGGGTGTTCATATTTTAATAAGAATAGGCATAGATAATAGGAAGTCACTGGAGTTAGTTGAATATGGAAATGACATGGTCAGATCTGTACTCTGGCAGTAATTTGTAAGATGGACCTAAGTGGGTAAAGACTTGTGGCAGGGAAATCAGTTAGGAAGTGTTGCAATATTCTAGGTGAGGAGTGATAAGGATAAGAACTAAGGCACTCTCTTCATGAATAGAAAGAAGGGTTCAGATGTAAAGGTCATTGTGCAGATAAACATTAAGATTTGGCAACTTGTTGTCTGCATGGGTGAGAGAGCTTGAGGAGTCCAGGATAATGCCAGGATTATGCACCTGAGCTACTGAAAGGATTCCCTACTTCTACAGAAACAGGAAAGTTTTGAAGAGGAAGAGGGTTTAGGAATTAAGTAAATGAGTTTAATTTTAGGTATATTGAATTTAAGTTGTCTCTGAGACACCCAATATAAAATGTCTAATAGTCAATTTGTGATATAGGATTAAAGCTCAGGAGAGTGCTGGGCTGAATATTTTGAAGTGGGAGTCATATGCAGAGATATTAATTAAACTCATTTGAGCAGATGGGGGTTACTGAGATGGTATAGGGAGGCCGGCTAGGTCTTTGGGGAACATCCATAGTTAGGTAATATCATAAAGATACTAAGTGAGCAGAGACTAAAAAGGAGCAGTCAGAAAGGTAGGAGGTAAACCAAAAGAAATTAGTTCCTCTCCCTTAAAAGAAAAAAAACCAAGATGGAGAGGGAATAGTGTATTTGGGGGGATGGGGCCATTAGCAGTGTCAAATGCAGCAGATAGGTCAAGAAGTGTTAGGACTGAGGAAAGACTATTAGATTTAGCAATTATGAAATCATTGTTAACTTTGGAGAGAACAATTTAAGGACGAAGGCTAAAGCCAGATTGCAAAACCTAAAGAAACAGTGAGAGGAGGAGAAGTAGAGGCAAGCAAGTGTGGGTAACTTTTTCCAGGATTATGTTTGAGAAAGGGAGGGGAGACATAGGATGATAGCTTGAGGGGCTGATAGGGTCTAGAGACCATTTTTTTTTTAAAGGATGGAGAATACTTGGCTATGTCTCAAGGTAGTAGAGAAGGAAACAGTTGATAGGGATATATTGAAGGTACATGAGAGAGAGAATTATTGAGGCTGCAATCTGCTGGAGGAGATAGGAAGTGATAGGATCAAGTGTGTAGAAGATTTGGCCTTGGCAAACAGAAAGGGACTGTCTTTTTGTCAGACTGGGGGAAAGGAGGAAAAAGTGAGTGATGATGCCAGTGGGTTTTGAGTTGAAGAGAAGACAAGAAGAGGGAATTTACATTGATATATTTTTCAGTAAAGTAAAAGGAAAAGTCCTCAGATAAGGGATATGGGGAAAGAAGAGTGTGTGGAGGGGACAGGGCTTCAGGAAGGAAGGACTCAATTAGGGAGGAATAAAAGGAGTAACCTTGCTTCGGTGAGGGCCCAATTGAGATTAGTTAATATGAATTTGTAATATACCCACTCAGCAAAGTTTTGGGACATCCTCCAGCTTCCTCATCTGCTCTGAATAGGTATGGAAAAGGTGGATGGTGGGAGTAATTCGTGGCTGACGTTTGGCAAGAGAAAAGCAGTGATGGGACATAGGCAAGAGATTTGAGAATAGAGACAGTACAAAGTTGAAACAAGTAGATGTTGGAGAAGGAGGAAAGTGAAGTCAGAACCAGGGAAATGGCCTAAGAAAGTACTGAGAGATGAAGAGAATGCAAATGTTGAAGAGGTTAAAGAGCAAGTGTGGCATGGGTGAAGCATAGAAAGAAGAGCAATCATAGGAAGCTATAGTCAGGAGAATGTCAGAGTTTCTAAAAAAGTACGTGGAACCTTTGTAGGTAAGTTGCTATTTAGTAGTGTCCAGTTCTTTAGGACCCTATGAATCATACTGTCTGTGGGATTTTCTTGGCAAAGATACTGGAGTGGTTTGCCATTTACTCCAGTGAATTAAGGCAAACAGAGGTTAAATGACTTGCCCAGGGTCATGTAACTAGTAAACAAGTAACTGAGGCAGGTTTTGAATTCAGGTCTTTCTGACTCCAGGACCAGTGCTCTATCTACCTTGCTGTCCCTTGTAGGTAAGGGCAAAAGCTGCAAATATAAAGGGGGTATCATCATCACCATCAAGCTGGCACATAGCCCACCTCTTCATGAAAACTTCCATGACTATCGTAGCCCATACTGATCTCTAAAATCCTAAAGGATATTTAGTCTAAAGAAATAATTTTACACTTGAGTACATGTTGACTTGTGTTGTTCTTTAATCGGTTTATTCATGTTTCTTATTTCCACAGAGATGACAAGAATCCCTAGGGCAGGTACCATGCCCTATACTTTGTGTCCTTCATTGCACCAGCTTGGTTTTTGAGGATTGATTAGTAGGCTCTACCTCAGACTTCACTAAGCACTTTGTCTGTAACTCTGTTTCAGTGTTGGCATCTTAACTGCTTTCAGAAGGTTAAGTTATGGGAGCAGGAATTGTGTTTTTATCTAAAATTGGAACTTTCCTCAGTTATCCAACACTCACCCTGGTCTTCGTACAGAAGGTATTATACCAAATAAAAGCTGGATAAATAATCGTTAACTTTATTTATGTGAAGAGGAAGAACGGAAAGTTTAGAATAAATAAAAGGGGAACCTTTTGGACAATAAAACTATTACATGGTGGGATTGTTTTCTCAGTAAACAGCAAATGACCTGTGCGTCTATCTAATCAAAATCTTCCAGAAACAAACAAAAATGCTACCACAGTCATGCTACACTATTTATCATAGAGCCAAACCAGGATAGATAGCGGGTTCAGGCACTAGCTGTGTGGTCCTGCGGAAGTTACTTAATCCTATTTACCTCAGTTTTCTTGTCTATAAAATGATCTGGAGAAGGAAATGGCAAACCACTCCGGCATCTTTTTTTTTTTTTTAATTTAGTATTTAATTTTTTTAAATTTTGATTTATTTATTTATAGTATTTAATTTTTCCCCAATTACATGTAAAAACAATTTTTAGCATTCATTTTTAAAACTTTGAGTTCCAAATTCTCTCCCTCTCCTTCTCTCCAATTGAGAAGGCAAGCAATTCAATATATATTATACATGTATAGTAATGCAAACACATATCCATAATAGTTATGTTGTGAAAGAAAACATAGACAAAAAAAATCAAGAAAAATAAGGTAAAAAAAAAAATGCTTCAATCTGTATCCAGATACCATCAGTTCTTTCTCTGGGGATCAATAGCATTTTTCATCATAAGTCCTTCAGAGTTGCCTTGGATCATTGAATT
This sequence comes from Pseudochirops cupreus, assembly GCA_028627135.1. Taxonomy (NCBI): domain Eukaryota; kingdom Metazoa; phylum Chordata; class Mammalia; order Diprotodontia; family Pseudocheiridae; genus Pseudochirops; species Pseudochirops cupreus. The sequence continues at coordinate 486,077,485 of CM053581.1, forward strand.
GCTAAGAATAGCTAAGTCATGCATAGCTGATCATCTTACAATATTGCTGTTACTTTGTACACAGTACATTTTACTTTGCAGCAGCCCATGCAAGTCTTTCCACGTTTTTCTGAGAGCATCCAGCTCATCATTTCATATAGCACAACAATATTCCATCATAATCACATACTACAACTTGTTTAGCCATTCTCCAATTGATGGGCATCTGCTCAGTTTCTAATTCTTTGCCCCCAGAAAAGAAGTGCTACAAATATTTTTATACATATGGGTCCCTTTCCTTTTTGTTTTCTTAATCTCTTTGGTGTACAGACCTAGTACTGTTATTGCTGGGTCAAAGGGTATGCATGATTTCATAGCTCTTTGGGCATAGTTCCAAATTGCTCTACAGAATGGTTGAATCAGTTCACAACTACACCAACAGTGCATTAATGTCTCATTTTTCTACATCCCCTCCAACATTTGTCACTGATCTTTTCTATCCCATAAGTCAATCTGTTAGGTATGAGGTAGTACCTCAGAATTGTTTAATTTGCATTTCTCCAATCAATAGTGAGTTAGAGTATTTTTTCATATGATTGTAGATAGTTTTGATTACTTCATCTGAAAATCAATGATATCTTTTGATCATTTATCAATTGGGAAATGGTTCTTACTTTCATAAATTTGACTCAGTTCTCTATGTGTTTGAGAAATGAGGCCTTCATCAGAGAAACCTGCTTCAAATTTTTTTTCAGTTACTGTTGCTAACTGTATTTCCCTCCATCCTATCCCCCACCCCGTTTATTTTATTCTCTCTCCTTTCACTTTGTTTCTCCTCAAAAGCGTTTTGTTTCTGACTACCCCCTCCCCCAATCTGCCCTCCCTTCTATCACTCCCGCCTTCCCCTCCTACTTTCCTATAGGGTTAGATAGATTTCTAGGAGCAGACCTTCAGAGTGATTGAATCAGCACTGGCATTGGCAGAGTTTGAATCTGAAGCTCTCAAGCCACAGATGGTAAGTGGGTTGAACAGCTATTCGGAAGGAGATTACAGGGATCTTTTTGCTAGCACTGAGGCAGGACTGTGTTGCTTTGCCCATGCTCGGATCCAAGTCATAGTCCTGGGTGGCAGTCCCAGGGTGAGGGGGAGCACTAACATAGCAGACCTTTCAGCCACAGTGCGGAGAGACCCTCCTCACAGTTCCAGGTCAGAAAAGAGTACTTGTGTGTGCTATTCCCTCTTTGAACCATTTCTGAAAAGAGTAAGGTTCACTCATTTCTTCTCAGCTCCCTGCTCTTCCACTCCATTGTAATTACCTTGTCTCTTTCATGTGTGATAATTTACCTCATTCTATGTCTCGCTTTCTCTTTCTCCAAGTACATTCCTCTCTCATTCCTTATTTTTATTTTTTAGATATCATTCCTTCATATTCAACTCATTTCTATAGTTAGAATTTTTTCTATTGTTTGCTCGTTTTCCCAGTCTATTACTTGACTTCTAGTTCTGTGTTAAAGTAGGACTCTGCTTCCAGGGTGGAGGGCACATTGTCCCAAGCTTCAGGTGTTTTGTGTAGGTATTTTCAGAGATGCTTCTAGGGACCTGTAACCTTTCAGTTTTTCCTAGGTGGTATGGTATTTACTACTCTTCTGGACTGTGCTCTGGTCTGTGAGCAACCACAAGTACTCTTTTCTGCCCTGGAACTGTGAGGAGGGTCTCTCCTGCACTATTGCTGCAAGGTCTGCTAGTGCTCCCCCTCACCCTGGGACTGTTCACCCAGGACTGTGACGTGGATCTGAGCATGTGCAAAGCAACAGAGTCCTACCTCAGTGCTAGCAAAAAGGTCCCTGTAATCTCCTTCCGACTAGCTGTTCAACCCACTTACCATCTGTGGACTGAGAGCTTCAGATTCAAACTCTGCCAATACCAATGCTGATTCAGTCACTCCCAAGGTCTGCTCCTAGACTGCTGTGGCTGTGGCTTTGCTGGCATGGCCTGCCCTGGATTGCACTCCACAGTCACCCAGGTATGATATTTCCCCTGTCAACCTTCCAAATTGTCTTGGGTTGGGAATTTGTTTCACTTCATCTTTTTTGTAGGTTCTGTTACTCTACAATTTGTTAAGAGTAATTTTTTTTTGGAGGGGGGGAAGGCAAGGCAATTGGGGTTAAGTGACTTGCCCAAGGTCACACAGCTAGTAAGTGTGCCAAGTGGCTGAGGTCACATTTGAACTCAGGTCCTCCTGACTCCAGGGCCATTGCTCTATTAACAGCACCACCTAGCTTTCCTAAGGGTAATTTTTTAAGGGTATTTGGAGGGATTTGGAGGAAAGCTCAGGTGAGTCCCTGTCTTTACTCAGCTGTCTTGCCTCCACCTCTCCACTCCAGCATCTTTGCCAAAAAACCCCCAACTGGGGTCATAAAGAGTAGGACACAATTGAAAATGATGAAAAACTACATAGGTAGTGGTGGGGGGAAGTGCATAATTTTCCTACATTTTGTGTTTATTGGTAGATCAAGATTCCAAGAGATCATCAAAGAGAGTTATCTATTTTGTCTGATACAGAAAAATGGGTTCATTTGTGATTTGAGTCATGGAGACTCTATTTCATTTCTCATACTTCCCTTTCCTCTTCCTCCCATAAGTGATGCCCCAGCAATAGATAAAATGGAGTCCTATAGTTTTGAGGCAATTAGGGGACCACTTTATTTCCATCATCTGTGCTTATGTTCTTTAATAGACTCAGTTAAAGACTTTGTAAATGACCTATGAATGAATTAATCTCTGGTAATAAAAATAAACTTGCTTTGTAAGCAGATGAATCAGATTCCTAGTTATTTCTGCTGCTTCAATCTCCTAATCACCAATTTTTTCTTGGTCTGTAAAAGGAGTTGGCTCCTTTGATTTGTTCCCCGGAGAAGAAAATTTGTCTACAGATAGCAATGACAGTGAATTGAACAATACAAATGAGCTAAGCCATAGTCTTGTATTCCTTTCAGAAAAAAAGGTTAGAATAAACTAAACTATTTATCTCCATTAAGCTAGATATGTGATTTTGCATGGAACAAACTCTACCACCCATTGATAACAAATGAATGGAAAATAAAAGTTTGGATTTAATTTATTTGAGTCTGCCTAATCCATCTGCTCTTCCAGTCTCTCTTTCTAACATATTTCTCATAAATAAACTTATGTAGACATATATCTTCATTGACTAGAAAGATTAAATGCGATAAAGATGGATGAGTTCCATAGACTCACTTACTTGTTTTATACGCTACCAGTTGATGCACCTTCATCTTTCTTATGTGAGAATTAATGGAGGGATTTTCATTTCTTGCTTGCTTATCAAAGACTGAGAATTAAAATTTAAGATAGTACAACAAAATACATTTATTTAAAACCACAAAAATCCGTCAGAAGTCCTGAGTTACTTTCTTTGTATAGATCTCATTGTATTCTATATTTCTCAAATGAAAAATTTCCTGGAGGATGAAATCTGTCCATTGTCATGGCACAGATATTGAGCATAATATATGTTCTTAGATTACTCTAAAATACCTTTACTCAGTGGAAGATATAGTAACTAGGATAATACGACTTTTTTGTAGTTATTGTAAAAAAGTTTGTAAAGCTGAATATACTGTACTTATCCAATACAATGGTATGCTCCTTATCAATTTGGCTTGAATAAAACCTGAGGATCACATATAATGAGTCCTATATTTCAATATAAAACTGCATGCTACATTTCCTTTTCAAGGAGACCATGTTTTATGGGATGTTCTCTCTAGTTTGTAGCACCTCTTTTCATACCAGCAGAGGAAATTCAATTCTTTCCCTGGAGTTCCAATCAAGAGGGCTCTCCTGATGTCTTTAGACTATTAATAAAAGAATTAATATAATCAAGCTCGGAGATCTATTTAATACTGAGAATTATAGGTCATTAGCTTAGTTTCATTGGATTATATTAGAATTAAACCTATTTACCTGCTTTTCTTAGAAATGAGAATTCAGTCATTAACATTGCCTCATTATTCTTCCAAGTACAGTTAAAATAATTATTTAGGAACTGGAAAATTTAAAGCCATTTTAAAAGAAGATTTAGGAAACATTTAGAATTTGTGGTTATTTTAGGAACTAGCCTTAAAAAGAAAATGAAATAAATGGAATCCAGTTATGGTCTGTGATGTACTTGTGATTTGATGAGAAAGGATACAAATTCAACTCATATGAATATTTACAAAGCAAGAGTACAGTTAGAATGACCACACTGATCCTAAAAACCGTTTCCTTGTCAGAATCCTCCTTGAGGTCAGAACATGGTCGACTTGTTTTGCTCTTAGTGTAAGGACAGCTTGCTTCAGAAAACAAAATAAAACAAGATATATTGTATTCCTAACAAATAGAAAATGATTTTCTCTATGTCCTCTTAGGTCATATTTGATGAAAGCATCTGGGGCATTCTTAGACATCAATTGCCTCAGCATTCACTGGTAGTTCTATTCGATAAAATTCAACAAACATTTATTAACCTTCTGTTCGGGCAAGGTGCTGTGGCAGGAGCTGAGGATGCAAAGACAAAAACAAAAAAAAATCCCTGGCCTTGGGGATCTGTTTTGCTGGTACCTGCTAGAAAATGCAAGGGAGGGAGATCTTTTTCTCTAATACTGTGACCTTGGGATCACAGACTAGCCTCGTATTCTTTCTCCATACTCTTTTTTCCAAAGTGAGTCTTCCCAATGATAAGACTCTTAGCCAACCTTTTAAAAAGCAAACTATTTTGTCCCAGGATGGGGAATCTCAATATAAAACTACACACAAACAGTTATATTGTAGACATACAGCGCAGGCCTAGAGTCTAGCTTGAAATGGTGCTACAAGTACAATAAAATACTCCAGGCTTTTTGATTTCTTCCGATGGGGTACAGAGAAATCTTAGGGAGTTGCCTGGGGTGATGTTCAGTTGTTTCAGTCATATCCAACTCTTTGTGATGCCATTTGGGGTTTTCTTGGCAAAGATACTGGAGTGGTTCGTCATTTCCTTCCCCAGCTCATTTTACAGATGAGGAAACTGAGGCAAACAGGGTTAAGTGACTTGCCCAGGGGGTCACACAGCTAAGTGTCTGAGGCTGGATTTGAACTCGTGAAGATGAGTCTTCCTGACTCCAGGCCTGACACCCTATCCACCGCACCACCTTACCTATGCTTCATATGGGATTCAGGTTTTTATTTTTATCTTTTTGCTTTTGCATGCTCTTCACTATACCACACTGCTTCTTGTCATAATGGTCTGCAGAAACAGGAGGTTTGGAGCTACAAGGGATCCTAGAAATAATTCCATTTAACCCTCTCATTTAACAGATGGAGAATACAGGGCACAAAGAGAGGAAATGCTTTGCTCAAGGTCACCAAGGTAGTAAGTAGCAGAGCAGGACTGGGACCAAGTCCTCTGATTCTAGCATGCCATACTTCCTTTTCAGTTTTAAAAACCAGTTTTATCTGCAGGCTGGTTAGGCATTCTCTATTAGTTTTGTAACAAGGTTTTTTTCCCCTTTTTTTCCTGGGTCCTAGCAAATTTCTGGAGCTCTTAAACTGGTTTCCTCTTGTTCTCTGTGTTCTACAATCAGAGTCAGGTCCAGAGGCCAAACTGGTTCCCACGAACTTCTGCCCTCTTTCCTGCTATGAATCAATTCTCTCTTCTTTTCTGTTGTGAAAAGATAATGTGTTTGAACATTGTTTTATCCAAAATAGCTTAGAAAGGTTTGGAATACAAGAAAAGTCAAATTCCTTTTAAGAAGAGCTTAGAGGGAGATAAAAGAAACTAGTTTAGTTAATAGGTAATCTTATGTGAGTATAACTTTCATATTAGTAAGAGCTTCAAAAGAAGGACACAGAAGGTCATTGTTAAGGTCTCTTAAGATTTTTTTTTTTCTGGTTGGACGGGATAGTCAGGGTAACTCAATGCTGTGTCTGGACCACCATGTTTGAGAAGACAGATTTTAGCTGGGTTGTCAAAGAATAGGGAATTTCCATTCGAAAGGCTTTGGCAAAAAGATACATAAAAATGATCATGATAATGATAATAATAATTAGAATGATAGTTATACTAGCCAGAATTTATATAGTGCTTTAAGGTTTACAAAATGATTTACAAATGGTTGCTTTGTAAAAATACATTTTTATTAATTTCTTTGTTTTTTTAATACCATCATAATTTTCCCAGTATTCTTCCTGTCCCCTTCTCAGAAAACCATTCCATATAATAAAGATGTATATTTGTACAAATATGTATATATGTTCATATTGTTAAATAAGTATATGTTTAAAGAATAAAATGAAGAAAATATCAGCATAAATAGTCAATAAAATTGAAAAAGTCAGCAGACCTCCTGCCTCTGCTGAGGGATGGGGTGGATGTTTCTTTTCATGTATCTTTTTTGTAGCTATGCTTGTCCTTTAAAGGTAATTTTGAAACCTTCACTTTTGATTATTTTTTGTGATTTTTTTCCACTTAAACTGTTGTAGTCATTATGTCTATGGTTTTCTTGGCTCTACTTACTTCATTCTATATCAGTTCATGTAGACCTTTCTTTGCTTCTCCATTTTCATCATATCATTATATTCATTTGTCACAGCACAATAATATTCCATTTCATGAATGTACCACAATTTGTTTGGTCATTTCCCAATTGATAGGCATCTATCTACTTTGTTTACTATTCTTTGCTATCACAAAAAATGCTGCTAAAATATTTTGCTGAATTTTCTCATTATCAATGAGATACTTCTTAAGAGTGTAAGCCTAGAGTAGAATTTTCTGGATCAAAGAGTATGAATATTTTAGTCACTTTATTTGCATAATTTTAAATTGTTTTCCAAAATGGTTGCACTGATTCACAGGCACAGCTTCACCAACAATGCACTAGTGTCTCTATCTTCCTACAGCTCCTCCCATAGTAACTATTTCTGTCTTTTGTTTTCTTTGCCAATCTGCAAGTGTGTGAAGGGAAACCTCAGGGTTGTTTGGATTTGCATTTTTTTAATGTTAGTGATTTAGGACATCCTTTTATATGGTTGTTAATAGTTATAATTCTTCTTTTGAGAATTGTTTTTATAATATCCTTTGAGCATTTATCTATTGGGGAATGACTCTTGTTTTTATATCTCTATGTAGCTATCTCTACATACCTACACATATATGTTAACTGTTTATATGTCTTTGATGCAAACCCTTATCAGAAAACTTTGATACAAAGATTTTCCCTCTGTTTCTCTTCTTATCCTGTTAATCTATTTATCCAGTTCAGTTATGTGTCATCAAAGTTAACTATTTTACTTTTTGTAATTACCTCCATCCCTTGTTTGGTTAAGAATACATCTCCTCTGTGTGAAAGGCATATAATCTGCATCTCTTCTAATTATTTGTATGGCATGATCTTATTAAGGTTGCGTATCCATTTAAAATGTACTGTTGAATAGGTGTATGGTGTCCTAAGTCTAATTTCTGTCAAGCTACTTTCCAGTTTTCCCAGTAGATTTTATCAAATAAGGAATTTTTGCTGGACTTTTTAGCTCCATTGTTTTAGATTCTCCATTGTCCATTTATTTACCTCTCTATTTTCTCTATTTTTAAAAATCAGTACCAGATGGTTGGACAAATGGTATCAAAGTCAAGTAGGAAAGGGGGCCACCAGACCATGCATATGGATACCTGTTGATTTTGACTTAGAAAACCACATATTAGCATTATCTATGCTCTATTGTATTAAAAATTTTTTTTTCCCAATTATATTTTAATCTGACTTGGAAAAGTACTTTGGAGTGTTTGTGTGTTTAACACCTCTCGTTTGGATAATTCCTGCTTTATAAGGTTTTATGAGGTCTGTTTTATACTATTTTATGAAGTCTGAAAGCACTATTTCCCCTTCTTCCTTGCCTCTTTTTATTATTATTTCTCTTAATGTCCTAGATCATTCAATTTTCCAAATACATTTCGGTATCATTTTACTGAATTCTGCCAAGTATACCTTAGATAATTTGACTGACATAGCACTAAAACTCTAAACCAATTTTCAGAGTATTATCATTTTTATTTTATTGGCAAGAAACAGTCAAAAGAACTGGATATTCCTCCAGTTATTGAAGTTATCCTTCATTTCTTTAAGGAGGATTTTTGTAATTGAATACACAAGTATTATTTCAATTTATCCTCTTAACAATCTTGAGAGGTAAGTGCTATTACTCCCATTCTACAGATGAGGAAATTGAGGCACATAGGGGCTAAGTGACTTACCCAGGGTCACACAGCTAGTAAATGCCTGAGACTGGATCTAAACTCAGATCTTCCTGTATCCAAGACCAGTGCTTATACCACCTGGTTGCCTCTAGCCATTACTACAAAAAAATATGGGAGTAGCAGACCGGGAGGTATCAGATAGCAATTGATGATTAAGATAGAAGAATTCTGGGAAGATGGTTGAATAGTCAGAAAATTCCCGACTCTCCAAATTTCCTTCGCAACCACAGAATATTGCCTTCAAATGTACATAGACCAGCAAAAATAAAGGGGTAAAGCAGTTGTCCTCCTGAGACAACTTGAGAGGTCCTTAGGAAGGACAAGAACTGCTGGGGCTGAGGTTTGGCCTGAGTGAAGCGTAAACACCTCCAGGCTGACTCAGTTGAATCAAAAAACATCAGGCCCTGGGGGCAACTCCATTGAGAGGAAGACAAGGCCTCAAAAACTTTCACTCACTATCTTTCACCCCAGGGCCTCAGAAACTTTCACCTAAAGAACTTTCACCTTACAAACTTTCATCTAGGGAACAGTGAGGGGATCAGAGGGCTGAGTTGGGGAAGATGGATTTACAAGTGGATTCTATCAAACATTTAACAATTGACTAATCCATTGTTAAATAAATTATCTGGAATAATAGGCACAGAAGGGATCCTACCAAACTCCTTTTATGAAACAAATATGATACTGATATTTAAACCAGGATGAGTAAAAACAAAGAAAGAAAATTATAAACCTTCATTAATGAATATGGATGCAAAAATCCAAAATAAAATACTAGCTAACAGATTACAACAATATATTGCTAAGATTCTATATCATGACCAAGTGAGATTTATACCAGGGATGGTTTAACATAAGGAAAACTAATAACATAATTGATTATATCAATAATCAAATTTTTAAAATGATTAGGTCAACAGATGCAGAAAAAGCTTTTGATAAAGTACAACACTCATTTCTATTGAAAACACTTGAAAGTATAGGTATAAATGGAATTTTCCTTAAATTGATAAAAAGCATTTTCCTAAAGCCATCAGCAGGCATTATTTATAATAAGACTAAACTAGAAGCCTTCCCAGGAAGATCAGGTGCAAAAGAAGGCTAGCCACCATCACCAGTATTCAATATTGTATTAGAAATCCTAGCAATAGCAATCATAGCCCCTGTATCACAGGGTTTGTGAAGATCAAATGAGATATTATCACAGAGTAGATAGTATGTAAATGCTGTTATCATCGTGGTTCCATGGGCATTGGAGATGAACTTCCTGCTAGGGTTAGTCCTCTGGGCCTGCATGTTCTTCCACCTTTGAGACTAGGCCCTGTACACAGTTGTATAGGAAGTCAGAGAAGAGATCACAAATGATTTGGGAAGCTGAGAAAAGAACTAAAAACCAGTCATTCTCACTCTTGGACTTCAACAAAATACAGGATTTAGATAAGTAGAAAGGAGAAGCTTTGGGATTCCAAGCTGCGGGAATGTATGAACCTTTGTTTATACAAAGTCCAGAATGCACATGAATATTCAAGCAACACTGAGGCCAATTTTGGCCAAAGGTAAGAGCCTACAATTCAACTGAGGTGATAAGATACACATATAAAACAACTTGGGAACATCATGCATTAAGGAATTATGCATGGTCATATTTATTTCAAATTATAAGTTTCATAGGAATTTAGAAAAGGAGATGTCAATGTGATCTATGGTTCTTGAAAGAAGTGAAAGATTTGTATTATTAGAGAAAGTGGGGAGAATATTCCAATCATTCATTCAGTTCATAAATATTTATTTAGCACCCCCTATGTACAAGGCACTGTGTTAGGAGCTATGAAGGATAAAATGATGAATAAGTCATAGTCCCTGACCTGAAAGGGATCACAATCAAAGGAGGGAGATCAATTGTATATGGATGTAACTATAATTGCCAGTGGGGTGGGGTGGGGAGGAGTGGGTGTAGCATAAACAGTATGGAATTGAGAATGAGTGTGGGTACATTTGAGCCTATAAGGAGAAAAGTCTGATTAGAGATTTTGGGTTGAGCAGTGGTAACAAATAAGGATCTATGGGGCAGCTAGGTGGCACAGTGAATAGAGCACTGGAATCAGTGGACCTGAGTTCAAATGTGACTTCAGACACTTAACACTTACTAGCTGTGCGACCTTGAGCAAGTCAAAATTGCCCTGTCCTCTCCCCTCCAAAAAGCAAAAATCTTAGTTTTGTTGCTTTGTTCTTGTTCTTCTTGCTCTTTTTGATCTTGTTCTCCTTCTTCTCACTTTTCTTTCTCCTCCTCCTCTTCTTTCTCCTTCTCTTCCTCCCCCTCTTCTTCCTTTTTTTCTTCCTTCTCCTTTTTCTCCTCTCCTTTTCTTCCTCTTCCTTTTTCCTCCTTCTCTTTTTTCTCTTCCTTCTTTTCCTCCTCCTCTCCCTTCTCCTTTTTCTCCTCCTCCTCTTTCTTCTCCTCCTCCCTTTTCTCCTCTTCCTCTTCTTTCTCTCCCTTCTCCTTTCTCTCTTCCTCCTCTTTCTATTCCTCTTCTTTTTCACCTCCTCCTTCTTCTTCTTTTCCTTCTCCTTTTCCTCCCTGTCCCTCTTCCTTCTTCTGGAATGAGGGAGAGACATTATATTGAGACAACAAAAGTCTTACTATCCACAACCAAATCAAGCTCTAAAGCTTCCCTTTCCAATAGATGACCCAGTCTCTTCCAGGTCATAGTCAATCAAATTCTGTTTTAGCTTTTTGTCATCAAATGCAGACTTCTTTTTTAAAATTTCTTTTTTAAATTGATTTGTTTATTTACTTTTAGTTTACAAGATTCAGTTCCACAGTCTCTTGAGTTTCAAATTTTCTCCCCTCCCTTTCCTTCTCCCCCCCCCTCCTCCCCCATGGCAGTCTGCAATCAAGTATAGGATCTGCAAATACTTTCACATAGTCTGGTTGTATAGAAGGGTTGTAGTCAATGGAGTAAACAATGGGAAAGAGGAAACAAAACCAAACATGGAAAAGAACAAGAGCATGTAGTTTGCTTCAGTCTCCATTTAAACTCTGGTCTTTCTAGAGCTTTCTCTGAATGTAGGTATCTCCTTCCATCCT
>CM053581.1:486089344-486118544 GCA_028627135.1 Pseudochirops cupreus
TAGTCTGGTTGTATAGAAGGGTTGTAGTCAATGGAGTAAACAATGGGAAAGAGGAAACAAAACCAAACATGGAAAAGAACAAGAGCATGTAGTTTGCTTCAGTCTCCATTTAAACTCTGGTCTTTCTAGAGCTTTCTCTGAATGTAGGTATCTCCTTCCATCCTGAGACTTTTAGAGTTGTCTTATAACTGTGCGTTGCTGAGAAGAGTCCAGTTTATCAAAGTTGGTTGTCACACATAGGATGTGTCTGTGATTGTGTACAACTTTCTCCTGGTTCTGCTCTTCTCATTTAGCATCAATTTGTATAAGTCTCTCCAGGTTATTATGAAGTCCATCTGCTCCTCATTTCTTATAGCACAATAGTATTCCATCACATTCATATACCACAACTTGTTTAGCTATTCCCCAATTGATGGGTATCCCCTTAATTTCCAATTTTTTTGCCACCACAATAAGTATTTTTGTACATATGGGTCTTCCTCCCACTTCTATGATCTCTTTGGGATACAACCCCAGAAGTGGTATCACTGGGTCAAAGGTATGCAATTATTTATAGCCGTTTGGGCAGAGTTCCAGATTGCTCTTCAGAATGGTTTGATCAGTTCACAACTCCTCCAATAATGCATTAGTGCTCCAATTTTTCCACATCCTCTCCAGTGTTTGTCATTTTCCTGTTTTGTCATCTTAACCAATCTGACTGGTGAGATGTGGTACCTCAAAGTTGTTTTGATTTGCATTTCTTGAATCAATAGAGCATTTTTTCATATGCTTATAGATATTTTTAATGTCTCCCTCTGAAAATTGCCTGTTCATATCCTTTGCCCATTTATCAGTTGGGGGATGACTTGTAGTCTTATAGATTTGACTCAATTCCCTGTATATTTTAGAAATGAGGCCTTTATCAGAGACACTGGTTGTAAAACTTCTTTCGAATTCTCCCACTTCCCTCTTAATCTTGGTTACATTGGCTTTGTTTGTACAGAAAATTTTCAATTTAATGTAATCAAGATTATCCATTTCAAATACAGACTTCTTAATTGCCAAAAGTCTTGGACTGTCATTGACTTTTTTTTTGTAGAGCAAAGCAAGATGAGCTCACATATTCTGAAAAACACAGGATTGTTTTAAGAAGTAAATGGAAAACACACCCTTGTAAAGTTGAGTGCTTAGCAGAAGCTTCTGACCTTGCTATAGCATCCAAAATGAAACTCTAGATAACTTGATATCAACAAGCAAAAAATAAAATGTTGTCAGGAGAAATGGATCCATTTGTTCTCTTATCTAACTACTTTATCATCTTTGTCTCCAAAACATCATCACTGATTTTTAAATATTGGAGGAAACAAAAATGACTCAGTAGCGTACAGGTTCTCTTCAAAGAGTCAAATAAAATGCTTTTGGTTTCTGGGGAAATAGGACTACCCCCAAAATGTTGCATTATGAATTTTGCTAAAAATAGGTCCATTAAAATAGAACCAAAATTGATACTAAGAGAGTCTAGATGCTGTAGTGGTATGTTGCCTAGAATATGAAACAATCCATTTAATGAGATAATTGGAGTTTGGAAAATATAAATAGAGACCAATGGACTCATTTTTTAAAAAGCCTATTTTTTGGGCTTATTTTAACAAGCTACCCTGCATTACATAACATGTTTATCTTTTTTATTATATGATCAACCAAATATAGACTTTTGGAGGATATTTACAGAAATAATGAGATTTTATGTTTATTCTCATGGTATGTTATTTTTAGAGGCCATAAGTGGCTACATTTATTTAGACCCATGGAAAAAGAAGACAAAAAAATCCCCCCCAAATTCCTACCCCCCCCAGCAATTTCCATTTATGGAGGCAGCGTGGCTAGATAATTGACCCTGAAGTGAGGCAGATCTGGATTCAAATCCCATCTGATATCTTAATAGCTGTGTCACCATGAACTTCATCTCTGTGAGACTCATTTTTCTCATCTGTAAAGTAGAGACAAAGTTACCTCACTTACGGGGTTGTTGGAGGAGATGTTATGTAAAGCACTTTGCAAACCTAAAAGCACTGTATGAATGTGAATTATTATTATTATGTAAAGTAAGGACAAAAAATAGCAATGGAGTGAATATAGAGAGTTAAGGAAGTGGCCTCTTCGGTACTGCCAGCCACCTTGCAAACAAGGCATTTGCCAAAGTGAAGTTTTGACTATCATCTTGTGGTGTGTAAAAACTTTCACACACATTTCTTACCACCTTGATTATTTATGGTCTATTTTAAGAATCCCTGCTGGTTTTCAAATACATATTGAACAGAAAGAACTATTTGTTTTAATCCCTAAACATATGATACATCAAATAACAGTTCCCTTGTAAAAGGGAAGGTCAAAGAAATTTTTGATACGCCCTTCCTGAAAGATATATGTGGGTAGAAGGTGTTGAAAGAGAACTGAGGCAGGTGCTTTAATGAATCAGTAATGGGAAGCTTTCTATATCAGTATGGAAGTGAATTAAGATGGAGCAACTTGAGAAGGTGTTATGTTCATTGAGCAGTTATGGCACTGAGCTTTGGAGAGGACTGCGTAAGCTAGTTTGGTTAGTGGCAGCAGGACAGCAAATGAAGCCCTCTTTTTAAAGAAGTAGGTCAAGGTATTTATGATTTTTGCCAAGGCTTCTAGAATCCTAATTATAGAATATCTGTATGAAGGGACCTCAAAGGTCATCTAGTCCCCCCGATATTTCAATACCTCAAAGGCTCTGTGATCTCATGTCCTCCATTAGTGCAGAATAAAACCCCATCCACAATTTTGCAGAATTATAGAATTTCAGAGTGGGAAGGGACTTAAAAAGCCATTTAGTCCAGCCTACTTCATCATTCTCCCTATAACATATCAAGTAATGAACCATCCAGTTTTTGTTTGAGGACCTCCATGGAAGGTGAGACCAGTACTTCCTCAGCTAGCACATTCCATTTGCAGATAACTCAAATTATTGTAAAGATTTTAAGAAATTACATTAAACCTAATTTTGGCTCTTTGAAAGTTCTACCTATTGCTCTTAGTTCTATCCTTTAGGATCAAAAAGAAGAAATCAAGTCCATTTTTCACAGGATAGTCTGTGAAATCCTTGATGCCAACTGGCACATTCCTCCTGAGTCTTCTCTTCTCAGTTCCTTCCCCCAGTCCTTTTGTGGCATGGAGTCATGGCCCCTCACTGATCTGGGCTCATGACTGTAGATATTTATCAGATTCTCAATGCCTTCCCAAACTGTGGTGTCCAAAACTGAACACAATATTCTAGATGTCATCTGATGAGGGTAGTGTACAGTGAAACTATCACTTCTTTATTCCCAGAAACTCTGCTTCCCTTAATGCACTCCAAGATCGCTTTACTTTTTGGGAATCATATAACATTCTTAATTAATATTAGACTTGAATTTCACTAAAGGTCAAGTTCTTTTTCTGCTCAACTTCTCTCTTTCTAACCACGCCCCCTCAGTTTTATGGAGTCATACTGTATGATTCTTGACCTTGCACTTCTAAATATTCTTTTCAGAAGACCCATCCAATATGCTGGAGTCCTTTTTAAAGATCTTTTTACACTTAGAAGACATCAGTATTTTACTCTAACTATTATTTGTTAGCTATCACATAACTGATTATAATTTCCTTGAAGATATTCCTTATGCCATTTATTGAGTAAAGGTCATCATTGGAAATATGCTGTAGCCCATTTGTGTCAAGTTCAAATAAAATTGATACTTAAAGATTGCTGTGGGCTGTATATCAATTTAGAAAGCCATGTATTAAAGTTATATGTGTTCTATAATATTTTCATTTATTTTGTTAAATATTTCTCAATTATATTTTAATCTGGTTCAGGTCAGAATGGGGAGTATTGCTCTGAGTGTCTGATACCTCTGCCCTAACCTACCTGAATACACCAAACTTCTCTCCACTGCTGTTTGAATCACCTATAACTTTGATTCCCTATAGATTGTGATGTTCTAACCTAGATCTGAGAATAAATCACCTCTTCAATATCCTGGTTATCCAGTTAGAAGTGCTGAAGTTACTCAATCCAGGTTCAATCTTCACTTTTGGACTTTTGCAATGGTAACAACCCATGCAACAAAACAAAATACAAAACTAACCTCAGTTCTGTGTATGCTCTTTCTTTTTCAGTGGTGATGATGGTGGAGTGACAGAAAAGGAGGTAGAAGATGCTAAGCATAACACAGTTTTTAAACTGTCTATGAACATGAACCATCTATAAACATGGTAGTACTCAAAGAATGAGTTCTTTGTTTAGTAGCCAGAAATGTGATATGCCATTGGAGAACCTGAAGCACATCATCATTGGCATTCTTACTGTAAGTTTAGAGATGAAACAAAGGAATTTATAGGTAAATAGAAGGATGGCTCATAGTTTCTTCCTGGAGAGGCAAATAAAGGAGTTGGCAGAGTTGACTTTGTTATGTATCCAAAGGCAGAGAGAAAGAAACAGAGAGAGAGAGAGAGAGAGAGAGAGAGAGAGAGAGAGAGAGAGAGACAGAGAGAGAGACAGAGAGAGAGACAGAGAGAGAGACAGAGAGACAGAGAGACAGAGAGAGAGACAGAGAGAGAGAGAGAAAGAGACAGACAGAGACAGGCAGAGACAGAGACAGAGAGACAGAGAGAGAGACAGAGACAGGGAGAGACAGAGAGAGGGAGAATTTTCATGGGACTGTTGTGTTCGTCTTTCAGCATGTCTTTCAGTACACAGAGTGAGCACAGACAAAATGGGTACCACAAAGATAACTGCCCCGTATTCAATAATATCTCTTACAAAGGATGATGAAACAAATAAGTTCTATGGAAGGCCTAACAAGATTCTTTAGATCAAATTAACATAGTGCTCCATTCAGCTTCCTATTATCCTGTTTAGGTACATCACCTACTCAAATTCATAGCTTTGAGTTCTCATTTCTATGGAAACGTCCCCCACAATCAAAGCCAAATGGAGTTCATGACATGTTAATAAGGGAAAGGACATTTACTTAAAACAGAAGGCAGGGTATCTAACAAAGGGTGCCATCAGTTCTCTCATGGGAAGGTACTAAGATCATCCTATGTGCAGCAAATCCCATTTACCTTTTCATTGAATGTACAGCCTTTTCAGTGCTACAAGTCAGAAATCCTGTGGAGATCTCTGTTGACTTTTCTTAGTCCAGCAGCATCATATCTTGTATATGTGGGCTTCTCAATTGGGAGCCAAAGATGGAAACTTAAACTCCCATCTTGATATTTTAGTACTGTTGTTATGTCTAAGCTGAACGGAACCTCTCATCTTAAATGTGGAGACTGGGACCCAGAGAGATGAAGTGACCTGCCAAATCTATAAAAACACTTTATAAACTCTGTAATCCTTCAAGGTATGGATGGTTATTATTATTTTTATGTGTGGTTTATGGGACCAGTTTTGTTGCTTTCTGGGCACATGGAAATATACAACAATAATTAAAAGAGAACAATTTTATGTTTTGCAACAAAAATTGGGAGAAAAGCACAATTTTTGAGACTCTGTGCTAATGGTATAGATGGTGGATAAAGGGTTCAGGAACACCTGGCTTGGTCTTATTTCATGAAACAGCTTCACAAAATTATAATAAAACCAGAAAAGACTTTAGAGGTCATCTAGTCCAGTTGTGTCAGATTCAAGTAGAAATTGGCCACAAATGAACATTATCAATATATTGTATTTTTATTTATCTTGCTAAACATTCACCAAATATATTTTAATCTCAGGCTGCACTCAAGGGTCAGAGAGCCATTAGTTTGATGCCTTAATTTTAGACTAATCCCCTAATTTTGTAGATGAGGAAACAGAGAACCCAAGAAGTGACATGTTTTGTCTGAGCACTCAACAAGTAATAGATCACAGAGATGGGATTTGAACCTAGTTTCCCTGACTCTAACTTCAGTGATCTTCCCATTTACCAGGTTGTCCCTCTAGTTGTATGACCATGAACAAGTCACTTTACCTATCAGTGTCCAAGGCAACTTTCAAGACTATAAGTTGCAGATCAGTCAATTAATCAGTAACTATACATTAAGAGCCTACTATGTGCCAGGTACTGTGCTAGCAGCTGGGGCTACAAATTCAAGAAATGGAAAAAAAATCCCCCATTCTCAAGGAGCTTAAATTTTACTTCTAACAAAAATTTGATGAAATCTCAGTTAACAATGATTATTGAAAACCAATAGAAGGTGAAATGTAAATCACACACATAGAAATACTTTTATGACCCATTTACTTACTATGGAAGGGAAATTGAAGATTTCTACTATGACAATAAGGTTTAGAGTGACATTTCAACAGCTGATGGAATAGTAGAATCATAAAGATCCTTACTAATGGACCAGAGAGACACTTTATGTCCTTCTTTCTGGCATTATGTGTTCAAAGAATATACTACATGCTATTCTATCTGGGTGTGAAGAAACCAGGAGATTTTTTGGTTGCAAGGAACAGTTACTTCAAGACAGCCTCAATTTCTTGAGCAGTAAAATGAAGGCATTATCTCTTAGAAGATCTCTGAGGTCCTTTTAGCATTTTGCTTCTTGTATTCCTGAAACAAGATCTAAAAATATTGTCTAGCAATAGCATTTAGACAAGTGGTTGCATCCTTGTGTAGGATTCAAGCTATGAGCTTCTGTTCAAAGAAAAGATAAACACTGTTTTAATACTCATCCAAGTGTAAAAGAACAGAAAATCATTCTGTGGTTAGACTGATCGATCAACTAATGATTATTTATTAAGCATCTGTTATGGGTTGTCTAGCCACTGCCCTGGGTTCTGGGGGTACAAAAACAAAGAATGAAACAATTCCTACTCAAAAGTAGTTCGTATTATAATCAGAAAGACAATAAGTACATATTATGTATATGTATACATATGCATACGTATGTATCGTAAATATAAAGTGAGTCAATGCAAATATAAAGCAGTTAAATACGCAGTAATTTGAGGACAACAGCTGTTGGAGGGGTGACCAGAAAAGCTTCATGGGGAGTTGGTGATCACCTGGCCAACTTGCTGATCAGCTGATGTTAATTAAGCTTTTGATCTGGAAAAAAAAAAGGCTTCACAGAGAAGATAGTGATTGAGATGCATATTGAAAGAAGAGAGAGACCATGAGATAGAGGTAAAGAGAGAATGTATTTTGGGCATTAGGGATGGCTAGTGCAAAGGTACAAAGATGGAATCTCGTGTGTAAGGAGCAGAGACAATGCCGGTTTGAGTGGATTGATGCACGTGGAAGGAGTATAACAGTCAATACGACTGAAAATGAAAAGTTGGAACCAGGTTGTGAAAGACGTTAAAACAAGGCTAAGCAGAGGAGTTTCTAGAGGTGAAAGAAAGCTACTACAGTGGATTAAGTAAAGGAATCACATGGTTAGATCTGGGCTTAAGCAGAATTACCTTGATAGCACTGTGTAGGATGGAAAGGAGTGGGCAGAAACTTGAGGCAGGTAGACTAATTAGGAGGCTGTCATAATTATCTAGGTGAAAGGTGATGATAGTATAAATTAAAGTAGTGGTCATGTGAATGGAGAGGAGCGGTTAGATGTGAGAGATGTAATGGAGCAAGATTAAAACAGCAAGATTTGGCAATTGACTGGATACGTGGGTTGCCATGTATATCAGGGGAATATTTTCACACTGGGTATTTCCTACATCACAGGAAAAAGAAGTCGCAAGTCCAGATCATACAGACTAAGCAACCAACAAAAAAAACTCGATTCTTACCAAGAAACAAGAAAACCCTATAGACTAGGCAGAAATCACTAAATTAAATCCTCTTTTGCAAAAGAGGAAATTATCAAGAAGTTCTCAAGAAAAAAGGAATTGATGTTTCCTTGCAATGTAGATAGGAAACAGACTAGGAAAATTGATGTTTCCTTGCAATGTAGATAGGAAACAGACTAGGAAAATTGATGTTTCCTTGCAATGTAGATAGGAAACAGAATAGGAAATTGGAGTGCAGCTCAGTATAAATTAGTGTGAACAATGAATCTCTCCCCTCCCCCAAGTGATTGTATGTATTTGAATTTGTACTATTCAAAGTTATAATTATGTAAAATATGATAGTTGATTCTGAGCCAATAAAAATAAGCAGTATGAATTCAAATAATAAAACCACTTCATGGGGGATCACTATTTGCATGAGTCAGGATTCTGATGTACTTAAATTTTGGAAGAATACAAATCATATCTATACAAAAGACATCAGCATTCTCACAGAAAATGCTTCTGTAACTGTGCATTTATATGAACAGTTAATAAGCATTTTAGTATATCAGAATATTTTTGGGGTATGTGTGATAGACCTCTTCAGCAGTCTCTTGAAACCTATGTACCCCCTTTAGAATGTTTTTAAGTACATAAAAAACATAGCATTATAAAGGAAACCAGTTATATTGAGAGTCGGGTTTTTTTTTGAGTTCTCAGACCCCGGAATATCTCACTGTTAGAGGAAGTTGGCTCAGATTCCATTTTCTCTTCCTGCTTCTCTGGCTCTGGCTATCCTATATTGAATCATCATGCATCTCTCTCATTAAACCACTGACTAGCCTCCACTGGGTATATTGAAAGTATCCCATCCAAGTAGAGTCTGTACTATGTGGGCCCTGAAATCCCTCTAATTGGGCATCCTGTGACTTGTTTACAAGCTGAATCAGAACTGGAAACATGGGTTAATCTCAAGAGCGATTTCTGCTGCTTTTTATTATACAATATACCTTGATGGTCAATGACTTCACAGATGGGCACAAGAAAGAATAGTGAAAAATATTTGGAAAATATGGTTTGGGACTAAGATATGAAAGATTTCAATGGCTAGTAGATTACTCAGAGGCTTCATGCATATGTTACAAAAATATGCACAAACTCTTTAGCAAGCTGGGAACTGGACTTGGTAAGCAAAATTAACACTATCCCTTTTTAGCTTTATTTTTTTGTTTCTTTTGCCACATATATTTTTTGATATGTTATTTACAAACTTGGAGCTCCTTTGTAATGAAAAAAAATAGTTAAGCAAAACTGACTGGCAAAAGAACTTTATGATTATATATCCAACCTTTTGTATTCATTGTCCTCTACCTCTCCTTTGGGAAGAGAAAAGATTATTTATTACATTTGTTCACTGAGACCAAGATTGGGAACTTTCTTATATCTTAAAAGTCAACAAGTGATACATTACTAGTATGGCAGTCAACTCTGAATTAGCTTTTTGTATGCAATCAGGCCATAATTGACTTTTTTTTAAAGGTCAAAATCAACACCAGATTAGGAGAAATGTTAAAGATACTATGTAATTATAGTTGTTCAGTTGTTTCACTTGTGTCCAGCTCTTCATTACCCCATTTGGGGTTTTCTAGGCAAAGATACTGGAATGGTTTACCATTTCCTTCTCCAGATTATTTTACACAGGAGGAAACTGAGGCAAACAGGGTTAAGTGACTTGCCTAGGGTCACACAGCTAGAAATAATCTAAAGTCACATTTGAATTTAGGTCTTCCTGACTGCAGGGTCAGCACTGTATCTACTGTGTCACCTAGCTGTCCTACCCAGCCTGGACATGTTCCTTAAGCGGAGGTTCTGGCAGGTGCTCACTGTGCTTCGATGAGAGAGAGGGACTACAGGATCAAAGGGTACTGTTGAGGTGTGAGTTCAGTAGTTGACATGATCTTCCAGGATAACGGGAAAAAAAGAAAGAAAAATGACATTGGACGCTCATATAGGGAAAGAGAAAGATAACGTACCATATTGGTAGCTATGAAATATATAAATTTTCTTTTTGGAGGGGGGGAAGGCAAAGCAGTTGGGGTTCAGTGACTTGTTCAAGGTCACACAGCTAGTAAGTATTAAGTGTCTGAGGCCATATTTGAACTCAGGTCCTCCTGAGTCCAGGGCCGGTGCTCTATTCGCTGTACCACCTAGCAGCCCGGTAGCTATAAAATATTAAAAAAGCTAAAGAAAAATCCCACAGCGAGCTGGTTAGATCTTCTCTGAAGGATTTATGGAAGGAAACGACCCAGAATCCCTGTGATGAAGTGTGGATGGTTTGATTTATACCAAAGGGGGTAGAACACACAAATCATGGATGATTGAAGCATTTAAGTAAACATTTTGTAAATAACATCCTTTCTTCTGAAGGGATAAATGTATAATAAGAGTAAAAATGTTATAGTTCGGACAAAACTCTTTTGCAATTGGACTTGTTTCTACCTCTGGCTTCCATTGACTGTGACCATTATTTATGACTGACTAGCACCACCACACACTAATAGTTCATATATTTCTCAAATATCTTAGTGGCAGATATAAGGGATCTTAACTAGGAGATTTATTAGTTCTTTGTGTAAGATAAATCTGATTATAAATTTATCTGACACACAGAGTCATGCATAGAACATGAGTTGGGTGTGCCCAGGTTCTTTGCCAGAACACCTTTGTGCATGCCTCTTCTGAGCAATAATGCTAAAGAAAAAAATATTAAATAATCATTTAAGATTTGAAATGCTCTGTATATTTATAAGACTCATTTGAGTCTTACAGAAACCTCGTGAGGTAGGTAGAATTATAATGAACCTCACTTTACAGATGAGGAAATGAAAATTGAGAGGGCTAAGTGACTTGTCTATGGTCATATACCTCTTAAGTTATAGGAAGGGGTAAGGGGTGGGGATAAGAATTTGTATAGCACTGGCTAGGTGCTAGCCATTGTGCTAAGTGCTTTACAGATATGATCTCATTTGATTCTCACAGCAATTGTGTGAGGTAGGTGCTATAATTATTCCCATTTTACAGCTGAGGAAACTGAGGCAAAGGGAAGTGACTTGCCTGGGATCACTAAATGATTTGAATTCTTGTCTTCCTGACTCCACTATACCACCTGATATGTCTGAAATACTAGTTAGCATTTATATAGTACATTAAAGTTTGCAAAATGCTTTACAAATATAAAAATATCCCATTTTATTCATACAACAACCCTGGGCCATTTTATAAATTAGGAAATTGAAGGACAAAGCAGTATAGTGATGTCACACAGCTAATAGTGTCTGAGGCAGGTTTTAAACTCAGACTTTCTTGATTCCAGGCCCAGCACTCTATCTACTGTATCACTCAGCTGCCAAAATGAATGAATGAATGAATGAATGAATGAATGAAACAAACAAATAAATGAAATTGTAGCAGCCACCACATGGCAGGAACTTTTTACAAATTGATCCTCATTGATCCTCACAACAACTCTGTCAGGTAGGTGCTGAGGAAACTGAAGCAAACAGAGGTTAAGTGATTTTCTCAGGGTCACACAGCTAGTGTCTGAGGCCAGATTTGAATTCAGGTCTTCCTGACTCCAGGCCCTAGTACTCTATCCACCTCATCACCAACTGTCTGAGATATCAGGGGTAGAATACCGACCTCGATTTTTCCAGTCCCAAGTTCCGAGTTTTATCCACTTACCCACACTGT
Source organism: Pseudochirops cupreus (assembly GCA_028627135.1). NCBI lineage: Eukaryota > Metazoa > Chordata > Mammalia > Diprotodontia > Pseudocheiridae > Pseudochirops > Pseudochirops cupreus. The sequence goes on from CM053581.1 coordinate 486,100,851, forward strand.
TTTCTTATAAAAATATACCAATACTACAACTGGAATTTTATTGTATTGGTCCTCCTTACACAGATCCACATTGTATGTATAACCCTTTTTAATATGAAAATTGAGTGTTTTCATGACTTTCTATGGCAAAAACAAACAAAAGCCTCCTTCAAACATTACCTTCTGGCCAACCTTCTGTTATAGCTGGAACTGGGCCTCTCTGAACTGAGCTAGGCTGTCCTCAGGTGACAGAGGTCTGCTTGGCAAGACTTGTCAGAACTTGTCTTGGCGTAATAAGAACCTGAAATCACCTCCATATCATCATTACATATCTCACTCATTAAAAAAAATATTCTGTGGAGAAGATTTTGAAATATTGGAGGTTTGAATTTCCTAATACTTAGAAAAACTATCATTATTACTGAATAACTTTTCTCAGTGTTATTTACTGAGATTTATCCAGATGGATACGCAGAGTTGAGTTTCTGAGGAAAGGAAACATACATCTTGGACCCATGCTCAGTTTGCTTTCTAGCTCAAAAAGATTCAACATTCTTTGTCTTCTGCTGGCATATCCTTCAAGACCCTATGTATCACATCTGTACCATGATGTGGAAGATTTCAGTGGAAGTTGCAGTTAATAGAATTAACAGTGCCTGATTTTGGTGGAGGGAGAAAAATGGTATAGTTTGGACAAAATTCTTTTGCAGTTGGACTCATTTCTACCTCTGGCTTCCGTTAACTATGACTATTATTTATGACTGACTAGCACCACTACCACTGCCTTCACTTACCCAGATTAGAAAGGGAGATAAAGGAAAAGGAGAGAAGATGGGAAAATGAATAAGATAACAGTACTATTCTGGGTTGATTAGGGGGTACCAAAAATGGTGAGATGGATTTTCGTACTTAGAAATAGCAATACATGACACCCCAGCTTACTCCCTATCTCCCACTCTCACTCTCACCCCAAATAAAGCATTTAAGAATAAATCCAAGTGAATATGGAATGCTGTTCTAATTCTGTTGCTCTTTAAATGCCACATTCATTTTCTGTTTAAATCGTTGTTTCTTCCTACACTCCAGAAAGAGGCAGTGTGGCACAGACAGAGGTGTCCTGGAGCCAGCTCCTACCAGTTCCCAGATTGTTAAGTTTTCAGGGTGACTAGTTACACCTTGGAAATTGGCAAACAACAAGGCAGGACTTGAGTTATCATTTTGTTGATTGTTTAGACTTCAGAATGTGATGGAGAAATTGTTGAAAACAATTTAAACTTTTTGTTTACTGTGCACATTTCCCCTTCTCAGGAGAACCACTTGTTAAACAGTTAGTTACCAGTACTACAATCCTAGGGACAGTGGATGGGGTGCTTGACTTGAAATCTGTAAGACAAGGGTTCGCTTCTTGCTTCTGACACATACTGTGCAGCCACAGGCAATTAATTCATCTAATCTCTTTAAATCTCAGGCCATTCTCTATGACTGTAAAGTATAGGTAGCTTTCAAGTTGCATATACTCAGCATGTTCTTCTGTTGATACTATATAACTCTCAGAATTGTAATCTTTGACTGTATCCTATTGGAAGCACTCCCTAGTATGGATTCTGTAAAATGAGTATCACGTCTTGCTCATGTGTTATGAATCACCCAAGCCAATTTATGTGAAAAGGCTCGTCAAATGTGATGCAACAAGGTAAATTTGGACTAGACCACTTATTTCACTGGTCTAGGACTTACCAGTGAGGAAACACTCTTGACCAATGTAGGTGGGTAACTCATCATTAGAGAGTTACTCAGATCATAGAGAATTTAAATGCTTCTTCTAGGGTCACATATGTCAGAGGTGAGACTCCAACCCAGACCTACTTCCCTTTCAAGAAGGCTTCCCCAAACCCTCTTAATTCCGGTGACTTTGTTAATTATTTCCTACTTATCCTGTATATAGCTTGCTTTGTATATTTTTGTCTGCATGTTGTCTCCCTCTTACATCGTGTCCTTCTTGAGGGCAGGGACTGTCTTTTGACTCTTTTTGTATCCCCAGCACTTGGTATGTTGCTTGGCATATGGTAGATCCTTAATAATGTTTATTGATGACATAAATACGTTCTTGTAAATACTTTCGTTACGCTGCATATTTACTGACATAGTGTCAAATGAGGGAACTGGTCTAGATTTCCTATAAAGTAGCTTTATCTTTGATCCCTTAAGATAACATAAATTTACAATAAGAGGGGGGAAAAGAAATCTATTGAGCAAGTACGTGTTTATGGATGTTCCCTTTCTTTCTTGGAGGGTTGGGAAACTGTGGGTGTAGAATATTGTTGTTCTTTGTCCTTTGGTTTCAAAGAGGATCAATGATATCACAAGGTGATATCTTGACTCATAGGTGAATTCGATTTAAGTGAGGCAAAGTTGCACAAAGTCATCAACCTCACTCTCTCTTCCAGAGTCATCAAAGTTCAGTGGTAAGACAGAAGCAAGTCAGAACGACTGGTGACTGCCCAGGGCAAAGTGGATGACCTTGGCGTCTTTGATGTCTGACTAAGTTCTAAGTACTCTTCAGTACCTGCTTCAGCCACCTTCATGGTCACTGGAACAAATTGTTCTCATCTGCCTATTGCACGGTGGTGGAAGGCTTCACGTGCTTGGGATAGATATCCCCCTAATTACCCATCAGTGTAGAATATCACATATGATGTCAGAAGTGGTCATTGCGTCAGTTATTTCTGATTGTTTCCAAGTGTGTGTGTGTGTGTGTGTGTGTGTGTGTTTGTGTTCTATCTAGAAACGACTGTGATGTAAAAATCAAAGTCACATGAAAAGTCGAAACTTTAAAAAAAAAAGTCATGGCTGTTGCCAGAGAAATGTTCCTCTTTCTGTTCCTGCCTCTTAGTTAAAAAAAAAAAATCTAAACACTGATAGAGACAAGGAAAGAAAGTCAGCTGATGCCCTGCAGGACAGTGGAGAGAAGACAATTGAAAGCTCAGAGCCTGACTCACCCTGAAATGTCAATGAGAAGAGTCGCAAATTGGCTGAGTGGGAACCTTTCATTCTTTGTACTCCCCAGTCCCTAGCACAGTGCCTGGCACACAGTAAAGCCCTTAATAAGTATTTGTTAATTTATTGAATATATTATTTTTAAAAATAGCCCTGAAATAGTGATTACACTTTCAGTGCCAACTAGCCCCAAGCAGCAATCACTGCTTTTTAGGTGGCTTTAAAAAAAAATGCCACTGAGACTGCTCAGGGAAGGTGTAAGGAATTGAATAATAGTGATGGAATTGTCACTCACATTTGTTCAGGGCTTTACAATCTGCATGTTTCTGTCACCTGTTATTTCCTTTGATCCTCACAACAACTCTGTGATAGGTTGGGCAGACAATCTTCCCTCTTCCCCTCTCTGATTTGAAATAAGAGGAAATTCAGATTCTGAGAACCTATGTTTGTTTATAAGGCTTGTCCAAGGTCGTATTAACAAGTCCCCAGTCCAATACTCAAACCCAATTCTTTACATGTGTGTGCAAACAAGGATGCTGATAGTGGAATGGAGAGGAAGTGAACAGAACTGAGTGTCAGACATCTTACCTTTGCACTCACTACCTTTCAGCCCCTAGACCTGACATGTGAGGTCCAGCTAGCACCTATTTAGGAGGAATGATTAGTTAAAATAAGAAGCTAGCTGAATGTACTCCCTCTCATTCCTGGCTTCATACTAAATAGTGTATTGGGTGTCTCTGTCTCCTCTCATTCCCGCAACGAGGACACTTTTCATACCACTAAACCCAGGCACAAAAATGTCTAGTTTCTCATTTGGGACTGCTCTGCAATACTTGCTGATGACCTATAACCTTCAACTGTACCAGAAATATATGCAACTTTAGAGATAAAGTACCTTAGACATTTGGTCAATCCTCTTCTTCTTAACAATATCAAGAAAAAGAGGTCCAGATTAGTTAAATGATTCACCCAGAGGGATATAGTTAATGGATATTTCCATATTGTATTATTTTTTTAAACCTGACCTTGGCTGCTTGCAAAGTGTGTGTGTGTGTGTGTGTGTGTGTGTGTGTGTGTGTGTTTGATGGGGCAGAAGTTCCTTCTCCATTTATTATAAGATATCACCATCCCTATCATCATCATCATCATCAATTGCTGGTAGGGGAAATGGGGTGTTTGCTCCAGCCCATAGTGTATAGGACAGAAGCCATTATTAATCTTTTTATTTTCCACCTATTAAAAGGGTAAATGGAAGTATCTATTGAGGCAGACGGATTGACCATAGTGCAGATCGTGCAATACTCTTCAAAGCGAGTATTTTGGCCCCAGGATTGTCTCAGAGGAATCCCGCTGGGATTTGAGTTACATCTTACTTTGAGGTTTGGAAAAGATAACAGGAAACAGTCCTAGAAAAGAGGAGAATCCTAGTTTTAGAAACAGAAATAATACCAGTAGCTGGCATTTAGATAGCACTTTAAAGTTTGCAAAACTCTTACAAATATTATCTTATTTAATCCTCAAAACAACCCTGGGAAGGAGGTTCTATTATTATCCACATTTTACAGATGAGGAAACTGAGGCAGATAGAGGCTAAGTGATTTTCACAGGGTCAGCCAGCTAGTACAAGTTGGAAGCTGGACTCAAACTCAGACCTTCCTGACTCCAGGTCTGTCTAGCATGTCTATAGGTCAAGACATCACCCTCCTGATGTCATTGGTCCTCTTCTAGAATGAAAGACGAACAGCAACAACAAGAAAGGACATCAGAGGTCATCTAGCTATTTTACAGATGATCAGATTGAGGTTCAGAGCATTTAATGGGAATTAGGCAGTTACATGGGAATTGAGTAGCTGAGCTGAGATCTGAATCCAGGTCTTATGACTGCAAATCCAGCATTCTGCATAGACTACCTTTCCTCTCACTTGAGAGGATGCCACTTTTCATATCTTAAACCACTATTTAATTATACAATCTTATGGGAATATCAAGGTTGGGGGTGGGTAGGGGACACATTTTAGTTCCTTCCTTTTCTTACCTCCTGTCTTAAAATCCTTTCTGAATTGTATGCAAATAAGCCTTGCAAAGGAGGGCAAAGTTTGGCTCTTGGGTAATTTCATTTCAGATCAAACTTTGTTGTTCAGTCATTTTTAAGTCGTATCTGACTCTTTGTGACCCCATTTGGTATTTTCTTGGCAGAGATACTAGAGTGGTAAGCCATTTCCTTCTCCAGCTCATTTTACAGATGAGGAAACTAAGGCAAACAGGGTTAAGTGACTTGCCCAGGGTCGCACAGCTAGTAAGTATCTGAGGCTGAATTTGAACTCAGGAGAATGATTCTTCCTGACCGCAGGCCCAGCACTCTATTCACATTCCACCTAGTTGCCCAGATCGGATCTTGTCATTTGGTTAAAACATGGGCAAACCGGTTTGCCTCAGGGAGGCAGAATAAGAAACTCAGGCCAAAGCTGTGAAAATTCTGGGAACTCCCCTTTCAGTGGTATGTGAACTTAAAATGAAGTCTATTATTGGGCAAGATGCTTTTAGTTTCAGATGAACTTTGAAATATTTGACTCTTGATATATAGCAGACACTTTTCTTGACATCTGTACTCTAAAGGACAAGATATGAGGACCAAAGGTTTTGGAAATGCTCCCAAAGTTTTCTTGGAGGTCAAAATTCCCCTATGAAAAGGTTTCTGTCAAAAGCAACTTGAGAAATCACCTTCTTGCCTCCTTACCTGTAGTTACAAGTAGAGAGTTCTCGTTAATAACACTCAAAGCAATTTAAATCCTGTGACAGAGAAGGCCAGACGTTTTTAAACAAGATGATCCTGGAATTTCTTTGCTCACAAATGGGCCAAGTGAGCAAGAGTTTAATTTTCAGCATAACATGTGATATTTTAATCCAGAGTGTCCTTGAATGGCACTTGGGGGAACACCAGGCTTCCTAGACTAAGAAGGAAGGACAATCTTTTTGTGTGTTTATTTTCCTTTTTGTACATGTGCCTAGGGATCTGAGAGGCTAGAGGTGACATCTCACTCATTTGAGGTCAGGCTTTCAGGAACCTCAGCTCTTTGGAATAGGTTTCTGAACTGAAAGTGGGGAGAAGTGCCCAGGCTCCTTAAATGGCTTTCAGAAAGCTGCTCAGAAGCCTTTCTCTTTGTTCCAGAAGGGGTATACCCTTAGGGACTTAGTGACTTTTATTAAATAGGCATTTTTTCTATTACATACCTTATTATTTTTGTTTTTTCAAGTAACAAGTTTTTTAAAAAAAGTAATCTGTTCCTTCCATTGAGTGAATCAATCTCTCTCTCTCTTTCTTTCTCTCTCTCTCTCTGTCTCTCTCTCTCACATACACACACACACACACACACACACACACACACACAAGCCTTCAGTTCATAGCTACATAGTTCAGCAAAACAAATTCTAACATTAAACATTTCCAGAAATGTGTGTCTCTTTCTGCATTTTAAATTTATCACCTCTGTCGGGAGGTAAATGGTATTAACACAGAATTCTTTAATATATATATATATATATATATATATATATATATATATATATATATATATTTAGTATTTTATTTTCCCCCAGTTACATGTAAAAACAACTCTTAGGATTTGTGCTTAAAACTTTTGAGTTGCAAATTCTCTCTCTTTCTGTCTCTGCACCCCACCTCATTGAGAAGGCAAGCAATCCAACATAGGTTATATGTGTGTAGTCACACAAAACATTTCCATGTTAGTCATAACATGAAATTCTTAACGAGATTGGTTATTAGATTTCTCAGCCCAGAGTTAGTTAGAATTATGAAAAATAGGAGTTGAGAGAGTTAAAAAAATTTTTTTAGTAAGATATAATGACAGAAGAGTTGGCTGACATCTAGACAGTAAGGTAGGAGACAGCAACCTAAAAAACAAAAGAAAAGAAAACATGGAGAATAGAACTACCTAACACACAATAATGGATATTCTAAGTGATGAACCTGAATCATTGAAGAAAAGTGAAATGACATTCAATACCCCTTACTTAAGAAAATAGGGACAAGTGAAATCCATCTTAGAAATATTTCCCATCCAAATGGATAAAATAATTTTATAAAGCTATGATGCTTTATTTCATTTTTTTTCTGGAAAAATGTAAGTATTGGGAAAACAAAATTCCCTGATATCTACCCTTCCAACTTTACTATCTTTGTTGATGGGTGGCTCTCTCAGTTAAGTCTAGACTCTTTCCTATCTTCTTAAACCTTCTGCAGTAGAAAGAGGTCTGGATGTGAAGTCAGAGGACCTCATTTTGAATTCTGCTTCAGTCATTTATTACCTGTGTAATCTTGGGCAAGTAATTAAAATTTTTGGGCCCCTCAGTTTTCTTACTGTAAAATGATCCTTGTCAGCAAAGTCTGAAGTTGCTTCCAGTTCTAAATGTATGACCATGAGACCTACTCGGTTGCGAAGACTTATTGAATCTACCTTGGTAACACATTTCACATTTAACTTTTCTAGTCTCATCCCATATGGAATTCCAAATTCACTTTTGTCTGTTGGATCTCTATAGGAGGACAGGGGAGAGGAAGGGGGTCAGAAGGTTAGGAGTAAGAGAGGGTGAGACCACCTCCATTTTTATATACCATACCATCAAAGTAAGCTTACTCACTGTACCCTCTGTCTATATATACTCCTTCCAACTGTCCCAGTAGCCAGAAACCCTGAGAGTCTTCCACTCCAGATTTTTTTTTGTTTCTCTTTTTTTTTTTTGACTAGGTAAAAGAGGTCATTCTTTGTCTTATTTAAAAAAAATCTAGCCTTAATCACTAAATGGGTGTTACCTCTGTCAAACTGAGACCTGGGAAAGACCTTAGTTTAAAAAGGCCAAGGTCTCCCATTCCATCTGGGGCCATCTCCAGTCCTGTTGATTGATATCTGGCCACTGGACCTGGGTGACTCTGGAGGAGAAAGTGAGGTTGGTGACTTTGCATGACTCTTCTTCACTTAAATCCAATTCACTTGCAAGTCATGGCATCACCTTTCTGATGTCATAGTCCTCTTTGAAGACAGACAAAGAACAGTGCACAATGGTACCAGCCCAGTTCTGACCCTCAATACCTTTCTCACAACTGAATGTCCAAACGGTTCTCCTTTCTTCCAGTCTCTTCCCTCTAAACTATTGTAGGTACAAGCTGCCAAAAATAATTTTCTTAAAGCAGTGGTCCATCCATGTCACTTCCTTGATCAAAAATGCAAACTAGAATGAAAAGCTCCCTGGGTTAGGGTCTTTTTTTTCTTGGTCTTTGTATTCTCAGTACTTAGCAGTGTCTTCTTCCTAGTAGGTGATATATAGTTGAATCGAAAAGGGGAAGGAGTGGAGGGAATAAGCATCTTTACAGTGCCCATTGCACCATAGTTTAATTAGCCTGCTATTGAAGATATTCTGTGTTTTTGGTCAGACCTAATTTAGGTTGGTCCAGTGATGAGGTTTGAGGTTAGGATGCAATGAGCTTCTCTTAGGCAATGCATGCATTAAAAACAACTTCACTAGTGAAAAAAGATATAATTCCTAAGATTAAAAAAGATACTAAATCAAATAAAAGGGTTATTCCCCTCTGCCTCAGCATTTACGATCTCAGCTGGCCACAATGGGTCAGGAAGGCATTTCCTGGAGGTTAGTAGGAGCTGAACTGAAAACTCAGACACTAAATTTCCTCATAGGCTAGGCCTTTTGTGTCTCAGGTGGCAAGGAAACCAAACCAATAATGATTCTGAGAATGTCCTCTTGAAGGAAAACTTGTTCAACCTTCATAAAACTGTTTTTACTCTTCATACTCTATAATCTAGGTCCAATTATCTTTGTAACCTTATTTCTTAGTCACTTATATTTACTTTCCAGCAGGTGTTTAGAGTGCTGGGCCTGTAGTCAGGAAGACCTGGGTTCAAATCAGGCCTTAAACACTTACTAGATGGTAACTGTAACTTAACCTCTGTTTGCCCCGTTTTCTTCAAATGTGAAAGAGGGATGATAATAGCACCTAACTAACTCCTAGAGGTGCTGTGGGGACCAAATGAGGTATTTATAAATGTACTTAGCATAGGGGGATAGCTAGGAGGCACAGTGAGAAGGACACTGGGCCTGGTTGTAAAGATTCATCTTCCTGAGTTCAAATCCAGTCTCAGACACTTACTGTGTGACCTGGGCAAGTCACTTATCTCTGTTTGCCTCAGTTTCCTCATCTGTAAAATAAACTGGAGAAGGAAATGGCAAACTACTCCAGCATCTTTGTCAAAAAAGTCCCAAATGGGGTCACAGAGTTGGACACAACTGAAACAACTGAGAGCAACAGCTTAGCCCAATGCCTGGCACATAGTAGGTCCTATATAAGTGCGTATCGCTTCTCTTTCTCCATCCCAAACTGTATTCCTTACTGTTTCTTTATCTTACTCTGACGTTTTCTGCTTTCCCTTCAGCTGTGCTACCTCCCATGGCTGAAGCCTAGTTCTTCCCTATCTCGGCCTTCTTTTCCTTTAAATCTCCACTCAGATGCTGCTTCTTCCTTGAAGTCTTTGGGGATCACCTCTTCCCTTCCCATTCCTGCCTCTTTATATTCCTCATAACACTTTGTTTACATCCCACCTTGACCTTCATAATAGTAATCATTCACATTTGTATCTTACCTTACATGTGTTGGACAAGTCCCTTAATCTCTTCCGACCTTGGTTCCCACATCTGTAAATCAAAGGATTGGATTAAAAGGGACCTCAGAGGTCTCTTCCACCTTTAGATTTTGGATCTGCATCATAACCCTTTGAGGTCAGTGTTAGTATTGTGCCCATTTTATATATGGGCACACTGAAGCTCAGAGATGACTTTTGCAGGGTAGCTTGTCAGTATCTGACTCAGCATTCAGATACCGGTTTTCCTGATTCCAAGTCCAGAACACTATTCACCATGTCCTGCTGCCTTTCAATATGCTGTACCTTCCCATAATAATGAAAAAAAACTAGGAAGGAAGGGGGTTTATCAGTCCCAGAACTTCAAAGTAGTAATCATTAAAATGATTTGGAATTATTTTTTAAAAAAAGGTTGATTAATGTAACTGAAAAAGCACACCTCGTAACAGAAACAAACACACTAGAATAGTATTGGATAAACATGAAGACCCCAAAAAGAACTCACTATTTGACAAAAATTGCCAGGAAAACTGGACAATAGGCTGACACGAGTTAGATTGAGAACCACATCTCATGCTAACGTTAACACTAACCCTAACATTAACCCTAACCCTAAACCTAACCCTAAACCCTAAGATATGTTCCAGATGGATACATGACCTATGTATAAAAGATCATATTATAAATAAATTAGAATAGGAAGGAAGAAATGACCTTTTGGATCTGTGGATAGAAGAGCTCATGACGAAAACATATAATAGGGAGGATCACAAAAGATGAAATGCACAATTTTGATTATGTAAAATTAAAAAAAATTTTGTACAAATTTTATTGCAGTAAAAATTAGAAGGGAAATGGCTAAATGGAAAAAAAACTCCAAAAGCTGTGCAACAAATTTCTCTTATTAAATTAAGAGCAATTCTGCCATAGATGAATGGCAAAGGATAAGAACAAGCAGTTTTCCAAGGAAGAAGTCCAAATAATAATCATATAAAAATGCTCCAAATCATGAATATTTAGAGAAATACATGTGTAATGCTTCAGCTCACATCTATCAGATTGGCAAACATGACAAAAGGAAAAAGAAAAATGCTGGAGATACAGGAAAGCAGGTATGCTAGTGTGCTATTTTTGGAGCTAATTAGTCCAGCCATTTTGGAAGGCAATATGAAACTATGCCCTGAAAATCATCATACCAAACTGTGCATGCCCTTTGACTCAATTCTACTACTACTAGACCAATACTGCAAAAAAAAAAATTGAAGGAAGAGCAAAAGGATCTGAATGTACAAAAATGTGTATAGCACTTTTTTGATGGTAGCCAAAAATTAGAAACCAAGATGATGTCATCCCATTGAAGAATGGCTAAACAAATTGTGGTACATGAATATAATGGAATTTTTTGTGCTGTAATTAATTACAAAATGGACAATGTCAGAGGAAACTGGGAGCTTATAAACTGAAGTGAGCAGAATTAGGAAAACGATCTATAGAATGATAACAATATTATAGGAAAAATAGTAATTTTGAAACACTATAGAACTCTAATAAATACCACGATAAAAGTCCAAAAGGATGAATATGAAATATGTCACTCATTTCTTGACAAGGAGTTGATGAACTTAAAATGCAGAGAGAAAGACAGACAGACAGACAGATGGATAGATCGAAATTTTTGAACATGGTGAATACGGGAAGGACAATGCAGCCATTTATCGAGGACTTTGTTTTACTCCAAAACAAATGAACAAAACAAAAGACCCAATTTTTTTCTCACTTGGTTGGGGAAACTAGTAGAAGGGACTGATTAATAAAAACATCCTTGTTATTTGGAAAAATAGAATAACAAATTATTTAAAATATTTATACTTTTTCTTGTAGTGTATTTATGTCTGTGCTTGTCATATCACTTTTATTACATTTCCAATTTTTCGAGGTTAAAGGCTGTATTATTTTTCGTATTTGACTTCCTTGTCCCTAGCATAGTATGTTGGTGATTAGTAAATGTGGGTCACATTTTTTGTTAAGTAAATGAGAAATCACTACAATAAAGTATGTGGGAGTGTGAGAAGGATTATTAATTCAGTTTTTATTTTCTTATAGAATGGCAAGTTTTTGAATATTTGTAGACTTGTAGAGAGTCTAGACTGTTGGCTAGGGAAATAATTCTAGCTTCCTCATATTTATTTGCCTATTTAAGCATTAAAAGACAGCTTAAAACTGTAGTTTTAAGATTTATATTAAAGTAGTCCTTCTTGGGAATTTTTTTGGGGGGAGGGGAGCATAGAGAGAAGAGAAGGAAAACTCATAGACCTGATGTTTGTAAGGCAGCTAAGGACACTTTATGGGCTAATTTAAATTCTAGTTATTTAGAGAAATAACATGTGCTCTAGAGACCAATACAATTTGGAAACTGTTCCTTTGGTAAAATATACCAGTCTACCCTCCGCCCCCTTTTTATCCCCTTTATGCACACTCATTCATCTCCATTATAATTGATTTCTTTTAAAAACATCCTTCTCTGAGGCTCCAGGCCCAAGGACAGATAACAATGCAATATTGATGTAATAGATGTAATAGCCCTGGTGAGACTTCAGAAAAACTGGAAAAGTAGAGGTGGTTGAGATGGGGGTGGGGATGGGGGTGGGGAAAGGAGAGACACTGAAATGTAAAGAAGGCAGCCTTCAAATGCAAAACATTCCAGATCTTTCAAAATGATATGAGGCTCAATTATTTATGAAGTGGTCAACAAAGACAATGAATTTATGTCCAGGGCACAGGTTTCATTCCAACCTTCCTCTCTAACCACTTATCTGTCTAAGACCCAAAACGAATCTGGGTAGTGTAACCAACTAAGCTGACAAATCACCCAAAGTCAAGGTGTAGTACCTAACTGAGGGAACTGGTTCTAAACCAAGAAGGAATGTTGAACAGGAGAGGCTAGGCCTCATCTCTTTCTTGGGGGTGACAAACCTCAGAGCTGAGTCTCTGAGGGAGTCGAAGATGTTAGACTTCTGCCAGTCATAGCCTCAGGGTCATTGTCCTAGCCGAGAAAGTATAGTAGAACTACCACTCAAAAGAGAACTGTAACATTCCACCTGAAGAGAAGAAGTACCAGTCCTCCAAACTAGGGGTTGAAGATGGTGAAAGACTCAATCATTAATGATTGAGCCTATCTAGCCAAGATACTGGGTATCCTCTAAGGAGGAAGCCCAACTGAGATGCCTGCCTAAAGAGATACTGTGAAAGGAGGTAGCTGTGCAGGAGTGGGGAACCTGCAGCCTTGAGACCACATGTGACTCTCTAGGTCCTCAAGAGCAGCCCTTTGACTAAATCCAAACCTCACAGAACAAATCCCTTTAATAAAAAGATTTGTTCTATAAAACTTGGACTCAGTCAAAAGGTCACACCCAAGGACCTAGAAGGCTACAGGTGTCCTTGAGGGTGCAGATTCCCTAGCCCTGATTGCTAGCCTATCTGAGCAGTGGAACAATTCATCCATCACCAGGGTAATATGACAACAAACTTCATGAAGACCCACCAGAGAAAGAAAAGACATTGAGGCCTTCCTGAGTTGTGAGTTTACTTGGACACATATATTCCATACACATGTACTTCACTACCATTATACTTTAAGGTCATGCCCATTTTTCCTCTCACAAACTCTATATGTACTTATGGTAGAATTCACCCGTTGTTGGGGAGGAAATGCTTGGTTACTAACGTTCTTGCTATTCCATTTGAATAAATGACTTTGCTAACAAGCTAACCGAGCCTACTGTTTCATGGTTAAGGGGAAGCAGACAGATGAGGACTCATGAGCTAATGTTACAAGCACAGACATGCATTAATTTAGACTTAGAATCTTGAAGTTAGGAACAGTTTCTCCTGTGGAGGTTACAACCATTTCAATGTGAGCTGGAGGAATGGACCCAGAAGTAGTGGTCCATTGAAAAACTCTAATACTTGGCTAGTATGCCACCATTCCAAGTCATCAAACTAACGTAGGACTGAATAGACAAGACTTGAATTGAGGACATTAAGTTTGAGTCTTTCTTGCTTGTGGTTAAAAATTCTAGTGCCAAAGAACAAAATAATTTTTCCATCTGAAGATGATACCATTGACCCATTATCCTATAATAACAGTAAACGCTAACATTGCTATAGTTCCTTAAGGTTGACAAGGTGCTTTACGGATATTATTTTATATGATATAATAATTCTATGAGGTAGGTGCTATTATCAGCTCCTTTTTATAGATGAGGAAGTGAAGATCATTGATGTTAAGGGACTTACCCATGATCTCATAGCTAGTAAATTTCAGAGGCTGGATCTGAACTTGAGTCAGCTTAACTCTAACTCTTTTTTTTGATTTTTTGCATTTTGGAGGACAATTGGAGGTAAGTAACTTGTCCAAAGTCACACGGCTAGTAAGTGTGTGAAGTGTCTGAGGTTGGATTTGAACTCAGGTCCTCCTGACTCCAGGGCCAGTGTTCTATTCACTAAGCCACCTAGGCACCCCAACTCTAACTCTTTTTAAGGCACCAAGCTTACATACACTTGCTGTGTATACAAAATACCAAAGGAACTGAATGCAATTCCATTTTTTCCCCACTGAACTGAAATTAATCAATAGGTTGTTCTGACACTATTTAGAGTCTAAATTTTAGACACTGCCTTTGAGTCATTTTGCCAGCGGCAGCTATAGGTTTTGCTGAGTAGTTTTCATCATTTCACTCAATTCCATTTGTAATTGTGAGCAGGGATTTGTAAGAGATTGGCTGGAATCAGTGGCCACACATTCTGTGACTATTCAGTTCAAAGAATATTTGTTAAGTTCTTTCTGTCTGCAGCCATTGTGCTAGGAGCTACAGATTTGATAACAAAACAGTTCCTGACCTCAAGGAGTCCATATTCTATTGAGGTTTAGTAAGGATGAAATAAGGATATAGAACATGGTGGGAACTAAGACTTGAAAGAAATTTAGCCAATTGGCAGGGTGTGGGTTGGGGGAAGCAGTTATATGAAGTGTACCATTGGAACAATGATCAAATTCTGAATTAGGAGAGACCTTACATGTCCAGTTCAATCCCTGAATTTTGTATAAGGAAACTGAAGCCTGGAGAGAGCAAGTGAGTTGTCTAATGTCAAAAGAAGCTGGCTAATGACAGAGCTGGGATTGGACCCATTTTGCCTGACTCCTGGTTCACCAGGCTGCCAAAAGTGTCCATGACACACACATAATTTAAGAATCTCTGATTTAGAGTAGCAACAATTTCTACTATAAGTTCTATATACAAATACCAGAGCCAGCTAGAAAGCAAAGTGGCTAGAAGGTTGGACTTGGAGTTAGGAAGGACTGAGTTCAAATCTAGCTTGAAACACTAGCTATATGACCCTGGACAAGTCACTTAATCACTCTATCCCTCAGTTTCTTCATCTGTGAAGTGGGAATAATAATAACACCTACCTCTGAAGGTTGTTATGACAATAAAATGATATAATATTTTTATTTAAAATGCTATATAAATGTTAACTGTTATTATGTCAGCAAAGTGCTTCTGTGGAAGAATCAGATTTTGGCTTTATTAACATGAGGCTCTGACTGTCTGGTTTAAACGGAACTGACTCTACATGAGATAAATATTTCCCAAGACTGAGTCAAAACATACTTTCCTTTTCTATACTGTCAATCTATATGGAATTGGGGAAGTTAAGAAAAGTCTTCACTGACAACTAGGATTCACTCTTCTCTCCCTCCCCCAGGTACTGGGAATTAAGGGACTGGCCTAGGGTCACACAGCTAGTAAGTGTCACATGTCTGAGGTCAGATTTGAACTCAGGTCCTCCTGACTCCAGAGCTACTGCTGTATCCACTGTGCCCCCTAGCCAGAATTCATTCTTGCCAACCTCAGTATAACTCCATGACTTTATTTAGCATTGTGCTTGTGCTTGCCTTGGAGAGCAGATCCAGACCTACAGCTTCAGCACCCACAATTCTATGGACCTGTCAAAGTGAGAAGGGAAGCTTAGGCCCCTTTTATCTCTGAGGCAGCCATTCTAGCTTGGTAACAGCCAGAGAGCTGCTTCACTGAAATAGGAAAAAATGAAAACCTTTGCTAGAGGCCAAGACAATTATAGCAGCATTATCTGTTCCCCAATGCAAAGATCAGAGGAAAAAAATGCCCTCTAATATTCACTACCAAGATTTCCCAAGATGCCAAGTGCATTAGATTTAATTTTCATTCCAGTTATATCATTAATATCCCAACGGTTGACATTTTTCATCTGGATCACTGACATTTTTCACTTGACAAACAACCTCATAACATGTCAATGAAGCCTGAAGAGTTATTTGGATGCCAAGATGGGGGAACGGCCCCCCTCAGTGCTTATATTTAAAACATAGATTTCTAGAGTAGATCTGGAAGGACTGTAGAGATCATCTAATCCAATCTTCTCATTGTAGAGATAAGAGAAACTTGTGGTTCGGTGGAAAGAATACTGGATTTTGGATTCAAAGGACCTGGGTTTGACGGCTGGCTTAGTTATTTATTATCATGTGATTGACTAAATCACTTTTTTTGTATGTTTCAGTTAGATTAAGTGATTAATTTAGAGGGAGTGATTAAGTGACTTGCCCTGGGTTGCATAGCTAGATATGAACTCAGTACTTCTTAACTCCAAGTCCAACCTTCTAGCCTCTTTGTCTGCAAGCTGTTTTACTTTCCTCATCCACAAAATGAGAGTTTTGGCCTCTTCCAACTTTAAACCTTGTGATCCTGTGAATCCGCGGTCCAGAGAGGTTAAGGGACTTCCCCCAAATCACTCAGCTATTTATTGGCAGAACTGGTACCAGAACTTAAGCTTCCTAACTTTCAGTTAGCTGTTCATTCCATTATAACATGCTGTTTTTGAAGTGAAAAAAAAATCTGGATGTATGCCTTTAAAAAGCTGATTTAAGTAGGATTCAGAGGTCAGGATTCCTGCATTCATTCTCAGGCACAGTTTTTCTGGCTGTATAGATGAGCAGTTTCTCAAGTGAAAGATGTAAGATATTCTTATGAAAGATGTCAATTGTTGGATGCTAATAAGAGAATTGTGAAGTAAATGAAAATTAAATCTATTACACTTGTCATCTTGAGAAATCTGGGTTGTGAAAATAAAGGGGCAACGTTTTCTCAGCTTCCTGTGTCAGGATGGGGATAGCACCGTTGTAACTGTCTTGTACTCTAGCAGATGCCTTTATTAGTTTCACTTTTTTTGGCTATTTGTCTGTCTAGAACGATTCCTTTTTACCCCCTTCCCCGCCCCCTTGCCTTTTTCATTAGCCAGAGATTTTAGGTCTCAAGAAGTTGTTCACTGACCAGTGAACAGCAGTAATTATGGAAAGATCAGTGCAATCAGGACTGTAACCAAAATTTCAGAAGAGAAATACTTTTTGTAGTTTCCATCAGCATAATTACTTTAGTCTATTAATTATTTCCCCAGCATGTTATTATGACAGCCAAGAACTGCTTTTTTATACTTTCACAGATCTTATTGAGGCTGGAATATGAGTCACATTGCAAGAGCCAAGGTCTCTTCCTGAGACTGTCTAAACAACGTGTAACAACTGGTTGGAAAGGGAAAGAATTCAGTCAGTTGTTTTGTTTATCTCACATTAAATCCCCAGCTGATAAAAAAAAAAACGCAACAAAAAACCTGTCTTGACTGAATCATATGATTGTGTTTGCATCTTGGAGACATAACTTAAGTCTCTTTAGCTGACAACATGTGCCAGCACTCTTCTGAATTTGCTCCCAGTTTGCTTCCATGGGGGGCATCATTACAATATCTTTGAAAACAATTATTTTAAAATTTACCACACTGGGCAGAGTACCAGTGGAAGAAGGGAATTCTTTTTTTTTTTTTTACAATTAGCGGCAATCCTTTTTTTTTCATTTTTTTAAATTTTATTTTCGTTTGCATCATTCATTTCCACAAGATTTTGAGTTACGTATTTTCTCCCCATCTTTCCCCTACCCACTGCCCCAAAACAGCCATCCCA
>CM053581.1:486119044-486141107 GCA_028627135.1 Pseudochirops cupreus
TATTAGTCTGCTGTGTTGTAGAGGAAATTTTGTTAAGTGTGTGACTGGCTTACACAAGATGACCTTTGAGATCTCTTCCAGCTCTGAGGTCTTGTGATTCCGTCTTTACTCATGGCCTTTACAGCCTTATTGCTTGTTGCCCATCACTCTTTAACTCTTCGTAATTTGACCTCTGATCCTATCACTCCAGTGAAATGTTTTCTTTTGCTCGTTATCTATTTATTAATTCTAAGTCCTTCGGCTTGTTCACAGTTTGCATCTTCCTTGATCTTCCTTCATATTTTGACACTGTTGACTACTTTTCTCTTGGACTTAAAAAAACTCCTCTTTTTAAAATTTCATCATTTATTTTAACTTAATCAATAAAATAAACATTTCTATATGCAAGGTAGAGCAGAAAGAGAAGGTTGCATGTGAAATCATGACTCTCTTAAATCCAGACTGCTTTTTCACAAAAGGCCTCTTAAGTTGTCTCCCTACAGCCCACCTCTCCATTCTCTTGTTTATCCTCCATAATGATGCTGCTGGATGGATACTGCTAGGGGAAAGTTCTGACCGTGTTACTTTCTTACTCTGCAAGCTTCAGTGACTCCCCATTCCCCTTGGGATAAAACACAGATGTCTCCATTTGACATTTAAAGTCCTTTAAATCTTTCTCCAAAATTATCTTTCCAGATTGATTATTACTCCTTCCTCATCCATTGCATTCTAGCCAACTCCACCACTTGCTCTTCCCTATATAAGAAATTCTATCTCCTCCCTCTCACCTTTACTGGCCTTTGTTCTGTTCTCTGATCATGGAATGCTTTCCATTTTACCTTATATCACATGGAATCCCTGGATCCTTTCCCAGCTCAGCTCAGGTATCACTTCCTTCAAAAAGCCTCTTCTGATAACCTCAGTTTATTTGGTTTACATCTTCCTTCTCTATTAACATGGTACATCTTCCCCGTTGAAATGTGAGCTCCTGGAGGATGAGAACTGTCCAGATCTTTTCATATTTGCATTTCCAATGCCCCAAAAAGTTCCTGGAACACAGTAGGTGCTGAATAACTGCATGTTGATTGATTGGCTTTCCTTGGTTTCTGTGACACTTGTGTCTTCTTGTTCTTCTCTGATCTGTCTTCTAACTTTTCTTCATGGTCTCTACATCAACTCAAGAGCCCCTCCTTGGTCCTCTTGATTTGTTTTTACTGTACTTTCTCCTTGGTGATTTCATGCATGCTAATGAGTTTTATAATAGCTTTTATGCAAATGACTCCCACATCTATATAGCCAGCCTAAATCTTCTCCCTAAATTCCAGTTCTGCATTTCCATCCATCTCTCTACTAGACATCTCCACCTTGTGGTCCCATATTCAATGCATCTAAATCTGTGCCTGTCATCTTCTCTCCTGACTCTTCCCTTCCTTTAACTTCCCTTGACTTTTGGTGGCCCACTTTCCTCCCAGTTTCCCAGATTCCAAACTTCAGAGTCATCTCTTACTCTTTCCTCTCATATCCCATTTCCTTTCTTGATATCCAATTAGTCATCAGTAAATTAGTATTTATTAAATGTCTACTCTGGGCCATGCTCTTTGCTAGGTGCTGGAGAAAAAACAAAACACAAAAACTCAAACTCAAAAATGAAACATTTAGTCCCTGCCCCTGAAGAGCTTCCAGAGGAGACCACACCTTGGTGACCAGAATGCTGGTGGTTCTTCTAAAGGAAATAGAAAATTTTGGAAGAGGGAAAGATTTGAGGGAAGATAATGGGTTTTATTTTGGACACATTGAGTTTGAGATTCTGCCTCTACAACGGTCCTCACATACATTCCCTTTTCCCCATTCACTCTGACACCACCTTTGTCTAAGCCATCATCATCTCAAACCTAGCTATTTAACAGCTTCCTGACTGGATTCCCTGCTTTTAAAGGCCTATTCAAACTGGCCTCCCAATTGTATTTGTTTGTTTTAGTTTACTTTCCTTTCCTTCAATCAAACTGGTTGTTTGGCTGTTCCTTGAATTGATGTGCCATCATCCATCTCCCATGGGAACGCCCTCTTCCATTCTCATCTTTTGGAAACTTTATATTCCTCTGAGTCTTAGCTCAGGTACCATTCCCCCCCGTGAAGGCTCCCCTAGCCTCCTTACCTGAATTTTGCCCCATTACCTCCTCCTTTGTATTTGTTTGTCCATATTCATGCCATGTCCCTACTTGCAACTCTTCCATAAGCTTCTTAAGATAACAAAGGAAAGAATTTTTCATTTTGCTTTTTGTACCCCCCATACTTAGCCAAGGGCTTACAGGTAACAGACATTTAATAAATGTTGAACTCAACTGAGCCAGAATGACCCTTACAGGTCATCTAACCCACTGGGGCAGGTGATCATCATCTCACAACTGGACTATTGCAATAATCTGTTGTTGGGTCTGCCCATTTCAAGTCTACCCTTACTCCAGTCTTTCCTCCAGTCACATGCCAAAGTGATCTTCCTAAAGTCCAGGTCCAGCCATGTTGCCCTATGCTCTACAAACTCCATGGGCTTCCTATTGCCTCCAGGATTAAATTCAAAATCCTCCACTGTGTTTGGCATTCAAAATTCTTCATAACCTAGCCCTCCTCTACCTTTCCAGTCTTCTTACACCTTAATCTCTGCTACCTATTCTTCAATACAGCAACACTGGCCTCCTGGATGTTCTGCAAACAAGACACTCCATCTCTTGCCTCCAGGTATTTTCTCTGCCTCTCCTCCATGCTTGGACAGTTCTCCCTCTTCATCTCCATCTACTGGTTTCCTTGGATTTCTTTAAGTCTCAATTAAAATTCTATCTTCTCAGGAAGGCTTTCCCAACCCTTCTTAATTCTAGTGTCTTCCTTCTGTTAATTACTTTCTATTTATTCTGTATATAGCTTGTTTGCACATATTTGCATATTGTTTCCCCCATTAGATTGTAAGCTCCTTGAGGATAGGGACTGTCTTTGACTCTTTGTGTATCGCCAGCACTTAGCACAGTGCTGGGCACATAACAGGCCCTTAGTGAGTTCTTATTGATTGACTGACTTGACTACAGTTATAGTGGCAGGAGGTATCAGAGGCTAGATTTGAACCCAGGTCCTCTGAGTCCAGAGGCAGCATTCTTTCTACTTTTTGCCAATGATGCCTCCTACTGACATCCAAATTTATGTTCCATTAGATAATGCTTCCCAATTATGGATTTTGTTTTATTCATAAGCACACTTCTAAGTGCCTGGAAATCATGTGGAAAAAGATTTTATTTGTAGTTTGTATGCGTGGTTTGGGAATTACTTGGCTATCTCAGTGAAAGTAAATACCACTTTCTACTTTTCTTGGATGTTCTCATTGCTCATAGGAACATACCGAGAATTTTAAAAAATGATTTTCATTTGAAGCATCATCCTTTCCTCATGGTATTTACAGTTTGATTCAACAACACTCATTCTACAGCTCAATTAGCAATGGGATCACTTCCTAAGCAAGCAAAATTAGAATCAACCTGTCTGTGAACTCTGTAGCTAGACTGGTCTCTTTCAGCAGGTGGGTTGCCTTGTCTGGGAAACATTTTGAATAAGCACAATTCTTTTCACTTCTGTTTGGTCCAATTTTGGCAGACTGCCACAGTTAGAAAAGGGAATGACAGTTCTAGACTTAATGAGAAGCTTGCCATTTGCAGTGATGCAAAAATCCTTTTACTTTAGCTTGAATGTAAAGGGGAGATGGAGGAACTGAGGCATGCAAATGGAGATGTGCATTAATAATTATTAGTAGGGTTGAAAAATGATAATAGTGTCATAGAGATATTCAGGGAGAGAGAAAGAATCTGACTGTACATTGGCACCTTGGCATAATATGAATCACCAGCGAGGAGAATTTTGCCTAAAGTGTCTTCATTTTAGACCCCGATTTAAGGGGATTCGTTATTGGAAGTTAACAGAACAGCTTGTAATATGGGAGCTGGCCCCAGGCAAAATTCTGATTTGGATCTTTAGCACTTCTAAATCTTCCTATTCTACATCTTTCCTCCCAACCCCTTCTTCTTTCAGAAATGTTCAAGGTGTCTATTTTTTCCTTTTTAACAAAGCCTGGAACAGTCATTTATACCTTAATATAAATCTAAGTTCATGTTATTTTACCCAGCAGTATTTAATTTTAAGACTTTTTTTTACTGGGGAAAATAAGGCTTTGTTGACTCATCTTAAAGGGATTTTAGATGTAACATTCAGATGGGGAAAGCCATGGTACTTTTAAAGGGAAGGGACACCTTTATGACACTGAAATCACACATATAATAAATGACCATCTCATCCACCAACAGATAACTGGTTCTTCTAGGATGTGATTTCACTTACAATATGAGTATGAACACCAAAGTAGTAGTATCATAGAATTTTCAAGCTGGAAAGGATTTTAAATGTAGCCCATTCTCTTGCCTGAAGTTGGCAACCTCATTAAAACATTGCTTCAAAGAAATTGTCTAGCTTGAATACCATTGGTAGTGAGGAATTTATTACTTACCAAAGCATCCCACTTCACTTCTTTCTTTTTTTTGGGGGGTGGGGGAGGCAATCAGGATTAAGTGACTTGCCTAGGGTCACATAGCTAGGAAGTATCTGAGGGTGAATTTGAACTCAGGTCCTCTTGACTCTAGGGTTGGTGCCCACATTACTTCTAAATATGTCTAATTGTTACTTAGGTCTTCTTTTCACTGATCCAAAATCTAAGGCAGCTAGGTGTTGCAATGACTAGTATTTGACCTGAAGTCAAGAGACAAGTTTAAGTCCTGCTTCAGATACTTGAAACAAATGTGACCCTGAGCAAGTCACTTAACTACCCTGAGCCTTCATTTCCCCACCTATAAAATGGGGATAATAACACCTATCTCTCAGAGTTGTGAGGATCAAATGAGATAACATTTATAAAGTGCTCTGCAAACCTGAAAGTGTCATGTAATAGCCTAAATAGTAAAATAAGAGCCACAGTGGCTATTATTCAAATCTGCCTCCCTATAACATCTACCCATCGTTTTTAGTTCTTGTCTCTGGAGTCACAGAGAATAATCATGCTTCCTCTTCCATGAGACTATCTTTAGAAATTTGGTGACATTCATTTTGTCCCTCCAGTAAACCATAACGACTATTGTATATAAAATGAAAATGAGAATAATGACTATAAAAACAAGAATAACAGGAACACTAATGGTGATAATTGCAACAACTCACCTTGTCTTTATGAAGGGTTTTCTGGTTTTCAAAGTACTTTTTCACAAGTGGCACGAAAGAGTTATCCTAGAAGCCACAAAGACTTGGGTTCAAGTCCTACCTTTGCCACATTCCAGTTGACTGACTGTTGGCAAATCACTTAACTTTTCAGTATTCTAGGCAACTCCTTCAGTTGCAGAGAAGGTGCCAGCCTACCTTGGTAGAGGGAGTTTTCTCATTCAGAAGTTCCATATGCCAATGAAATTATGTCTCTAAACTCTGTAACCCTATAAGGCAGATCATGACACTTATCACAGAGATTATAGTAAGGATCCATTTAGTGAGTTTTACATGGATAAACAAATACTACATCTTTTAATGTTATTTAGGCAACTTGATAAAGAAAACCAAGGTCAATCAAAAAAACCCTTTTCATTCACTAATAATGACATAGATTTTGATTTTTAAAGTTGTATTTTCAAGGCATATCATTGTGACTAATTGCTTTACTCTTAGGTTTGAGAAGGCCAAGAAACAAGTCCCTATGGTTAAGGTGTATCTAGGGTGGGGTGATGGGACTTTATCCTAGGGTGAAGAATTTAGATGGCACTGGAAGCACTTGCCCTCCCTCAGCAGAACTAAGAGTTTATCACTGTTAGTCTGAAGAATTAGTTAAAAATAGGAAGCTGCAGTTGTCTCATTTCCTTCCCTTGGGGCATGCAGTGCAGGAGAACTCCCTAGCTGGTCTGCCTAGCACCTGTGGTAGCCTCATACAGGTTTTCCCCAAGGCTCCACCTTTGAAAGGTGAGGTCCAGGTTCGAGGGTATGTCTCATGACCCTTGCTCCGAGAATAGTTGGTATTGAGCTATTTGTAAAAATTGCTAGTTGTGGGTTCTGACTGCTGCCAAAATTTGAATCTTTGGTTCCGAAAGAGTGGGGATAAGCCATTTGTGTGCCCTATGCGAAAAATGAAAATTGGGTCATCTTGACTTTGAAACTGCCTGCCTAAGGGTAGCTAGGAGGTGTAGTGGATAGACCAATGCCTGGGAATCAGGAAGACTCATCTTCCTGAGTTCAAATTTGACCTCAGACATTTGCTAGCTGTGTGACCTTGGCCAAGTCACTTAACCCTCTTTGCCTTGGTTTCCTCGTCTGTAAAATGAATTGGAAAAAGAAATGACAAAATCATTCCACTATCTTAGCCAACAAAACCCCAGACAGGGTAATGAAGAATCAGATGTGACAGAAAATAACTCAACACAAATAGAATGTTAAGTAGAAAATCGGAGCCCTGTGTGTTACTGTCCATGATAAACTTTGCTTCTTCAGTGCTACATCCACGACAACTTATTGTGAGACCGATATCTGTGCTCTTGGAGAGCAGAATTGTCTGGTTCTAGAGTCAGAGAATCTGGGTTCAAGTCTTGCCTCCACTGCTTGTTACCTGGGTAACTCTAGGTAAGTTGCTTAATATTTCTGGGCCTCAATTTCTTCATTTGTAAAGTAATAGAGTCGAACTAAAGGACCTATGAGCTCTCTTCAAGCTCTAGTTTTGTAGGTCTATAAACACATTAAAGGTGCCCCCCTCCCCTATTCTATTCTTCCTCTGATGTCACTTGCATCATAGGTGACTGCCTTTCCGGCTTTTCCATAGTCTCTGCTCTGCTTAGCAACAAAGAAATTTCCATATATGCAAAAATATTTATAGCAGCTCTTTTTTGTAGTAACAAAGAGCTGGCAACTAAGAGAGGCAACTGGAGAATGGCTAAATAAATTATAGAAATGAATTAGGTGGAATATTATTGCCCTGTAAGAAATGAGAAAATGAACAGTTTCAGAGAAGCCTGAGAGGATTTGTATCAACTGAACCAGAGTGAACTGAGCAGGACCTCTTAGTACCCCTAGACAACTCTGAATTTAAGAAGAGTGGTTTTGAATTAACAGAAGCAGCCTCTATACCAGCAGCTTTACCCACATGATGAAATTATAATCTTTATATGACCTCTCCTCTTAATTCCCCCTCCCCAATTCTTCAGCAGCATCAATTCATTCAGTAGCATGTATGATCTCATTTAGAACTTTTAATGAGCTTGATCTCTGTGTGTGGTTGAAATCCAGTCTGTCAATAAATCTTCATTAAGCACCTACTATGTGCCAGGTACTCTGTTAAGCTCTGGGGATACAAAGAAAGGCAAACTTCTGTTTGTACTTTCAAGGAACTCACAGTCTAATGGGAGAGACAACATATAAACAGCTATGTGCCAACAAGTTATACACAGGATATATTAGAATAACTAACAGAGGGAAGGCACTAGAATTAAAGGGAAGGGGAAAAAACTTCCTGCAGAAGGTGAGTTTTAATCCAGGACTTGAAGGAAGCCAGGAGGTGGAGAAGAGGAAGAGCGTTTCAGTTATTGGTGCACAGCCAGAGGAAAAGCCCATAGTTGGGGGATGGAGTGTCTTATTTGAGGAACAGCAAGGAGGTCAGTGTCACTGGATCTCTTGGAAGCAGCTGGTTAGAGTATTAGGCTTGGAGTCTGGAAGACCTGAGTTCATATATGACCACGGACACTTACTAGCCATGTGATTCTGGGCAAGTCATTTAATCTAATTTGACTTAATTTCTTCAACTGTAAAATGGGAATAATAATAATAGCACCTAGCTTACAGGGTTGTTTTGAGGATCAAATGAGATATTTTAAAAAATGCTCAGCATGTTGCCCAGCACACAGTAGGCTTATTTCCTTCTGCTTTCCTCCTTTCTCCAAGATTCCTCCCCTTTCC
Organism: Pseudochirops cupreus; assembly: GCA_028627135.1. Taxonomy (NCBI): domain Eukaryota; kingdom Metazoa; phylum Chordata; class Mammalia; order Diprotodontia; family Pseudocheiridae; genus Pseudochirops; species Pseudochirops cupreus. Next base: position 486,127,031 of record CM053581.1, read on the forward strand.
CCTTCTCAAAGTACATGGGGGATGGATTTGAATTCAGAAGACTTAGATTTGAATTCTCATTCAGCTACTTGCTCTAGGTTAAGACACTTTCCCTCTGTGTTTATTCATCTTTAAAATTATAGGACTGGTCCAGATGCTTTAAAGTCCTTTCTGGTTCTGTCAGAATGCTGTTATAAAGAAGGTTGATTTTCCTGCTAGGCACATAGCCCTCTTTATGAATTCTCCACACTCTTGGTGAATTTTCCACTCTCTTATATTCTCAGTCGTCTTCCCTAAGAACTTAAATTGCTCCTTCATAACTTTCCGGATTACATGGTATCAGTCAAGTGAGTATCCCGAAAAATGCCTGGAAGGAAAAACTGGTGATATTGAAAAGGCGTTAGCAGCTGAGGGAGTCTGCTAACTTTTAACATTTGGTGAAAAAAATATAATGATCCATAATTAAAATGTGCTCCAGTCTCTGTTAATAGATTTCATGAAAACTTACTGCATCTCTTTCTTGAGGAGCTCCCTTATGAATCCCATATCTTTATTTGATAAATTACATATTGAAATTCCAAACACAAGTTGTCTGGAATGCACTACTGCTTTAAGTAATAAAAGTGTCATTGAGAGAAAGTCTTTATACATTGACCTACTTTTACATTTCTACTCTGAGTATCCCATTACTTTTTGAATACTAATGATTCCTCATGCAAAACCAAACTCAGTGGAATCAAAACAGGGTTGAGAAAAATGCACTTAATGTCAACTTCAGCATGTTTCTTGATGCAAAAAACTTTTTTTTTTGGCAGAGGTATTAAAAAAGGGGTCAAGAATAAAAAAGAAACAACACTGAAAAATCCACATTCAATTTGCTTTTTAAGTTTGCAGTCAGAGCAAACCTTACCCAGAGAACCTTAATTGCTAATTCAGATGACATCTTTGGGAACTCATGCAGTCTTATTGAAAGGAAAAAGAGTTTCTTGGTTAACTGGAAAGGAAAATCTGTGGTACAATTTGATGCTAACCTTTGCCTTGCAAAGAAGCATTAATTTCTCCTCTCCACCTTAGGACATCTGGGTAGGGATGATGACTACATTATTTTTTTTAAAAAATTATATTGATTTAATTTTTAAAAATGCTATTGACCATTCCAGTCAATATTTTGCAATACAACTTAAAATAAGAAAATCTTTGGAGATTATGAAAGTTGTCAGGTTGATTGCCTTGATAATGAAGACTTTAATGTAGATACCACTAAAGGATAGGATTCAGTTTCCCTGATTGCCACAAGCTGTCAGTCAGTTGATAATAATCCTAATAATAATGATGATGATGATGGCAATAGCTAGCATTTATGTAGTGCTTTAAGAGATGGGGTTGGGGACACTGGGAAAGACTCCCAGTAGAAGGTGAGATTTAAGGTGATTTTTTTTTTGGAGGGGAGAAGGTAGGGCAATTGGGTTAAGTGACTTGCCCAGGGTCACACAGCTAGGTTTTTGTGTTATGTGTCTGAATCCAGATTTGAACTCAGGTCCTCCTGACTCCAGGGTCGGTTCTCTATTCACAGCACCACCTAGCTTCCCCTAAGGTGATTCTTACAGGAAGTCAAAGAAACAAAAAGGCAAGAATAGAGCCTAACGAGGTGGCACACTGAGTTTTGATTGAATCAGAGGAGTGGCAGATTGGGAGTATTGATATTATTGCTGACTTATAAGGAGAATGCCAAACCAAGTGAGCTCAGAAATTCATGATCATGGAAATGATCATGGAAATCATACCGTATTAGGAATCAGAAGTCCTCGGTTTCACTTATATTTCTACCACTAATGAATTTCAAGGTTTTGGGTGAGTGTTTGAACTTCTCTCCAAGATGAAGGGTTTACAAGAGTTACATTCTAAGTAATTTTTTCCCGCAAATCTCAAATTTAATGACTGATATTTTAATAAGCAAACCTACTTACACACCTAAAAGGAGGTTGTTACATTCAAAGTGGACACCTTTGCAGGAGAAATTACTTAATCACTTATATACTTGTTCAACAAGTAATAACCAATATTTATTGTGTCTACTAACTACATGCAAGACATTATGCTAAAGCTATTATTGAAGTTTAGGGGAAAAACAAAGTCATTGAAAGGAAGAATTTAGACAAAGAAGGAAGGATCAGGATGGAGTGGGGTTATAAACATTTAAAAGATGGAAAGTCCTGCCAAAGAGATGATGGACCTTCAAATTCAGAATTAGAGACAGTCATTGTAGGAATTTTGCTAGACTATATGTACTTCTTTTTAGGGTTAGTTTTTAAAAATTGTTCTATCGGGTTTTGTTTTTAATTGTTCTAGTGGGATGAAGAGATGATAAATGCTTATAAAATGAAATTAAAAAAAAAAGATGGAAGAGATGAACCAACATAAGAGGTGGAGGAATGGTTAGATACCTAGGAGTAGAACTACGAAAAAACTTTTAAAATGGGACAATAATACACTGATGGTGGAACTGTTAACTGATCCAACCATTTTGGAGAGCAACCTGGAATTATGCCCAAAGTGTTATAAACTTGTATATACACTTTGACTCAACAGTACCACTATTAGGTCTGTTCCCCAAGGTGATCAGGGAAAAAGGAAAAGAACTTATATGCTCAAAATGTATATATAGCAGCTCTCTTTGTGGTGGCAAAGAACTGGAAATTAAGGGGATGCCCACCAACTGTGGAATGGCTAAACAAATTGTGGTATGTGATTTTGATGGTATACTATTGTGTTATAAGAAATTATGAGCTAGTTAATTTTTAGACAAACATGAAAAAATGTGCATGAAACAATGAAGAGTGAAATAAGCAGAACTGAGATAATTCTGTATACAGTAATGGCAATATTGTTTGAAGAATAATTGTGAATGACTTGTTCTGAGTGTTATAAATGCTCAAATCAACTACAAAGGACCTATGAAGGGAAATGCTATCCATTTTCAGAAGAAGAACTGATAAATAAAAGTATGCATAGTATGGTACATATATATACACACATGTACACACACATATATGCATATATACACACATACATACATGCATATGGATGTAGTCATGTACTCAATGTAGTCATGTAGTCATGTACTCAATCCTCTACTCAAAATGTGTTAACTGCTCTTCTCCCTGAATACACACACTGTGATTTCCTGCCTCCTGACCTTGGTTGAAGGACAAACGACTTTTTACTTCTAATCTTGTACAGCTCCATTTTTACAACTTTAAAATATTTTGGAAGCATGGTTTAATAGATTGAGAGCTATTTCTGGAGTCAAACCCTATCTCTCACAAGAATTAAGTATGAGATCTTGAGTAAATCACTCAATCTATGTGACCCTGGGATAAATTATTCAATTTCTTTGTGCCCCAGGTAACTTTTTCAGACCATAAATTATAAAGACAGCAGCTGGTACTTCTCAGTGGAATAAGATTCTTCATCAAGTAAGTCATGTTGGTGACATCAAAAATTCTCCCCTATCTCTGCACATGCTTATCATGTAATAATGCACATATAACAATTTTTGTGTCTTACCCCCTTCCTAGTCAATAAGTTAACAAGCTCTTATCAGGTGCCTACTGTGTGCTGAGCATTGTGCTGAATATTGCAGATAAAACAAAAGACAGAGTTCCTGCTCTCAGGGAGCTTACCGTCTAGTGGGGGAGATAACATGTAAATAATTATGTACATACAAGGTAGAAAGAAGACAATCTCAGAGGAAAGTCACTAGCATTGGAAAGAGGGTAGGACTGAGAAAGACTTCTTGTAGAAGGTAAGATTTTAGGGGAGACTTGGAGGAAGCAGGGAAAACAGGAAGCAGAGGTGGAAGAGAAAAGACGTTCTAACCACGAGGGACAGCCAGTGAAAATGCATTAAGGCAGAAGCTGGAATATATTGTGAGAGGAAAAGCAAGGAAGCCAGTGTCACCTGATCACAGAATGTGGTGTGTGTGTGTGTGTGTGTGTGTGTGTGTGTGTGTGTGTGTGTGTGTGTAAAGAGACTGAAAAGATAAGAAGGAGCCAAGTTAAGAAAGGTTTTAGAAGCCAGAGGATTTTATATTTGATCCTGGAGGCAATTGAGAGTCAATGGAGTTTACTGAATGGAAGAGGGAATAGTATAATCAGATCTCCACTATGTAAGCTCTGTGAGTTATCTAAGTTTTGCATCTCTCTCTGTGCTATGTACATTTAATGTGCTTCAAATACTAAATGAATGAATTTTGGAATTTTTTAAAAAAAGGAATGAGAAATAGCACAAATTGTACACCTGCCTAGTATAGAATTTTCTTTCTTTTTTTCTTCTTTTTAAAGAAAAATTTATTTAGTATTTTATTTTTCCTTAGTTACATGTAAAAACAATTTTAATATTCATTTTTAAAACTTTAAGTTCTAAATTCTCTCCTCCCCCTTCCCAAGAAGGTAAACAATTCCATATAGGTTATACATGTATAGCCATGCAAAACACTTCCATAATAGTCATGTTGTGAAATACTAAATATATTTCCTTCAGTCCTATCCTCCACCACTCCGTTTATTCTATTCTCTCTATCCTTTCACTTTGTCACTCCTCAAAAGTGGTTTGCTTCTGACTACCCCTCCCCTAATGTGTACTCCCCCCTATCGCCATCTCCCATGCTTTCCCCCCTAATTTTCTGTAGGGTAAGATAGATTTCTATACTCAATTGAGTGTGCATGTTATTCCCTTTTTGAGCCATTTCTGATGAAAGTAAGATTCACTCATACCCTTTTACCTTCACCTTTTTCCCCTCCACTTGACTCTTTTATATGAGATAGTTTACCCCATTCTACCTCTCCCTTTCTCCTTCTCCCAATAACATTCCTCTCTTACCCCTTAATTTTATTTTTTAGATATAATCCCTTCATATTCAACTCATACCTGTCCCCTCTGTCTATATATACTCCTTCTAACTGCCTGAATAATGGGAAAGGTCCTATGAGTTACAAATATCTTTCCATGTAGGGATGTAAATGATTAAGTTAAACAATTTAATAAGTCCCTTAAAATTTCTGATTCCTTTTACCTTTTCATGCTTCTCTTGAGTCTTGCATTTGAAAGTCAAATTTTCTATTTAGCTCTGATCTTTTCTCAAGAATGCGTCAAATTCCTCAATTTCACTGAATGCCCATGTTTCCTCCCATGGATTACACTTAGTTTTTCTGGGTAGGGGATTTTTGGTGTAATGTTAACTCCTTTGCCCTATCATGTTCCAAGTCTTCCAGTTTTTTAATGTAGAAGCTGCTAAATATTATGTTATACTGTTTGTGGCTCCGTGATGCTTGAGTTGTTTCTTTCTGGCTGCTTGTAACATTTTTTCCTTGATTTGGGAACTTTAAATTTGGCTATAATATTATTGGAACTTTTCATTTTGGGATCTCTTCCAGTGGGTGATCAGTGGATTCTTTCAATTTCTATTTTCCCCTCTGGTTCTAGAATATTAGGGCAGTTTTCCTTAATAATTTCTTGAAAGATGATGCCTACTCTTTTTTTTGATCATGGTTTTCAGGTAGTCCAGTAATTTAAAATTATTTTTCCTTGATCTATTTTCCAGGTCAGTTGTTTTTCCAATGAGATATTTACCAGTCTTCTATTTTTTTCATTCTTTTTTTTTTTTTGGAGGAGGAAGGCAGGGCAATTGGGGTTAAGTGACTTGCCCAAGGTCACACGGCTAGTAAGTGTTAAGTGTCTGAGGCTGGATTTGAATTCAGGTCCTCCTGACTTCAGTGCTGGTGCTCTATTCACTGCACCCCCTAGCTGCCCCATATTTTTTTCATTCTTTTGATTTTGTTTTATTGTTTCTTGATTTCTCATAAAATCATTAGCTTCCATTTGCTCCATTCCAATTTTTAAGAAATTATTTTCTTCAGTGAGTTCTTGGACCTTCTTTTCCATTTGGCCAATTCTGTTTTTTAAGGCATTTTTCTCTTCATTGGCATTTTGGACCTCTTTTGCCATTTGGTCTAGTCTATTTTTTAAGGTGTTAATTTCTTCAGTTATTTTTTTAGCCTCCATTAGCAAGTTGTTGACTTGTTTTTCATGATTTTCTTGCATTACTCTACTTTCTCTTCCCAGTTTTCTTCCACTTCTCTTATCTGATTTTCAAAATCCTTTTTGAGCTTTTCTGTGACCTGAGACCAATTCATATTTTTCTTGGAGGCTTTGGATGTAGGAGCTTTGACTCTGTTAACTTCTTTTGATTGTGTGTTTTGATCTTCCTTGTCACCAAAGAAAGTCAGAGGGTTTTTTTTTTCCTATTTGCTCATTTCCCCAACCTATTACTTGACTTTTTAACTCTTTGTTAAGTTAGGGCTTTGCTTCCTGGGTGAAGGGTGCCAAGCTTCAGGGGTTTTGTGCAGCTAGGGACCGGTAAGTTTTCAGTTCTTTAAGTTGGTATAATCTAAGGAGATGTGTTTGACCTTCCAGGTTGTCTTGGACTGGAAATTTGTTTTACTGTCTTTTTGTGGGTTCTGCTGCTCTAGAATTTGATTAGTGTAGTTTTAAAAAGATATTTGGAAGAGTTTGGGGGAGAGCTCAGGTGAGTCCCTGCCTTTACTTTGCCATCTTGGTTTGGCCCCCCCCCCCCCGAATTTTCTAATGTGTAAGTGTCTAGTACACAGAATGACCAAGGAATTAGCCAAATAAAATTATTGTTAATGTGCTATGGTTATCTAGGAACTGCATACAAATCCTTATTTTATTTCTTCAAAATTTTTACCATAATGATTTAGAAGATGATCTTAATTAGGGTGATGTAACTCAGAAGGCTTCCTCTGGAAGGCATTTTCATAGGCATTTTTGAGGGGATAGTTTTACTTCACGGCTTTTTTGAAAAACTGATTCAGGGGTGACTTTTGCTGCCTTTATTTACTCATTGGAAATTTCTTTGTAGCAAACATGGGGATTAAGGTTCAAGTAGTTAGCTATTATGCTGCCTTCTTGAGCTGCAATTTCATGGGCATAGGAATTTCTCCACTGTACTGAAAAGATAAACCTATATGAACCCATTTCTGTGTTTAAAGGGGTGCCCATCAATTGGGGAAATGACTAAAAAGTTTTTATATAAATGTAATTTAATAATATTGTGCCAAAAGGAATGACAGAAAGGACAGTGTCAGAGAATAATAGGATGAATTGATGGAGAATGAAATAAACAGAACCAGCAGAACAATTTATGCTCTACAATGCCATTACAAAAATAAATAGTTTTGAAAGACTTGAAGACTTTGATCAATACAATGACCAATTAAAAATAAAATCTTTTTAGCCCGATGCTATGGTTTTAGTGATGGTCCATTCTAGTGTGGCAAAACTCCTTCCCCACTAAAACAAGCAAAACTCCCTAAATGATACACCCTGTATATACACTGGCTCTGCTTGTGCTGCCCTGGGCATTCACCCCTCCCTTCCCCTCCCCCACCCCCGCTCCCCATGGAGATGGCAGTAGAGGAAGGGATTAGAAGTATTTCAATCAGATAGTTACATCCATAGCTTTATTGTTAACTGTCTTTAAAATGCTGAATTGCTCAGTGGAGATCAGCATAGGGATCCAAGGCTCCACAGTTTTGCTGATTGAAGGGATGTAGTTGTTCCTGTGCCTTGCTTATCAATTACCCTCTCCCAAAAATGTAGCTTCAAATAAAGGGCTAAATAATAATAATAGATAGCTAACATTTAAAATGCTTTCTTTGTGCCAGGACTATGTGACAATGCTTTATAATTTTTTTCTCTTTTGATCCTCACAACAACCCTGGGAGGTAGGTGCTATTATCATCCTCATTTTCACAGATAAGGAAACTGAGGCAAACAGAGCTTAAGTGGCTTGCCCATGGTCATACACATAATAAGTGTCTGAGGCTGGATTTGAACTCAGGTCTTCCTGACCTCAGGTCTGCTGTTCTCTATCCACCATACTACCTACCCCTTCCAGAATCTTCTGGGGAGTTGCACCCCAAAGCTCCAAGTCTACCTTCAAAGTGGTTAGAGCAGTGGTTCTCAACCTTCCTAATGTTGGGACCCTTTAATACTAGTATGTGGGCATATCTGCATGCGGGTGGACCCACCTGGAGACGGATAGAGGAGCGATGTCTTGGTTCCTAAGACCATCGGAAATGTGTGTTTTCTGATGGTCTTAGGTGACTCCTGTGACCCCTGTGACCCCTGTGAAAGGGTCATTTGACCCCCAAAAGGGTCATGACCCACAGGTTGAGAACCACTGGGTTAGAGATTCTCCAAACCGCAGTCTCACACCCTGTTGACAATCATGCTGCCTTCAGCATCCTCAGCCTTCACAATATTCCTCAAACTGAAACCTAACTCTTTCGCCATCCTGCAGATGCCAGAACTGTGCTCTACTCATAGTCACAAACAAGCAGAGGGAGACATATTTGTCCCTGACTTAGCATCAGAAGGGCTTCTCTTATAGTCCAGGTAATCCATTATTCCTCTTGACAGCCGTGGGCCTTCTTTGACTCTCTTTAGCTTCTCATTTTCTAGAAGAGCAGCCAAGATTCTAAAATAGTCCCTGAGTTGGGGCTTGAACAGACACATAATGAAAAGTCTTTTCATCTCAGCTATGAGACAGTCAGTATAGTATTAAATTATCATTAATTTACATTGTACAACTCTTGCTTTACCACAACTCTATGAACTGGATAATGAAAGTTGTATAGATTAGGAAGCCAACATTCAAAGAGGTCCAGGGGTTTGCCTACAGCCATAAAAAGAAAGTCTCCAACCTTGAAGTAGAATCATACTCTCTGATTCTGTCCGTTGCCCAGTTGGATTGCAATAGTCACTAGGATTGCAGAGAACTGTAGCTGGGTGAAACCATAGCTAAGAGCCTTGGGCTTAGAGTCAGAAAGCCTTGAGTTCAAATCCAACCTTAGACACTTACTATCTGTATTACCCTGGACAAGCCACTTAACCTCCGTTTGCCTCAATTTCCTCATCTGTGAAAATGAGGCTAATAATAATAATAATAACCTTACAGGGTTACACTTACTAGCTTTGTGACCTTGGTCAATTCATTAAACTCTGTTTTCTTAGCTATAAAATAGGGGATAACAACAGTGTCTATCCCCCTGGCTTGTTGTGAAGGTTAAATGAGACAATATCTATACAGTGCTTAGTAATGTACCTGGCACATAGTAGGTGTTATACCAATGCTAGCTAATATTATTATTAACTTGAAGAGACCTTGGGGACTTCTAGTCCACGACATCTCCTTTTGTAGATGAGTAAATTAAGGCACAAAGAAATTAAGTGAGTTGTCCAAAGACACACAGGCAGTAATCAGAGGTAGGAGAGATCAGAACTTTTTCCCCCTTAGTGTCCATTTTTAAGGACTGAACGTGAAAGGTGAATACTACTACTACTACTACTACTACTACTACTACTACTACTACTACTACTATTAATACTAATATTAATAATACTAAATATTAATAAATAAATAAATGCTAAATAAATAAAGATACTCATAATAATACATAATATTCATATCATGTTTTACAGTTTTGAAGCACTTTTCTACTTTATCTCCTCTAATTCTCATTACAATCTGTAGAGTAGCAACTTCAAGTGCTGTTTTCTTTGACAGATGCAAAACAGTTATCAGGAAGGCTAAATATTTGGCCTCAGGTCGCAGAATTAGTCAATGGAAGAAACAGGACACCAACCCTGGCCTTGTCACATCATGTTCAGGGCTATTGCTACTCCACCATCACTGACAGGAGTAAATTAACATCCCGTGTCCCAGAAGTTTGACATTCCCCATGAGCCTGCTCCTCCCACGACGCTCTGCAGGGGGCTTACAAAGGGTTATATGCTGTTATTCATTCATGTCATTTGTGTCTGATTTTTTGTGACCCCATTTGGGGTTTTCTTCAAATTTTGGAAGACCTATCATTCAGTACATAGAAGAGGGATTAGATTTTGCTATTATTGACACTAGAGGAGTGAACTGGAATCGTGAATGGAAGTTTCAGGTTTGATGGAAGGGAAAACTTCCTAACAATCAGAGGCATCTTAAGATGAAATTGACTTTTTTGAGATGCTGTTTGTAGCTTCCCTTGCATTAGAGACATTTAAGGCAATTGATAGATAAATGTTGGATATGCCATAGAAGAGATTCTTGTTTATTGGTAGGCAAGTGAGGTGGCAGCCTGGAGAGAAGTTGGATCTGGAGTCAGGAAGATGAGTTCTTGAGACTCTAGCTTGATCCCCCTCTTTTCCCTGACACCCTCTTCTCTCTCGGTTTCTGTGACCCAACTCTATCCAGGTTATCCTCCTACCTGTGTGACACAGCCTTCTCAGTCTTCTGTAGAATCTTCATCTACAGCACGCCCTCTAAAGGTGGATATTTCCCAGGGTTCTGTCCTAGAGACTCTCTTCTCCTCCCTCTACTATTTACTTGCTGATTTAACCAGCTCTCATGGATTCAATGACCATTTCCATGCTGATTCTCAGAGCAACTTATCTAGCCCTAATTTCTCTCCTGATTTCCAGACTTACATCTCCAACTGTTTGTTAAAATCTTTTAAAATTTATTTTTTATTTAATTTTTTTTATTTATGGAATAAAACAAGCATAAAATAGCATAATAAAAAAAGATGATTACACATGAAACTCCAAATCTATTATATACAACTTGATGTTCCTTTTAAATATATAATAAAGTTATCATGTAATTTCCTTTTTTTCTTCCCTCCCCTCTCCTGCCCTAGATATGGCTATCATTAGTCACAAATATTTGTATACACACACACACACAATAATTTTCTACATGCTTCTATTTATCAGCTCTTTCTCTGGATGCAGATAGCATCTTCCTTCATGTGTTCTTTGGGGTTAATTTGGGTACTTATGATAGTCACAATGACTTATTCACTCAAAGTTGTTCTTAAAACAATATTGCAATTACTGTATACAATGTTCTTTTGGTCTTCATTATTTTGTTCAAGTCTTTCCATGTTTTTCTATTATCATTGAGCTCATCATTTCTTATAGGACAGTAGTATCCATCACAAGACAGCTTAAGCTCAGTGATCAAAACTTGAATCTATTTCCTCCCAAAACTCTCATCTCCCTTCCCACTTTCTGTACTTACTTAATACTGTTGAGGACGTTATCATCCTTCTAGTAATCTAGGTCAGTGGTTCTCAACCTTCCTAATGCCGTGACCCTTTAATACAGTTCCTCATGTTGTGGTGACCCCCAACCATAAAATAATTTTCGTTGCTACTTCATAACTAATTTTGCTACTGTTATGAATCGTAATGTAAATATCTGATATGCAGGATGTATTTTCATTGTTACAAATTGAACATAACCCACAGGTTGAGAACTGCTGTTCTAGGCCCAAAGTTTAGGTGTCACTCTCTTTCACCCTCCATCCAAACTCTTGCTAATACCCTGTTGATTTTACCTTCCTGACATCCATCTTCTGTGCTCTCTTTTTTCCTCCGACACTGCCACTTCTGGTTTAGGCCCTCGTCATCTCACACCTGGATTATTGAAGAAATTGGCCATCTCCTTCTAGAAAATCCATCCTCCACTCAGCACTTGAAGTTATCTTCCTAAAGTGCAAGTCTATCTGTGTTACCTCCTTCCTTTTCCCTTCCATTTAATAAACTTCAGTGGCTCCCTATCACCTCCAGGATCAAATATAAAACCTTGTATCTGTCCTTTAAAACCCTTCACACCTTCTTCCCAATTTACTCTGTGCCCCAGCAACACTGGCCTCCTCACTGTTTTTAGAACCACATACAACATCTCCCAGCTCTGAGCATTTTCCATGACTGTCTTCCATGCACGGACTGTTTTCCATCTTCCTTTAAGTCCCAGCTAAAATCCCATTTTCTATAAAAAGATTCTTGTTCTCCTTATTGCTAGTGCCTTTCATTTATTGATTTTCCCCAATTTATCCTGAAAACATTTTGTTTGAACATAATGTGACAAGCAAGGACTGGTTTTTGCCTTTCTGTGTATCCTTAGCACTTAGTTGATCTGCCTGGAAGATAGTAGGTTCTTAATAAATGATTATTGAATGATTGGCCCTGGGAAAGTCAGTTAATCTCTGTCTATAATCAATTGCCTCATCTGTGAAATGAGAATAATAATAGAGTCTTACTGGGCTGTTGTGAGGATCAAGTGAGTCAATATTTGTAGAGTGTTTTTCAAACCTTAGAACGCTATAAATATGACTTAATATTGTTGCTATTTATTTTTAACTCAAATCTGGTGTTGGACTACATGACCTCTGAGGTTGCTTTCAGTTCTGAAATTCCATCCTTTTGATTTCTCTCTTGTTGGCTTATTCAACTAAGATCCTCTTTGATCTTTGTCCTCTACTATGCTGGTGCTGACCAGAAGCCGAGGTACCCTGGGGAGAGGAGAGGGCTCTGCAATCCATCTGAAGCTAGTAGCCAGGGCTGATCTTTGACAGAGCCCATCAAAACCCAGACTAACATCAAATTCTTTGTGTGCTGCAACCTTAATGTATGGTATGTTCCATAAATTGAAAACATGGGTGTAATTGGTTAAATACTCTAAATGGGAAATGCCAGATGTAGAATTGCTCTTAGTAGGAAACTGCTTATACTTTGGAGGACAATATTCATTTGAGGAAGTTCCGATATGTTTATTAAGTCTCAAAACTTTACAGTCACATACTCAGATTTCCTGTCAGAGCCTAGAACTGGCTTTCAGAGTATGGGCGAATTTTAGTCCATAGGTGGCTGCAAGTTAGAATAAAATGAGGAGATGGAAATAAAACAGTACCTAACAGAACCCCAGCAGAATTCAGAATGGATAGACCTCTATTATTTTATTCTACCCATAGCAAGTATTCTGTTCTTTTTGAAACAATGGATACTAACCCACAGTTACTTAAAAAAAGACACTTAAAAATTTCTTGGGTGGGGAGGTTCAATCATGCCTTTGAACTCTATTATGGATGAAACGCAATGATAAGAAAGCCTTTGTGTTATTTCCAATCACAAATCCCCTTGGTTAGTGTCTCACATGGCCCTAATTTATACTGAATTTTATCATTTGATAGGTTTCATTATGCTGAAACTGTCAAATGTATTTAAAAGATATTGGTTATCATACACTGCTTTGTCCTGTCTTCACTAAAGCATTATGATTGTTTGGCCTTATGCTATCTAAATCCAGACCCCGATAAATCTTTCCAGCTATCTTCATATCATGTAGTCTCCACGCAGGCCATCATCTCTGCCTCCTCCCCATTGGAAAATTAGACTCTGTCCCTAAAAATCATCCTAGGCTTTGATAAATCAGCTCTTACCCCAATCCAGGCCTCCAGAACACTTTTTACACCATGACACCATTTGCTTATCCCCTTTCCTGCTCTCTTTTATGCCTTATGTTCCCCCATTAGAATATTCCCCAATTAGACTGAAGGCAGTGACAGTTTTACTTGCTTGCAGTTGTATCCCAGGGACTTAATGGAGTGGCACATAATAAATGCTTAATAAATTCTTTATCTATCTATTGAAGACTCATTCTCATTTTGATTTCACTCATGCTCCTCATTTGAGTCCACTTGCACACTCCACCCTATGCTCTTTCCCCCTAGAGAGATCATGACAGGCTCATAATTGGGTCATTAAATGATAATATCTTTTAGCACTCTAGTTGACCCTACTTGGTGCCCATGGAATTGGGCATGGGCACTAAATCCCAGTATATTCTTGATTTCTCCAATTAGGGGTATCAGCTTAATGCTCGCTTTCATTTACCTCCCACAAAATCAGTGTTTTCAATAGGGACATAAATCACTTCAATGAAAGGCAGTCCAACAGGCACTGGTAAGTGCCAAGACAAATACCAACTACTGCCAAGGCACTGTGCCAGGTCCTGGGAACATGAAGAAAAAAATCTGCACCTGGGCATCCACACTAGGACATGCCCACAAATCTCTGTCTCGCTCTCTCTGTCTCTATCTCTCTCCTCTTCTCTCTCTCTCTGTCCCTCTGTCTGTCTCTGTCTCTCTGTCTGTCTTCCTTCTCTCTCTCTCTCTCTC
>CM053581.1:486148241-486176965 GCA_028627135.1 Pseudochirops cupreus
ACTAAAAGGCTTTAGCATCCTATTAAAATAATTTAAAAATTGTTATTGTCCATTTGTGTTTGTTCATGATCCCATGAACCATAGCACACCAACACTGTTTATGGGTTTTTCTTGGCAAAGATACTGGAGTGGTTTGCCATTTCCTTCTCTAGTGAATTAAGGCAAACAGAGGTTAAGTAACTTGCCTAAGGTTCACTCAGCTAGTAAGTGTCTGAGGTAGGAATTGAACTTAGGTCTTCTTGACTCTAAACCCAGTGCTCTATCCATTGAGTCATCTAATTGCCTCCAATTTAAAAAGAGGGAGTCACAAATCTATACTGCTCAGTGAAAATTCATCTCACTTCGATATTTTGGGGGATCTGTAATTTTATCATTGTAACACCCTAGAACCCAGCCTATTATCCTATAACCCAGGCAGAGTGAAAACTCTTCACATTAACCTATCATCCCCACTTTATCATCTTCAATTTCTATTTATCTACTGCCTACAAACATGCCTATGTCTTTGTCAGTCTCAAAAAAAAAATCCTTACTTGAATCATCTCTCTCTGCTAGTTACAATCCTGTACCTCTCATTTTTCATGGCTAAACTACCTGAGAAGATCTTCTACACCTGATGCCTCTACTTCCTTTTCTCATTTTCTTTTCTTGATTATAGCCTGGCTTCTGATCTCATTCAGCTTCAACTACTTTCTCCAAAGTTATCAATAATCTCCTTGTTTTAAAAAAGCTTTTACATAGAAATATTTACTTCAAAAAATATATCACAAATATAGAAGCTTACTCCTCTAACATGAGGGAGGTATAATCTTTTTCCACCTCCTCAGTCTCTTTGGTCGAAAACTCAACTCAGACTCAAATTCCAGGTACCTCGACTTCTTTGGGCTTCTATGCCAGGCTGACTGGCTACAGCACCCCACTTGCAATACTAGCTGCAAGCTCAACATGGTTGGAACACCTGAGTCCCATGAGGATTCAAGTTCCTCTGGTGCCTGAAACTGAGGAGTACAAACAACACAGAACAGAAACAAACACCTCTCTCTTCTGACACTGCCACTGCCATTGTACAAACCTTCATCATTTTGTGCCTTGAATAGTGCAGTAGGCTGCTGGTTGGTCTGCTGGTTACATCTTTCCCCATTCTAGTCCATCTTGTACTCAGCTATTAATATGATCCTCTGAAAGTGCAAGTCTCACCATGTCACCTTCCATTCCACCCCATTTAATAGACTCCAGTGGATCCTGATATCTCCAGGAACAAGGACCTCCTTGCCTTATTTCTTGGAGCTGGGGTCAGAGAGGGAACAAGGGAAAGAAAGTCTTGGTGCCCAAACTCTGGGTGAATTGTAATCTTGACACTTTGGATGCAGCAAATAAAAGTTGCAGAAACACCCATTATCTCTTAATTGTCCAATCTGTGGATCATCTTCTTCTCCTTCATCCCTGTCTCCTTCTATAATTTAATAAAGACTCAGAGATTGAGGAGATTAGAGAAGACAGAGGAAAAGAAGGAGCTAGATAATATCAAAATATTGATAATATCAAAGATAATATCAAAAGTTCAATGGTGGAAGAGATTGGATAAAGAGACTAGGAGTCATCTTTTATAACATGAGACATGCTGTCCCAGTACGATCTTTTTCCATAGCACTGAAGGACAAGTGCTCTTCTCTTTATTTTTGCTTCACGACTTCTCTGAATCTCAGTTACTTGAGATAGGACCTATATGCTCATAATTGGTTTTTCAGCCTTTTTCAGTGGGCAAGGAGAATGGGAGACGGGGATGGAGGAGGGAAAGGACTGGACCTGTGATTTTATTGATGTTGGGAACTCCCATGGTGGAAATTTCCTCTATCAATGCATATTGACAGTTGTTCTGCAATTGATTGTTTCAGAGAACTCCCTGAGACAGAGGATGAGTGATGTGTCACAAAGTCAGCATTCTAGTCAAGTCAAATTAAGTCAAGAAGTCTTTATTAGGCTATTACCATGTGCCAGGTACTGTGTTAAGCACTGGATATACAAATCTGAGCAGAAAGAGATAATGCTTACACCCAGGCCTTCCTAACTCCCAAGCTTACCTATCTACTATGTCATGTGGTCTCTCCTAGAGGGGAAAAAATATAAATTAAGCTGCCTCAGGAAGACTTGAAGTTTATGATTTGTTTTTGAAGTGGATCCATCATGGATTGGACCTACCTTACCTTCAGGGGCATGAATGCCAGTAGCTTTGTAGTCTAAGACTTTAATGTTCTACATTCTAATTTCTTTTCAACTTGGATACCTGATAGATTGAAATGATCTAGGCCTTCCTGAAGCCTTATCCTTAATCATTCAACTAGAGTGCTATGCCCAGATTCCTTTAAATCAAATTTTCTATAAACCACTGAAATATAACAGAGATAGCAGAAATTCTAAAATAAATACCCTGAGGGAATCGCATTCCTTAATTAATTATTATAATTTTGGATCTTTGGAATAAAATTATTGATGCCTATTTCCTTCAGAGGGAGGTGTTTGTACCATCTATTTTCCATGAGAAAATAAGGTTTCTTTGTGAACCTTCGTTTCCTTACCTTACTCCTAATCATAATTTCAGAATGTTACAGCTTGAAAAGGCTTGAGAAATCATTTAGTCTCCATGAATGCTGAGTGATATAGAGGAATGAGGGAGTGGCTAAGTGGTGCAGTGAGTAGAGCACCAGCCCTGGAGTCAGGAGGACCTGAGTTCAAATTCAGCCTCAGACACTTGGCACTTAATAGCCATGTGACCTTGTGCAAGTCATTGAACCCCAATTGCCCTGCCTTCTCCTCTCCAAAAAGCAAAAAACATTAAAAAAACATTAAAAAAAAGATATAGGGGAATGAGCTCTAGCTCAAATCCCATCTGTACTATGTATGGTGTGACTTTGGACAACTTACTTCATTTCTCTGGACCTCAATTTCTTCATCTGCAAAATGAGGGGGAGGTGAGAGGGTCAGCCAGATATCTTAAGTTCTCTTCCATCTTTAAATCTTATGATTCTATAATGTTGTCATAATGCTTCTTCATTGAAATTAATCAACAAATTTTCTCATTCTCTTTGACAACTTCACTATTCCTTCTAATGCTGTAATTAGCTAATAAAGTAAATTAAGCTGTGTTAATAAAAGATGGCTAGCGGAATTCTCAGGACTATTTGACCTATTCTAGGAAAAAAAGGTATATTTTAAAACAGTGACTCTTCAGAGAAAATCTTGTCAGATATAGACTCCCTGAAAGTAAGATCTGTCTTGTTTCTTGGTTTTGTATTCACCTAGTACCTAGTGGAGTACCTTGTACACAGTAGGCACTTAATAGATACTAGTGGAATTGAATGTTTTTAACTTTGTTCCCTAGCCAAAAATTAGTTAATCTTGGGAATTTCAGACCGTGGCTGGAAAAGAGGAGATATTTAAGAGATAGGGAAGGTGATGTCCTTCAGTTCACACCATGAAAACAGGCACCTATTCTCTCCTATGTACAATTGTTCCTGCTTAGTGACTTTGGTGATGACAGTGTTTCTGATTTTTCAGATGGAACTCCTTTGTCCTTCTAAATGAGTCTCCATAGCTACTGATCATTTCTTTCCCTTTTAGTCTTTTCTACTTTTAAATCTATTCTGGTAACTTCTTACTCTTCCTGTGGGGTTTCCCTAATTTTGTCATTGAGGAAAAGGGTGAAAGGTAATCAACAGTAGCCATAGACGATTACAGGAACTTTTCCGCTCTCAAAACATTCATGAACTCCAGCAAAGAACCTTGGCTACAGGCTAAAATAAATACAAATCAGTGAAAACCATTGAAAGTGATCAGCAGAGGTTTGGATGATCTCAAAAATCTGGGAAAAATTCTGTGGCTCCTAGATCACCTAATTATTGCTTTCTGTGCCAATTAACAGATTCCTGGACAAATTATGGAATAGGTAAAGTTTGTTTACAGTTGTGCTTTCCCCTCTGCAGTGCTCCATACACATGTGTTCCCAAATCCACAAGTTTATTTTTTTCTTATTAGAACTCTGCTTCAAGAAAAATACCAGAAACTCATTCACCCTAAGGTACACATAACTGATAACAAATTGATGCATTATCTCTTTCCTGGAGTTTAGCATTTTACTAGGAAGTAAAGTCTTAGAATAAAGGGATAAAGTTGGAGCTGGATAATTTTAGGCACCATTAATCCTGTGTACATAGGAGGATACTTTGGGGGCTTCCAGGAGCTAATTGTATCATGCCATCCAAATATGTGTTTCCCACTAAGACTAACCTTATAGGCTATCTCCATTCCTTGGAAAAAAGAACTTGAATTAGAAGTTTCTGAGCAGGAATGGGTCAGAAGATAAAAGACTGACAATGGTAAAATATGTTGGTTAAGAACCAAAAAAAAAAAAGAATGATACACTGTTATAGGTAGGCAGTTAGCTACCCTAAGAAAGTATGCTATTAATGCATTAAAGATGCATTGATCAAATTCATCAAAAAGCACTTGAGCAATTGCTAAAATGAATCACTGATGCTAGGTGTTATAGATAATAAGTTAATAATTCATTAGTTGAGTCAAAAGATAGAGAAACACAAATAGCTCTAATACAAAATATGACTCAATTAGAACATTTATTGTTATTCAGTCATTTTAGTTCTATAACTCCTCATGATCCCATTTGGGGTTTATAAGAGATATTGAAATGAGTTGCCATTACCTTCTCCAGCTCATTTTACAAATGAGGAAACTGAGGCAAACAGGGTTAAGTGACTTGCCCAGAATCACATAGCTAGTAAGTGTCTAAGTCCAGACTTGAACTCTGGAAGATGAGTCTTCCTGCTTCTAGCCCTGTGCTCTATCCATTGCACCACCTAGCTGCCCAGTTAATCAGAACACTAGAGGGTTAAAAAACAAAATGCTAGGTGTGGTCTGAGGTGAGATCAAGGAAGGCTAACAAAACCTTAGCAGTTCAGGATATTCAGCTTTCCCTGGAAGTTTATCCTAACCATCTCCCAGGTTTTCACATTCAATAGAAGAAATGAGGCAAGTGGTTGCAAGGTTGTGTGTATGCTTTTCCCCTCTGCTTCCTATCAAAAGGTTTTTTAAAAAAGGCAACCTTTACAAAAGGAAAGCTCCCCAGACAAAGAGCAGCTCTTAGAAATCTTGGCTTGGGCCGCTACTGACTTTTCTCAAACTTCAAATATTCTCAGAAACCTTTAATGGGTCTTTTCAGAGGGTGTCTCTGTCTTACTCTTCTCCTGGGTGAGAGATAAAGTTAAAGCGATTATGTGTCGGTTATACACCTAATCCAAAGTGACCCCTGCTCTATTTTTGTCTCTGGGCAGACTTTATTTATCTTTTTAAGGACTGATTCAATTCTGTGACATTTGAGAAGAATTTAGAATGCTTGCATATCCGGGAAAAAAAAACAAAAAACATTCAACTAAGGGGATGTCCTTGGATTGGTCCTTGAGTTACAAGAAAAGTTTGGGGGATTTTGTCAAAGGAGCTGATGACAAATTGCTGTTGCCTTCTGTGATGATGGAACATCCCTCTCTCAAATCTGAGGCAGCTAGTGCTGTAAGACCACATCCAGATGATGGAAACACTCAGGTTGTGCTTGGTGTAAGGCTCAAGGAAATACAATAATCTTTTTCTTTGGGTGACCTTAATTCAACCCAGTAACTTCCAATTCAGTTCAGCCTATTTTAGAGCAAGTCAACTTATATTTCAGATATATATATATATATATACACATACATATATATAATGTATGTATATGTATATATCCTTGGAGTTTGGCTAGTTTACCCTGGGCTCTCCTTGCCCCCTTCCACTCCCCTCTCCCCCAATTTACATATGAGGAAACATATTCAGAGAAGTCAATCAATCAATCAATCAATAAGGATTTATCAAAACTTATTATATTCTAGGCACTGTGCTAAGACCTGAGGAGAGAGACTTGAGGCAAGGAGTTCCATTAGAAGGTGCTTGAAATAATCTAGGCAAGATGAAATGAGGGCCTGGACTAGGTTGGGGGCTCTGTAAGTGGAGAGAAGAGGGCATACATGAGAGTTGTTGTAAAAGAAAAGAATTTACTAAATTTAACCACTGGTTGGGTAAATAGTGAACCTGAGTGACTGAGAGAATGGTGGTGCTTATAGCAAAGTTAGGAAGAGGAGAGAATTTGGAGGGAAAGAAAATGAGTTCTGTTTTAAAAATCCTGAATGTGAGATGCCCGTGATATATCCATTTCAAGCTGTCTGATAGACAGTCATATAGGACTAGCATACAAGAGAGAGACAGGGATAGATAGATACATCTGCAAATGATCTGCATAGAGATGATAATTAAACCTATGGAAGATGATGAGATCAAAAAGGAAGATCATATAGAGAGAAATACATGTGAACCAAGGTGAGAGCCTTGGGATACCCACACTTAGTAGACTTGGATGGAGATACAGTGAAGGACAGTGAGAAGGAGATTAGATAAGAAGGACAACCAAGAGAATGTAATGTTATGAATACATAGGAGAGAGAATATTTAGGAAGAGAAGAAGTCAAAAGCCTCAAAAGCTTCAGAGAGGTCAAGGGTTGTTGCTGTTGAGTTGTTTCAGTCAGGTCTGACTCTCTATGACCCTATTTAGGGTTTTCGTGCCCAAGATACTGGGGGTAGTTTGCCATTTCCTTCTCCAGCTCATTTAACAGATGAGGACACTGAGGCAAAGAGGATTAAGTGACTGCCTAGAGTCACACAACTAGTAAGTGTCTGAGGTCAAATTTGAACTCAGATCCTCCTGACTCCATGGCTGGCATGCTATCCATTGTGCCACCTAGATGTCCTAGGATAGAGATTAAGAAAAGGCTATTCAGTTTGACAATTAAGAGATATTGGTGACTTTGGAGAGAGCATTTTCAGTTGAATGATAAAGTTGAAAGCTAGATTGTAAGGGTTTAAGAGAGCGCAAGAGAATAAGGGAGACATACACATAGAGACAGAGTGGGAGAGAGACAGAGAGACAGACAGAGACATAGAGTAAATGAAAGAGAGAGAGAGAGAGAGAGAGAGAGAGAGAGAGAGAGAGAGAGAGAGAGACCACATGACATAGCTATCCATTAGACAGCTTTCCCTTGATATCATGTAGGCATCTCAAGTTTAGGATGTTCAAAGACAGAATTTATTATGTTCCCCTGGTGGGAAAAACTCTTCCATTTTCTTAAAGAGAGAGAGAGAAGGAATAAGTACAGATGGTTTTTTCAAGAAATTTTTCTGAGAAGATACAAGGGTAGATATAAGATGATAGGTAACAGGAATGGTAGGACTAAAAAAATTGTTTTTTTTTTAAGGATGGGAAAAACAAAGATGTGTTTGTAGATAGCATATTAGGAACCAAAAGATAAAGAGAAATTGAAGATTAAGGAGAGAGTGGGGATGATGGGTGGGGCAATCTGCTAGAAAATCTAGAGGGGATGGCATCAAGGGGCCATGTAAAGGGGATCATCTTGGGAAAGAAAAGGATCACCCCCTATTTAAAGACGAGAGTGAAAATGGAAAATAGTGGGGGGAGATGTCTGTAGGATGTGAGATGGAAGGAAAAGGAGAAGGAACTCTTGGAGAACTGCTAAATTTTCTTTTCAGTGACAATGTTTGGAATGGTCATAATAGAGATTAGGATAGATGATAGAGAATACATTTGAGATGGATGGAAGGACTGCCTTATTTCAGTGAGAACCCAATTGAGATTGGATCATGCAGCTTTTATGATCCTGTGAACTAATTATCCTGAATTTAACAACCAAAGACCTAACTACGAATTCTGGTACCTGGGAAAAATTCAGTTGAGCTGAATTAGTGACAGGGATAGAAAGGAGGGCAGGAAGGTAAGTAGTAGATAGTTTGCCCTGGTGAGGTGAGTCTTACTGGGAAAGGTGGTTGTTTATCCTTCAGATGGCCTTGCCCTAGCCCCAGTGACTTACTACTAATGATTGCAAAGGAAGTAGAGAAGGAAGGTGATAGGTTGGGGAAAGGTGGGCCCTGGGAAAGGGGTGGGGTATTTCTAGATAGTAAGTATTGTATGCTTACAGATGGATAGAAAATTTCCATAGAGATGGCACTTGAATTCTGGATATTCTTGGATTATTGGCCATGATTTTTAGTTTTAAAGCATCACCAGGAAAATATTTATAATAAAAAGATGGGCATTTTTTGATGGGTGAACAATTTTATTGAAAATCCTATTCAGTTTACCAAATGCGATTGTGATCTAGCTATTTAATTCTGAGATCGATAATTATCTTATGATGCCTGAGTATACCAGTTGCCCTCAAAGTCTTAGTGTAATATAAATGTATTATACACATGCACGTGCATACACACATATATACATACACACATTTATAATTATTTATAATTTATATATAATTTATAATTATTATATACACATCTATGTACATACATAGATGTTCATATATGTATAGATATATAGTTCTATTTTGCAATAGTTATATAGTTATATTTTTCAATAATACACATATTTTCATGCATAATGATGTACTAACTTAATGGACTACCTATAATCCAAATGCATATCATAATCTGAACGATGAATAAATCTTCAATGATTTCATCCACTGTTTTTCTTGTGTGGATTGTTAAGTATCCTTTGAATAATTATAGCTCTTATTGGAGAGGGCCTGTAGAATGCTATTTTTTGATTCAATCAAATGTTCTCTGTGCATTCTGTGCACATCATTCTGTGAATCAGAGAACTTTTATTGCGCAAGTCACTTCTATCACTATAGCAGTGTCAGTTAGACTGGAGTTCTAAACTTATCAGACCATCTGTGTTGTATATATCGTTTGTTTTGGGGGGCCTTTGTGAAACTGGATTTTCTTGTGAGTCACTGATATAAAAACGTCTTTTCCAAAAGTTCTTTTTTTTTCTTTCCTGCAGGTGGGTAAGGAGGAGGTTTGTTTTATCTTTTTAAAAACTTGAAATTATGTTTCAGAATTTCAAGGAATACTAGTGATTGCTGAATTGTTTGATGGATGTAATGGGGACATTGTTGAAATCTAGAAGCTGTCAAAGTTAAAACTTGATTCACTGAATCATATCAGTGGGAATGTTTAATATAGTACTATATTTGGAACGTACTTTGGGAGCCTTTCGTGGTGTGAAGAAAGTGACTATTTTAGACATTTCTCCTCCCCTTCCTATTGTTGAACACTATACTTGCTGTACAGTATTCTCAAATGTTATACCAACATAATATTTGGGCAGGTATTTGAGTGAAAATGTTTAATAGTCTTGTTTAAACTAAAAATTGTTTAAAAGCTTACCGGTTACAGTGAAATGTCACTAGAACCTCTAGAAATACTTTGGTCCCTGGTCTTGACTAGAAGAAATATTCAGCACCGGAAGTGGCAGTTCCCACAATTTTGAAAAGGAAACCGAGATGTTATCTTATTATAAAATTTCTGCTTGCTGAGCTGTTTGGCAACACATTTGGTAATACTTCCTACGTTGTTGCACTGAGTCCTCCTCTGAAGACCACTTCCATCCTTCCTGACCACTCATACTAAACTCCCGTCTCATATAACCAAATGCCCATTGGGTATCCTTCCCTTGATATCTTGCAGGCATCTCAAGTTTAGATTGTTCAAAGACAGAACTCATTATGTTCCCTTGGGGGATAAAAAAAACTCTTCCATTTTCCTAAAGTAAGGCAGTTAGGTGATACAACAGACAGATCCTTGGGTCTGGAGTCAAGATGTGACTTCAAATCTAGCTTTCGAAATTAGCTCTGGGACTCTAGGCAAATCGTCACTTAACCTTTGGATGTTTCAGTTTACCCACTGTAAAATGGGAATATTAACACACACCTCCCAGGGATGTTCTGAAGATCAAATGAGGTAATATTTGTAAAGCACTTAGCACAGTGCTTCATGTGTAGTAGGTGGTACATAAATGTCCCTTCCCTGCTCTTCCTAGAGAGGGAATAACTTTTTTTTCTGTTTGCCAGGTTTACCTCAAGTCATTCTAGAATCTATATCCAAATAGTTGTTAGTACTAGACTCTTAACTCCACAATGTAGCTCACATGTGTACCTTATCTTCAAGATTTATACCCTAGTTCATGCCTTCATTATTTCTCACCTTGACTGCTGCAATAATCTCCTAATTGGTTTCCTTTACCTCCAGTCTCTTCCCCCTCCACTCCATTTTTTAGTATAGCTTTCAAATGGATATTTCTTTTTTTTAATTTTAAAACATTTTTATTTAAAGTTTTGAATTCCAGATTCTATCCTCTGTCCCTCTCCTATATCCCTCTATGAGATGGTAATTAACCAGATATAGGTTATACATATGCAATTATGTAAAACATTTCCATATTAGTCATCTTGTACAAGAAGACTCAAATAAAAGAAAAAAATGAAAGAAAGTGAAAAATAGCATGCTTCAGTCTGTATTCAATCAATAGCAGTTCTTTCCATGGAGGTGGATAGTATACTTCATCATTAGTCTTTTGGGGTTGTCTTGGATCATTGTATTGCTAAGAACAGCTAAGTCATTCACAATTCTTCATCCAACAATATTGCTATTACTCTGTACAACATTGTCCAGGTTCTGTCCCCCCTTCACTATACATCAGAACACATAAGTCTTTCAAGGTTTTTCTGAAACCATCCTGCTTGACACTTCTTGAAGCACATCAATATTCTGTTACAACCATATACAACAACTTGTTTAGCCATTTCCCATTTGATGGATATTCCTCTGATTTCCAATTGTTAGCTACCACAAAAAGAGTTGCTATAAATATCTTTGTACAAATAGGTTCTTTTCCTTTTTTTTTCAATGTTTTTGAGATATAGATCTAGCAGTGATATTTCTGTATCAAAGGGTATGCATAATTTTATAGCCCTTTTGGGCATAGTTCCAAATTGCTCTCTAGAATGGTTGGATTAGGTCACAACTCCATCAACAATGCATTAGTGTCCTAATTTTCCTACATGCCCTCCAACATCCAACATTTTCCCTTTTTGTCATATTAGCTAATATGATAGGTATGAGGTTTTGATCAACAGTGATTTAGAGCATTTTTTCATATGACTATAGATAGCTTTGATTTCTTTGTCTGAAAA
The DNA here is from genome assembly GCA_028627135.1 of Pseudochirops cupreus. Taxonomy (NCBI): domain Eukaryota; kingdom Metazoa; phylum Chordata; class Mammalia; order Diprotodontia; family Pseudocheiridae; genus Pseudochirops; species Pseudochirops cupreus. The sequence goes on from CM053581.1 coordinate 486,159,389, forward strand.
TTACCCATTCATATCTTTTGACCACTTGTCAATTGGGGAATGATTTATATTTTTATAAATTTGACTAAATTTTCTATATATTTGAGAAATGAAGCCTTTATCAGAGATACTTGATGCAAAATTCTCCATTCCTCCAACCCAGCTGCAGTTCTCTGCTTTTCTTATCATTTTGGTTACATTGGTTTTATTTATGCAATTTTTTTTTAACTTTACATAATCAAAATGATTTATTTCACATTTTATAATGTTCTCTATATCTTCTTTGGTTCTAAATTCTTCCTTTATCCATATATCTGACAGATAAATTATTCTGTGCTCTCTTAATTTCCTTATGGTATCACACTTTATGTGTAAATCATGTACCCGTTTTTACCTTATCTTGGTATAGTGTGTGAGATGTTGGCCTATACCTCATTTCTTAGCACTTTTTGTCAAATCAGGAGATTTTTGCTTCAAAAGTTTGGATCTTTGGATGAGTCATATATTAGATTACTATGGTTATTTACTATAATGTAATTTTGTGCTTAATATAGTCCAGTGATCCACCACAATTGTCTCAATTTCCTTTTCCTTGCTGAGGAGTTCACTCTTTTCATTTTGATACCAGTAATTTGGTTTTCTTCTTTCGTTTTAAAATCAAATTAACCAATAGTATATTTTATTTTATTATTTTAAAAAATAAAATCAACTTTTAGTTTTTTTTTATTAGTTCAATGGTTTTCTTACTTTCAGTTTTATTAATCTCTCCTTTGATTTTCAGGATTTCCAGTTTGGTGTGTAATTGGACATTTTTAATTTGTTCTTTTTTTGATTTTTTAGTTTTGCACCCAATTCATTAATATGCTTTTTTACTATTTTATTGATGTATGCAATTAGAAATAGATGTTCCCTTAAGTACTGCTTTGACCACATCCCATAAATTTTGGTATGGTGTCTCATTGTTATAATTTTCTTTAATGAAATTATAGATTGTATCTATAATTTGTTCTTTGCCCCACTTGTTTTAGGATTAGATTATTTAATTTCCAATTAATTTTTAATCTCTTTCTATTGTCTATTACTGAATATAATTTTTATTGCATTGTGATCTGAAAAGGATGCAGTTAGTATTTCATATTCTCTACATTTGATTGTGAGCTTTTTATATCCTAATACATGGTCAATTTTTATGTGGATGCCATGTACTGCTGAGAAAAAGGTTTATTCCTTTCTATTCCCACTGAATTTTCTCCAGAAATCTATCATATCTAACTTTTCCAGATTTTTCTCACTTCCTTAACTTCTTTATCATTTATTTTTTGGTTAAATTCGTCTAGTTCTGTGAGGCGAAAGGTGAAGTCCCTCACTAGTACAGTTTTATTATTTATTTTCTCCTATAACTCATTCAACTTCTTAGAAAATTTAGATGCTATACCATTTGCTGCATATATGTTTAACATTGATATGACTTCATTGTCTATGGTACCTTTCAGCAAGATATAGTTTCCTTCTTTATCTCTATTTATTAGATCTGTTTTTACTCTTGCTTTTTCTGAGATCATTGTTGTTACCTCTTCTTTCTTTGCTTTGGCTTAAGTATGATAGATTCTGCTCCAGTCCCTTAGCTTTACCCTGTGTGTATCACTCTTCTTCGGATGTGTTTCTTGTAAACAACATATTGTAGGTTTCTGTTTTTAATCCGTTCTGCTACCTGCTTCCAAATGGATATTTCTAAAACATAAATATGGGCACATCACTCCCCTGTTGACCTTCAGTGGCTCCCTATTATCTGGATAAAATACAAATTCCTCTCTTTGGCATTTAAAACCTTTCACAATCTGGCTCTAGTCAACATATTTAAACTTATTGCAAATTACTTGCCTTCACAGGTAGGTCGTTCAGTGGATAGAGTGTTGGACCTGGAGTCAGGAAGACTTATGTTCAAATCTACCCTCAGACACCAGCTAAGTGCTGGTATACTGTACAATGGGGATGATGGTAGCACCTACTTCCCAGGGTTGTTGCAAGGAGAAAGGGAGATGATATTTGTAAAGTTCTTTATAAACCTTTCAGATAAATATTTATTTCTCTCATATTAAAAACCATTTATTATTTGAGATTAAGATATTCCCTTTTCTATCTCTTCATTCAGAAACCAGTCCTTTGTAGCATATTCAGCCAGCCTCTAAAGGGCATTGATGATAGATAGGATTGCCCAAATCTTTGGGGTACCTGCTTTTCCATCTCAGGTGAGACTTCACCCAATTAGGAGACCTCACAAACAGAATCCATTCTAAGCAAGATCTTGCACTTAGAAAGTAAGCCCTCGTCTGTCCTTGGAACCTTCCATTAGTATTTAGAGTGATCTAGCTTATGAAGGGGAAAACCAACCAGTGAGGTCTAGGTGGTGATGGATTCTTTTGCCCAGGTTGCTGAAGGCAGCTGAGTCTCATGATTAAGTTAGTTCTCTGCAGGAGGAGTTGAAGACTTTTTTCCCACCTCATCATTAATATGTCCATCTCTTATTAATTGTTAACCAACTAGAATTGATTTCCACCTATTGGGAACACCTAATCCTCAAAGGGCATGTAAGTGTTGAGAGGCCTTCATGATTTGTCTTTGGTTTATGAGAGAAAGCAAAATTACCATTCTTTTATTAATTATTTGCTAGACCTAATTAATAAAATTATTAATTACCCAGACACTAAGTCTCTCAAACTTTTTGTACATCACACCTAGAAAAGATAAATAAATGCTAACTATTATTATTCCCAGAAACTGGTCAGCTTACTGTTCACTGTTTATGCCCTATCCAGCTCCCAGCTCTATAACTTTTCATAGTCTTATCCTCATGCTTAGAATACACTCTCTCCAACATCTGCTTTCAAGAATTCCTGGTTTCCTTCAAGGCTTAACTGAAATACCGCCTATTGCTTAGAAGTCTATCTCTCTGTCTCTGACAAAGAGGTGGGTCTTGTTGCCAAGGATAACCCCTGAAAATGTGCCCTTGATCCTACCCTTTCCCATATTCTCTAATAGATTGCCTCATGTCATAACTATTTTCTCTGTAATCTTCAATCTTTCCCTACTTACTGGCTATCTGCAAATATGTCCATGTCTCCTCCATCATTAAAAAATCCTCACTTGTGTCTATCAACCTTGTATAATTCTTTGATTCTTTTGAGGCTCATCTCCTATGCCATTTTCAATGGGAAGTCTTATCCCTGTTTGTTAGTGCTTTTTCTCTGCCCCTCAAATTTCGTACATAAAAAAATATATAAACATATGCATACATGTCACACACATATAGAAAACATGCACAAATATATATAATACATGTATGTGCATTATATATATGTATTCATATTATATTACCTCCTTAATAAAATGTAAATTTTTTGAGCACAGGGCCTACTTTTCCTTTTGTCTTTGTATCCCCAGCGCCTAGCACAGAGCCTTGTAAAAGATAGGTACTTAAATACATACTTGCTGTATTAGATTGGAATCTCTCTTGTTTGTCACTTTGGGGTTCTTTTAAATTTTTCCTTCTTTTGCACCTGTCACATCTAATCATTTAGTAACTCCTATTTATTTCACCTCTACAATATCTCTCATATTCATTCTTTTCTTTTTATTTCTACTTTGTTGTTGTTGTTCAATCATTTCCAACTCTTTGTGACCCCATTTGGAGTTTTCTTGCCAAAGATACTGGAGTCATTTGTCATTTCCTTCTCTAGTTCATTTTAGAGATGAAGAAACTGAGACAGGGTCACATAGCTAGTAAGTGTCTGAGGCCAGATAGAGTTTAGGAAGCTGTCGGCATGACTCCAGGCCCAGCACTCTGCTCACTGCACTACCTAGCTGTCACTATCAGCAGCTTAATATCTCTTCATTAACTTCCTACCCTATCACAATAGTCTCCTAAGGTTCTCTCCTTGTTCCGCTTTGCCCTAATAGCACTACGAGGATAATCTTTCTTAGGTATAGCTCAAGTCGTATTTCTCCTCTGCTCAAAAATCTTTAAGGGTTCCTATTGAGAACAAAGTTTAGCCATCTTTGCTTGGCATTTAAAGCCCTCCACAATCTGGCACCAGCCTACTTTATCAGCCTTATCTCACATTACTCGTTTCCATGTATGTATTTCAGGCAAAGCAAATTACACGTTATCTTCTGATGCCGAAGTACTTTCTCTCCTCCATGCCTTTATTTACATTGCTTTCTGTTCCTGGAATTAATTTCTTATCCATCTTAACCTATTGAATCCCCAACTATTCCTCACTGTTTAATTCAAATGACCAAACAAACAAAACAGACTTCACCAAGCCTGTCCTGATACCTTTGGTGAAATGCCTTCCCTCAGAGACTTCACATAATATATATACAACATGTATATACACACATGTGTGTAAACACACATACATACAAATGCATACATGTTTACAAGTACACATACTTTTTCTATATCTCAAATGTGCTTGTCTGACAGTTTAAGTATTATGGTTATCAGTATATCTGCTTTTTTTTCTTATTAGATCATATGTTGCATGAGTCCAAAGTGTGTCATATGCCTTTTGGAGCCCCTAGAACCTAGCTCAGTGCTCTGTATACATTACTTAAGAGAGACTTATTTAATTAATTAATGTGGCTATTATGCTTCGTAGGGCAGATAATTGATATAAATCTTCCTTTAGATTGCTAGTTTGAATATTTCTGAAAGCAGATGAATGCTACAACTTTGAAAATCTAGTGTTTATATTTGCTAAATTGATGTCAGCAGGGGGCAGTCAACTACTGAATTTCATGAGCATCTTTTCTCTCTGTTTTTTTGTATTTTTCCTTAAAGTTTCCCAAATCATGATTTACGAAATAGCTACCATATGTCAGTCACAGTGTTGTCAGCAGAGATAGGTTTTTATAAGGAATGAGAGGCCTCATAGAAAAGACACTGAAACAGTTTGCCAGACGAAGGGCTGCATTAATGTTGAATGTTAATTCTCGATCACCCCTTATATTGGTGTTTTCCAGCAAAGGACTAAAACATTGTTTTCTTAGCGGTGTAGTGTTGGGAATTTTTCATCCTGACAATATATATTATGAGAAATTCATATAGATTGGGAAATGACTGACCAACTTATGTTATATTTGTGTGACAAAATATTATTGTGCTTTAAGAGAGGACAATATGAGGAATTCAGAGGAACTTGGGAAGAAATGAACTAGCACAGTGTATTTCAGAATAACTATGAACTAATGCAGGGTGAAGAACATAGAACCAGGAAAACAATCTATGCAATTATAATACAAGTTAAAAAAAGCCAACAACCTTGAAATGAAGCTGAACACAGTAATTATAAGGACTAATCTTTATCCTAGAGAAGAATCGAGGAAATTCACCTTTCTCTTTTCCATAGAGAGGTGGGGGACATAGGGATGCTAAGTGTTGCAAATCTGTTTTAATTAGGACAGTTGGTCTGCTTTTCTTTGTCACAAAAGGAAGATTCAACATGTGTGGGGCTATATCTGGAAATTACAAAGATGTAAAGCTCAAAAGGCACCAACGAACCTTTTTTTTATTCAGAAAATATGTATGGACAAAGTATAATTGAGATTAGGGATGTTTCTTTCCTGCTTAAGTCTTTTGGAAAGTATAAATCCTAGGAGATTTGGCTCCAAGTTGGGGTTCTCCATGCAAGCACAGGTTAATGAACAGCTCTAAGGAAAAGGGATGAAACCTCCAAGAAGCCCACTCAGACATTGGGGACAAGCCACTAAATCTTGTGCTTTTGGCTGAGGTGGGGTGGGGGTATAGGGAGGAACCAAATACAGCAAATGCCATAAAGAGTATGTATGGGGTAAAAAAAACCCATTCAAAATTTAATCAAGAACATGGAGGTTTCTCAGGATAAAAAGAGGAAATTTTTATTCTCTTCCCCCACGGGAAGAGAGTGGTCCTCTCCATGACAGATCAGGGAGAGGGGGCGTGTTACAGAAGCTGAAACAAAAATTTATACCCTAATGCAGTCAAGCCTCCTCCCACTGCTGTCCCTTCTCCCATTGGCTGGGAGGTGGGCTTACAATCTGAGCTTGAAATCTCTTCCAATGATAAGGAACAAAGAAGCCTGCCACTATCCCCTGTTGGCTGGGAGGTAGGCAGGGAACCAGAGTATTTTATGTCCTCATCTGGCAAAAGTCAGCAAGGGTGGAGGGCGAAAACCCCTAAAGGGACTAATGTTAATAAGGGTGTGGCAAAAAGGGGTGGAGGTCAGAAAAACTTTATGCTATAATACAGCCAGAGGGCAAAAGTGCCATAACTAATAAGGCAGCAGGACTAGTAATGATTGGGATGATACTAAAAATAATAGCTAGCTTTTAAATATTGCTTGAAGGTTTGTAAAATGCTTTTCACATGTTATTTCATTTTATCTTCACAATAACCTTGGGAGGTAGGTGCTGTTATTATTCTTATTTTACAGATGAGGAAACTGAGGCAGACAGATGGTTAAGTGACTCAGCAGTGTCACATAGCTAGGAAATATCTGAGGCAGGATTTGAACTCAGATCTTCCTTGGCTTCAAGTCCAGAGAAAAAAAGAGGTGTGAAAAGGGAAGAAAAAGTGGGAAGAACAAAGAAAATAGAATTTGGAGAGGGATAATTTGAGACATTTGGGACTATACCTTGCCTGGTAGGAGAGAAAGGTAAAATTCAACATTGTCTTGAAGGCCTGTATCTGGACAGTTTTGTGTCTAAGGCAAGTACTACAAATCATGCCCGTGATGAAGTACTGATGAAGAGGTACTCCCAATGGAGTGGGGGTTGGGACAGGAGAAGATAGAGACCCAGTAATAGTGATGTGAGGCTTCTGCTGAGAACATTTTCATGGGCAGAGGAAGAGCTCAACCTCACCTACCATCTGGAAGCTCCCTATTTGAAATTATTTGTCTTGCTAACCAGATGCTAACCTCCATTGCTTTTCTGCTGTGAAAGGACTGTAACTGTTCTCACTGCCTTCTAAATTTGGTGCCCTAGGGAAAGTTGCCCTGCTCTAGTTATGGCTCTGATAAGCATTAGTCCATTGGAAGGAAAGATGCTAAGAAGAGACTGGGGAATCTTTTGTTCCTATGACCTAATATAGTTTAGGCAATGGAGCAGCTAGGTTGTGCAGACAGCAGAGTGCTGGGCCTGGAAAACCCAAGTTCAAATCTGGCCTCAGATGCTTACCAGTTATGTGATTCTGGGCAAATCAGTTATAAAATTGGGATCATAATAGCATTCACCTCATAAGGTTGTTGTAAAAATCAAATGAGATATTTGTAATGTATTTAGCACAGTGCCTGGCATGAAGTAAGTGCTTAATTTTAGTCCTTCCTCTGTACGTCACTGAAATTTAGATTAGGCTCTATGTAGTGGTACAAATTCTAATTAGTGCGTTATCAATTTAGATGAAATTTAATTTTTATTATTTTGGGGCACAGCATCATTGTTGTTGTTTGTCATTGGGGGTCTTCAAATTCCTACATTTTCTAGGTTCCAGAATGGTTTAACATCTTTTTCCTCTTTAGGTCAATGATTTGTTTGGGGGTATCTTTGGTGCTTTTGGTTTTGTTCTTCAGCATCTGTAAAATATGATTAATGATTGCAGAGAGTTTGAGTGACCTGCCCAACTTGTGTAATCAGTATGTATCAGAGCAGGACCTGAACCCAAATCATCTGCGCTATGAGATGGGTTGTAGGGTGAAGGATAAGAATACCTGTATAGGCTTCTGGTAGTGTTAAGTGTTATACAGGTAAAAACTGGGAAACCTGGGCTGAGCTCAGAGTGAGAGGCAAAAGGAAATAAGCATTTATATAGATCCTTCTGTATACTAGGCACAGTACTAAGTGTTTTACAAATGTTATCTCATTTGATCCTTGCAACAATCCTGAGAGTTCGGTGATGTTATCCCTGCTGTGCAGTTAAAGTAACTGAAGTGTGTGAGTTTGGATTTGAAGGTAGGTCTTCCTGACTCCAGGTCCAGCACTCTAGCCAATATGCAACCTAACTGTCTATACTGTAGCTGTGCTCTGGGAATACATCCCAGGCTACAAAGATCAGTGAAAAGAAGTTGAGCACATTCTTTCATCCTAAAGCATTCAATTTGCTCTGTCTGGAAATATTGAAAGATGTTATGAGGAAGGAAGAATAGGTTTATTCCATGCTGGTCTAGAAGGCAGTATTAGGACCAATAGGTAGAAGTCAGAGGAAGAGAGATTTTTAATTCATTATAGGAAATGACTTCTGAACAACACTCAATGATAGAATTGGGGAGAGACTAAGTATGATGGTGATGTATAAACAGAGAGGAAGATCAGGGCTCAAAGACTATACCTAGTGAGCTTCTCTTGGTTTGGCCATGGGCTAATCATGGGTTTGAGATCTCTGGGCCAGCAAGATTTGCTCTATTTTGTTTTGCCTGTTACGTTTGAAATGGGTGCTCTTGATCTCAAGAATCCTGCCCAGGAGAAAGAATAAAGCTAAATTGGAGCAAATTCCTCACCATTACCTGAAAAACACTTTAAAGTGCTTGCTTTACATGAAGCAAGTCAATAGAAATATTGTCTTTCACAGCAGACAATACAGAGTGGATGGGTCTAAGCGTTTTCTCAGCAAACTGAATTAGGAAGACCAGGTAGTTTTCCTTTGACCTCTTCTAGAAAGGTAGTTTAATTATGGTACTTATTTTATTAGAAAATGTCTCATGCTATATAAAACATTTAGCAAATATTACGCATATTATCTTGCTAATTAATTTATCATTAATACATAATCATAATGTAATTAAATACATTTAGAATATAAATCCCTTATAAACAGGGATTGTTTCATTCTTTGTACTTGTATCCATGACACCTAGCACTGTCCCTGGCACATAATTGATGCTTAAAAAATACTTATTGATTATTTGATTGATTAATGAGAGCGGCATGTCAAATGGATAGAGAAGGTTGGTCTTAGAGCTATTATGGTCTGAGTTCAAGTGCTTCCTCTAATACACCATACTGCTTATATGACCTTGGGAAAGGAATCTTAATCTCTCAGCACCTCACGTAACTCTCTAAGACCGTAAGGTACAGAAAAGTTGTGAATCTGAACAGTTGCAAGGAGTTTCCACACTAGAAGTCCTCTACACTAATAAAATTATAGGCTTGAATCTAAATAATGCCCCAGTTTGCCCCCATAAAAAGTCATCCCATTAATAAGTGTAATAACAATTGTATGTATGTATGCATGTATGTATAAATATATATGTATATGTGTGTACATGCATCTATATCTATATATATCTATATCTATATATCTATATCTATCTATCTATCTATCTATCTATCTATCTATCCATCATCCAGGAATAAGAAGGTAATAGTCCACGGATCAGAATTATGTTCAGTTTTAGGCATCACAATTTAGGAAGGACAATGAAGCCTTTGGAGTCACTCCCTAATTCTCAGGACAGTTTCCCTAGATAAAAGCTACCCCAGGATGTTTTTTGTATATGCTTCCCCTAAAACCATAGTAGCGGTCAACCAGAGGACAGAATAGTTCATATTGCAGCCACTTAATGAATTGGCATAGTGGAAAAAGTGGCAACAAAGCACAATTTTCAAAACATGACTTCCCCATCAACCCAGGGCACATTATCTTACAAATACATACAATAGACATCATCAGTGGAAAAAGTGGGGAAACATAGGTAATGTATGAGTGAAGCACACATGTAGGAAATATATATATGGTCAGGGAACCTACATGCATGGGTAACTAATTCCTTTGATGTTGATATAGGGCCACTGATGTCTTCTAGTGATGACATTACTCCTACTGAGTCTGCTCCCCTCTGGTCTTGGAGTGTATGTCTGATACTGCTTTGACACTACGAGATTCTGCTCTGCTAGATACACAGTAGTCTCTACCATGTCTCTGGTTAATAGACGGTCCACTCCCTCAAGCTTCTGGCTCAGTTAGGATCCCAATATTTTTCTTCTTCACGGTTAGAGTGGGTGCTGCCATGATCTTTTAGAAAAAGCCAGTACTCCAGTTCTTTTATCTTGGTCCCCCCTTCATTATTGGAACTACTCATACCACAAGAGTGTAGAGGTATTGTGATCTGTGTCAAAGGGTACTGGAAAAAATTACTTATTATTAAAATATTAATTATTAGGCCCTATAGGGGTTGATCTTCATTGGCAGATGGCCATCTGGTTTCTACTTGAAGACTTCCAGTAATGAACAAATCATTGAATCTTATACCAATCAATTTTCATTATTAACAACCTAGTTTTAGGAATTTCATTCTTATACCAAACTCAAGTCTGTTGCCCTCTGGCTTTTGTCTATTGATCTTGGATCTTACTTTAAGTTACATAGGCTATGCCTCCTCTTTCTTCTAAATGAGAATTCTACATTTCAAGAGATAAATCATATTTCTCTTTTTAGTCAACTTTCCAGGTTAGATACTTCCAGTTCTTTAAACGTTCAAAACATGACATGGCTTCTGGACGCTTCTCCATCCTGATTACATTACTCTAGACATTCTCTACTTGATCAAAATCTCTTCTAAAATGGGACATCCACTAGTGAACAAAACCCTACCAATGAATATAATGGAAGTATTTTTTCCCATGATCTGGAGTTTGATTAGCAAAGCCAAAGATTTCATTAGTTTTTTTCCTTGCATCTATCTTTTGTAAATATTCTCCAAAAACTCTAAGCTCATCAAAGTCTTTTTGCATAGCAACTTTAATGGTTCTTTATAGGCCATCCTCCTTTTTTCTCCTTTTTGGTGCCCATTTGCCACCAAAATTTATTTTTAAAAATTTCACCCGTTCCCTCATTAGAACTTCTAGTCATGGGTTGCCATCTGCCTTTTCTCAGAACTTGTAAAATTTTGCTTTCTTTACGACTAGGATATGTGGATAATTAGCCTCAGAGTTCTTCTTTATTAGTGTTAAAATTCTAAGATGACATGGTAATTTTTCTTTCAAGGTCCCATCTTTGCCATATTTCTAACTAGTTTTACTGTATTGTCTGAACTATATATGGAAAAATGATTACCCACATTGCTTTCTCTACCTTTAGTGAGATGATCATAGGATCAAAGAATGTTATAATTGAGCATTGGAGGTACATAGTATCATAATATCATATGTCATGGGATCACAGATCTTAAACTAAGAGGAACTTCAGAGACCATCTATTCTACCCATCCACCCCCATCTCCCATTTTACAGATGAGAAAATATACTTTCAGAGAAGCTAAGTGATTTCCCCTAGGTCACACAGATTGCAAGCATTAGAGATGGGTCCTCTGAATCCAGATCCAACATCAGAATTTATCATAACTTCTACCAATAATTAATGGAATTAGTGGAATTAGACTTGTAGCTGATAGCAGTTGATGCCCCTCAACAGTAGTATTTCTTATCTTTATACTGGGCCTATAATCCACAGGGATATAAGGAATAGACTCTTAAAGACAAATTCCTCTAATGCAGCGGTTCTCAACCTTTGGGTTATGTTCAATTTGTAACAATGAAAATACATCCTGCATATCAGATAGATTCATAACAGTAGCAAAATTACAGTTATGAAGTAGCAACAAAAATAATTTTATGGTTGGGGGTCACCACAACATGAGGAACTGTATTAAAGGGTCACGGCATTAGGAAGGTTGAGAACCACTGCTCTAATGGATGCAACTACACCCATGATCACACCCTCCTCCAGGTCAAACCTCTTGACTTGATTGAATTTGTTTTTGCTTTTCATTGCATACCTTAACGCAGTGCCTGAAACATGCCAAGTACCTAATAGATGGTTGTTGATTGAGTGATTGTTTAAATTTGCCCTTCATACAAAATATTCTAGTTACAGCTCTGTGATCACGGGTACTTTTCTTGAATAGGTATAATTTTCTTAGATATTACCTAGAGGAATAAAAGGCTGCCAACTCCTAAAATCTCTAAATTATTTCTTTATGATGTTATTATTTAGCTTCACAATTCCTCATTCTAAACCATTGCATGGCACATGCATATTTTAAAAAAAATTAACATAAATTAAAATGAATCCTATTTTGAGAATGATAATGCTGCCTAACATTTGTATAATGCTTTAATTTTTAATGTCCTCTTGCATTTTTAGATTAGCATTGAGAACATTGCAATAGCTTCCCTGAGGTGCTGTAAGTCTCAGTGTGTAAATTGCTGACCCTGGTCACCTGCCTACCCAGACAGGTAAAATCTATAGAGCAGCAGCACAAAAGAGGAAATGAAATGGAAGTAGGAGATTGAGGAAGGAATCCTAGATAATGGAGATGGAAAAGACTGAACATCAAATCTATCTCCTTGGGTCAGTGCAGCTGGTATAATTATAATCACACTGCAGTTTCCATCACAATGAAAGGAACAGAACTTTTCAGTTTTTCAGTATTTCTAAGATACTCTGCATTCCCCAAACCTCTAGTAAGGGTCTGAATCTACTTTATTTTTATCTCCTAGATTTTGCTGTGTAGCCTCTGTCTGAGTTAGAAGAGACTTCTATTGCTTTGTGTTTCTTGGACATAGTGATTATCAACCTAAGTGGATAACGGTGACCTTGGGAGCTAATGGACATTTAGTGATAGAACAAGGGAAAATGAATCATATGTTTATCCACTGAAAGCATTAGGAAAAAGGGTGGTATTTCTGGTTTCCCTAAAGCTGGTTAAAAACAGATAAAACCAATGATTTAAGGTTGCTACCCTAAAGCAATACTAGGGGGCTTTATTATGGCCCAGTGAAACCCCTTTATGGCAATAGTTTTCAAAGACAGGACTAGCATAGGCTTTCTATGTTCCAGGAGACTCTTTCTGGAAATTATTTGTAAGTTCCAGGGGATATAATTTGACCAGTGATCTATTACAATCTGTAATAAACTATGGCATGTGCTATCAGTCAGGAAGCAGTTATTAATCACCAGGTACTGTGCTAAACACTTGGGATTAAAAAAAAAGGCAGTTCATGTCCTCAAGGAGCTTACAAATTAATGGAAGAAAAAAAACAAAAGTAGTGGTGGGGGACCTGATGTGGGGGTGTGGTAGAGAAGTTAGATCACAATAAGCTAAAACAGTTATAATAATAAACTTTTATAGTACATGAATGATAAAACATATATACTCTAACATATAATATTCATTATTTTTAAATGGAGAAGTGAGTATGCTATGAACAGTTCCATATGTCCTTTGAGAATAGCTTTGATATGACTAGAAGACAAAAATTTGCACATTTGCTTGGACTTTCAGACCTGTGACCTAAAAGAAATCAGGCATCAGAGAGACAGTACAATATAATGGATGGGGAAGCAGCCTCAGAATTAGGATAACCTGGATGTAAGATCTGCCTCGAAAACATGATGACTGTGGTAGTCACTTTTCTTTAGGCAGCTCTGAAAGATTGTCAATTTCAGAAGAAATATAGATTTGCATTGATAAGGGGTGTGCCCACAAAGGGAGTTCTCTACAATCATGAAATCACAGGTTCTGATTAAAAAAAAAAAGAAATGAGAAAGAAGGCAGGGTTTAGTAATTGTGATCTTATAGTCACTATAATATAGTGCAATGTCCTCAACATTGGGGATACAAAGGAGAAACAAGATATAGGCCCTAACCTTGAGAAAATAACAACATGGTGATGTGGGGAAAGGTGAATAATAAAAGGAATAAATAACAATTTCAGTTACAATATGACACGAATATGGAAAAGGTACAAGTCAAGTGGTATAGGAGATTTAAGAAGAGGCATATCACTTTTAGCTAGGGCAGGTGAAGGGAGAGGATCAGGTAAGGCTGGATAGGAGTCAACAAGCACTCTTCTCTTCCGTGGTGGCTCCAAGGTCAAAATGAAGTTCAATCCCTTTGTGACTTCTGACCAAAGCAAGAACCGCAAGAGGCATTTCAGTGCCTCTTCCCACATATGGAGGAAAATTATGTCTTCTCTTTCTAAGGAGCTGAGACAGAAATACAATGTCTGCTCCACATCCATTTGAAAAGATGATAAAGTCCAGGTTGTTGGAGGACACTACAAAGGACAACAAATTGGCAAGGTGGTCCAGGTTTACAGGAAGAAATATGTGATCTACATTGAGCATGTGCAGGGGGAGAAGGCTAATGGTACAACTGTCCATGTGGGCATTCATCCCAGCAAGGTGGTTATCACAAGGCTAAAGCTGGACAAAGATCGCAAAAAGATCCTTGAGCGAAGAGCCAAATCTCGCCAAGTAGAAAAGGAAAAGGGCAAATATAAGGAAGAAACTATTGAGAAAATGCAAGAATAAAAATCACATAGCTGTAATTAAATTTCTAGAATGAACAAACAAAAAAAAGAAGTCAACAAGCAACTATTCCTTAAGTACTACTATGTGCCAAGCACTGAGCCAAGCACTGGGATACAAAGAGACATCAAATCACTTCCTCAAGGAGCTTACAGTTTAATGGGGGAGACAACATACAAAAAATCAAGTACAAATAAAATATGCAAAAAATATGCTTGAGATAATCTCATTGAGAAGAGTGTAGCATTAAGGGAGACCATAAAACATGTCTTGCAGGATTTAGGATTTTAGCTGTGACTTGAAGGAAGTCAAGGAAACAGGATGTAGAGATGAAAAAAGGATCATTCTAGGCCTGGGGAGCACTCAACTAAAATTCATCAAGTAGGAGGTGGCATGTGAGCTGGACCTTAAAAGATTTAAATAGGAAGAGATATACGGGAGTCCATTCCAGGGATATAAGATATTATATGCAATGGAATGAAGACAGCAACAGCAGCAGCAACAACAACATAGATGAGATTGGAGAATGGAAAAATCATCTATTTTGGTTGAATTAGGAATACATGAAGGGAAGTGGTATGATAAGAATTGAATTGTAAGACAAGGAGTTTCCATTTATTTTCTAGTTTTTTTAGTAGAGAAATGTTGTGATCAATTCCGCACATTAGGAGGATGGCTGGGTTTGGATTTTGGATATTAACTCTTAAACTAGGCATTCAGTGGATTTGCTTGATGATGTATTGTCAGGGCAGGAGGAAAGAGTATGGAAACAGGTAAGTTGACATTCTCATGTATGTGTATATATGGGACTATGGTTAATAGCATATATGAAAGGCTTTCAAAAAGTATACAAAAGCTGAATTTATCTTGAACATACTGAAAATAGAGAGGTAAAGTTAGAGAACTCATTTTTATCTGTCTGTAGTTGGAATGCAAACTACCAGAAGAGATCTTTTAAAAATATAATTTAATTTAATTTAAATTTAATTTTAATTTAAAAATATTTTAAAAATATTATGAGGATGGGGATTGAAAGAAAGGAGAGAGAGGAAGAGAAAGGAGAGGGAGAGATGAGAGAAAAGAGGAGAGGAGTGAGGGAAGGAGAGATGGAGAGAGAGAGAGAAAGAAAGAGAGAGAGAGAGAGAGAGAGAGAGAGAGAAATATTTCCATATCCAAAGTAGAACAGAAAAAGCTCTTGAGGTATACACACAAACACACACCCATACGTGTGTGTGTGTGTGTGTGTGTATGTATAAATTGAACATGTAAATTTCAGAATGGTTCTTGTCTGTGTTTCCTTTTGTGTAGAAAAGAACTCAGTGGAAGGGTTTTTGTTTTTTGGAGGGGACGGGTGTCATCCCATTATTACATGAGCATATTTAAAAAAAACTTTAGAATTAAAGAGAATAGAGAACAAACAAGAAGAAGAAGAAGGAGGAGGAGGAGGAGCAGGAGGAGGAGGAGGAGGAGGAAATGAAGAATTTTATGGCAATGCAATTTTTGCCTTGAACTTTTCTGCAATCATTCTTAGTGCAATTTACTTCAAAACTCCAAATATCAATGACTTTTGTCATATTTATCTTACTAGTTCAAGGCCAATTCTGATAAATGATCAAAATGGGGGGGGGGTTGGGTGCAGTTAATTTAATTTATTATTATCCATTTATTGGAAGGTAACTATCTGAGCACTGAGGTTCTTATATTTATATGATAGTCTATGACTACCCTTTTGATTGTTTCATTGGAAAAACAAAGGGTTAAACCAACTTGTTTTCTAATATATGATCTTTTCTGGTTAATAGAATGGGAAAGTAGAGTTGAAAAAGTGGGGTAGGAAAATTTATGCTCCCATTACGCACTGCATGCATATGGATAGGATATCTAATTCCCAAGGCTGCTCCACCTTTCCCAGGCACACAGCTAATGAAAGGTTATCAGTGTGTGGATCATTCAAGGGTTTTCCTTTTCCCTTCCTCTTGAGCTCCCAGATGCATTCAATTTGACAAAATAACTGTGTTGAATTTTAATTCTTTTATTTAGCTGACCTACTAAGGCAGAGGTCAATGGATATAAAAGGATCTAATTTAAGTGCACAACCTTAGTACTTTAAAATGTAAAAAAGACTAAATAATGTTAGGTATATTTTCAGGCAAAATATTCATATTTGGCAGTACTAGTGAGTTTCAATTGTGTTTAGGGAGACAGCTAAACAATGAATCTCTGGTTTGGTGTGCTTAAACTATTTCTTTTAAAAGGATTTGATCAACTTAATCTTGAATAAACATTAATACAACAAATTGAATTTGCTTAGTAACAACTTAAATCTTTAAAATAGCAACATGGAAGATGGTGGCGTAGAAGCAGGAGAATTCCATAACCATAACCACCTCAAATACCTATAAAATATGGCTCTAAACCAGTAGTTCTCAACCTTCCTAATGTCGTGACCCTTTAATACTCATATGTGGGCATATCTGGGAGTATCTGCATGTGGGTGGACCCTCCTGGAGATGGATAGAGGAGCAGTGCATTGCTTCCTAAGACGCTCAGAAATATGTGTTTTCTGATGGCCTTAAGTGACACCTGTGAAAGGGTCATTTGATTCCCAAAAGGGTTGCGACCCACAGGTTGAGAACCGCTGCTCTAAACAAATTTTAGAGCTCTAGAATCCACAAAATGACAGAGAAGTAAAGCTCCCGGTGAAGGCAGCCCAGCAGGCAGACAGGTAGGGTTCATTGCAGCCCGCTGAGAGCTGAAACCAGCCTGGCCTGAAACTGAGGCTGTAGCCCCAAGGTGGCCAGGAGAAGCCATGGCTGGATTATTTGGGAGACTGGATCACCAGCAGCTGTGGCAGTTTCCAGAATTATCAACCCATAAGAGTCAAGGACAAAGTGACAAGTCAGTGGAACTTGGCTACATTTGGGGTAAAGGAGTGGGTCTGGCCATCTACTCCTAGAGCAAGAAAGCAGCAGAAGGGGCCCTGCAGCCACCTCCACATAACTGCTTAAGAGCTCCTGGCCTGCAGATTGCAGGGCGGCCAACCAACCATTCAGAGGCTAAGTACTCTTGCCTTAACCTGCCTGGATCAGAATCATGGTCTTGGGTGGTGGTCCTGAGGTGCGTTTTCAGTGAGCCAAAGCTGGTGGGGGGCTGCAACAGCCTCCTAATAGCTCTGACAGCTATGAAAACCCCAGTGATTTGGGACAAAGCTCTCCCCTCTGGAAGCAGAGTTCCACAGAGCTAAAAAGTCA